>JAYESA010000006.1:170980646-171035646 GCA_036927795.1 Iris macrosiphon | reverse complement strand
CAAATAATTGGACTCTCCATTTGATTAAACCAATGGGGTGTTGACACCTAATATAATAATTACAAATTAGCCCCCCTTAAATTTGGGTATTTGTACGGACGCATAAAATGATAAAAATTCTGGCGGGCGATTCAGTGTTTGGCATTTTATAGGGTGAGGGGGCATTGTGAGTTCGGTATGGGCTCAAATATCAGGGTACTGGAATTAAACCGGGATTAATGGGATCAGACAAAATGGTATCCTCAATTTAATTAGAAATAAATGTAAGCTGCGTTCAAAAATTAATTAGGAGTACATGGGACCAAAATCAGGTCGGGTCATCAATATCATTACTAAAGAAGACTCGGAGCAGAATATTACCCTAATTTGGGTCGTATGAAAAATAGGTCAAGATTGCCTCCAATTTCGATTGGAACGCACAACGATACAAAATTAGAATTTATTCAAAAATTAAATAACCGTCCATGACGAATATTGTGCGGCTAAAATGAAGCTCAAGAGATCATAATTATAAGTTGTAAAAATATCAGAATGGAAGGCAGGTACGTCTAGGGCAAGGTTGTGAAATTTGTTGGAAGGCAAAAGCCAGGTAGCACCCCAAATATCGAAGCAACGACAATGCGCAATAATTAAATAAATTACGGTAAATAATTACGACATTGAATAAATTAATTCTAAATAAAATAATTAACCACATAATCCCATAATTTGGACAGGTGTTCATCTACTGGGCGTCTAGGTCAAGTCTACCAGCTCAAACATAAATGAACTCTGTATATAATAATAATATTTAATTACACATCCTACGAACTTATTTAATTTAAATATACCTATAATGAAATCATTTAATATAAATATTACTAATTTATAAAAAGTCGAAAATATCCCTGTTTTTAGAATATGGTAGTGACGACTCCATTGTGCAGTACCCCGACTCCACTGTGCGGCTCCCCCATCCGGCCAGCACCACCTTGCTCCGGCTTCCCCCATCCTACTCCACCCTGTCCAGTCACCATCACCACCACCACGAGATCTCATCACCACCACCACCACCACTACCACAAGCTATCACCACCACCTCACTCCGATCATCCCCCGCACTACCTCGCCAAGGTATACCACTTTCCCCCTCTCTGTATTAATATATATGGTGTTTTTTTTTAGTTAGGGTTGTTGTTGTATAGTTTTTTTAGTGTAAGTCTAGTGTAGTATGGATGAGCATGTGTTAAAGATATAAGATTAGGGTTTAAGAGTGAGTTTAGGGTTTACTTACAAGAGTAATTAAAATAGAATTAATGGTTATACACGAGTTAGGTATGAACTATATGCATGGGTAGAAAATACAAGATTAATATACAAGGCATTTGAATATATATTGAGGTCATAATATTGGGATACCTTGAGATGTTAGGGCCTTGAAATTCATATTTTTTACTATTGATTTATATTGTTGAACAAATTAAAATTTTGCGAAATTATACTGTGATTTATCATCTAGGGACAGGTGATTTATTGTGTACTAGTGTGTTGTATCAAACCAATAACCGGAGATTTAGGAACTGTATATTAATGATGGGTTTAATTGAAGAGAGGTACTAATTGCAAATTGACAAGGATGATATAAAACATAAGGTTTAAATAATGATTAATTGAGTATTTGAGGATGACAGTAAATGTACGTATTAACGTCAGTACACACCGAGGGAAAATATGAGGAATAAATATGCATGATATACCAAGGAACCCTGTACTGAATAAAGAAGGATTGGGGATGGTTTGATGATGTGGTACTGATGACTAGATGATTTGACGTATCGTACCGATAGTCAACTATGGTCAACCCCCTAGTGTCTTGTCCCTGTGAGTCGTAGCTGAGACTGAGTTTAGGTGTAGATGTGTGTCGCATCCCTGTCTGACATAGAATAGATTATTGATTATTGGTTTATATCTCATCTCTAGGTACTGCGGGACCTGAGGGCTTGGACGCGGTACCGGGACCATGTCATCAGCAGCCGCACGCAGGCAAGTGTACCTTGCCACCCTGTATTTCAGATTACAAATATTTGTTGTACATTATGCATGTATTTATGTTGACGTTCGATACCTCGCCTCCGGATCACAACTGGGTGCTGGCATTCATCGTAACGTCTTAGAATAGTTGTTAGATGCTTCGTAGCACCTCGATGTACGTACCGGAGTACATTGACACCCCAGGATACATTCATACACTGTGATCATGCCAGATTCCTGTATCCTGATATTGACATCAGGATCAGAGACTGGGACGAACTTAGGGTCGCGTCTGTTGAGTTATTTCTGTGTGTCGAGACTGTTAGATAGAGGTTCAGGTTCAGCGCACCATCGTTGACCGCTTGGGGTAGGGAAGACAGTTACTAGACGTTTGGGCTCCTCTGCACGCGCTTATATATGTACATGTACTGATTCTATAGAGATCCTGTATCTAGTGTAGTTGTATCACCCGTGTGACTCTTTGCCCGGAGCTGCGGTACGTCCCGTGTGTCTCCGAGTCCGGAGCTACGATTTTATTTTGGATGGCCCACGCGTCGAGCATTATCTTCAAACTGTGTCGCACTTAGTTGGATATGCTAGATTACTCCGTCGTTGCACTTGTACTTTCTGTTGTACTTTGGCATGCTGTATTTTTGTACCTTGTTACATCCCTCTGAGGACCTGGTTCCCTGCCAGTTTTGCAGCATAGATGATTACGGAGCATTTGGAGTTGCTGATGGAGTTGCATGTCTTGCGGGCATTGTACCAGGTACTCACATCATTTCTACCGGCATTATGGTTATTTATATTGATTATTCATCTGCTGTTGTAGCCTAATTTTTGTAGACTCATCTCTTCTCGAGTCTATTCGAGTTTGTGTGTTATTGGGCGGCCGACTCTAGCACATGTAGCTCTTTCTTGTATACTGATGTACATTATGGATTGAGACATAGAGGTTTACATTTATGGGATATCTAGCTAGTGCCTTTTATATTTTACAGCTTATACGTATTCGAGTCAGACCAGAGTCTGGTCGAATGCGTAGCTGACGTGTCACGTATTCCTGGTCCTACGTATTTTGGGACTGGGGCGTGACATCTAGTGTGGTCCACTAATATCAAGTCTAAATAAAATAGACTAATCAACTAACAATAATAATAATAGTAACAATATATATAACATATATATTATAAATAAATAAAATATATACAATATTTATAATAATAAAAAAATAACAAAAATATCTATATTCTTGAAATGTGGTAGTGAAAAGCAGCACCCACGCTAGAACCAAGGTCCAGTTGGAGAAGATTCCATAATGGAACTTTAAACCCCCAGATTTTTCAGGATTTTAAAAACAAATTTTCAGAATTTTTTTGATATTTTTAACTAATTAAAATCAAGGTATTCTGATTTTAAATAATTTTAAATAATTTTAATAAATATTAAAATATTATAAAAATAATATTTTTGTGTGTAAAATAAAATATTAGACATAGGGTAATTTTTCTGAAATTTATTGGACCCCAGAACTATTTTTAAAGACCTAAAAATTAATATTTTTATTAAACCCAAAATAAACTCGGTTTAATGAACCGGACCAACCCAATTAAACCCAACCGTGAACCATAGCGGGCCGGGTCTGAACCCAAACCCGCTGAACCGTAACCCGACCCGACCCGGATCTACAGTAAATCCCTAACAGTTCCCTTCCCCGACTCCGACCGCCGGCGATTACGCCGCTCCGCCTCCCAGCCGCTCCATCTCCCACCGCCGCCGCCTTTTTCCCTTCACCTCCCCTAGCCCCACCGGCCGGCCTTTCCTCTCCCCGCCGAGCCCTATATAACCCACCACCGTCATCTCCCCATCAGCCATCTCCACCATTCCTTTTTGCCCCGAGCCCTCCGGCTACCCCTATCTTCCCCGGCAGCCCGGCCTCTCCCATCCGCCACTGACCACTACTACTCTCCCCGATCGCCCCACCGCCTTCCTCCGCTGCCCCCTCGACCTAGCCGCCGCTATCTCTCCTCTGCCACCACCACTCACCACCACACCCCGACTCCTCTGGCCGCCTCCGCGAGTCGACTCTGCCGCCTACGACCCGTAGCAGCCTCGGCCACCACCAGCGCCGCCACGACGACTCCAGTGCTGCCACGACGAATACCAGTGCCGAGCTCCGCCGTGCCCTAGCCGTCGCCGCCAGCAAGCCGGCCGTGCCGTGTCGTGCCGCCTCGCGGAAACACGTATTTTCAGTCATCTTCGGAGCCCTGTTCAGGTGACTGTTTCTCTCTTCTCACTGCCCTATTTTCCGTTCTGTCTGCTATGATGCATAGACTGCATGACCCTCTCGAACCCCGTATAATTTGTTCGGGGTATCGCGTCCTGTGGCGATCGTAAACTGCAACAGAAAATCAGGAAAATAATTACCTTATTTTTCCTCGGAACTGGGTGCGTCCTGCTAAACGGGACGACTTGGTCATGTACGGACTTCATCGAAAGGTGTGCGCCGTTAATACGGACGTATGGAATTTTGCGGAAGTTGATTTGGATGTACGTGCACACCGGAATCAACGCATATCCGTCGACAACACCACGTATCAGCCCTGTTCTAGAACTCGTTGTAACTTTGTGTACGCACGTCGAATAGAAACGAAACTTGCACCATTGGACTCTTAGCAATACGCTGGTCCTGTGACCCAAGTTTGGTTTGATTCTGAGAACATTGACAAAATGGCGTACCGTGGGCCCCACGGCTCCACTTGACGGGCAATTTTGTGATCGGCTCAACAGAATCCAGTTCTAGATATTCCGTTGGGTTCGTATCATCGTTCTGGACTTGTAGACACTAAGTTTGACGAATTTGAAAAATATTGTTTCTGACACGTTTTTCGGTGCGAAGCGGGCCACATGTGGACCCCGCTTTGACCAGAAACTATCACTTTTGCCCCTGTGTCCAAATTGGACTCAAGGACAGGCAATTCCAGCTATTTGATATCTTCTGAACCTGATGGTAACATTTATTTTAGCATTCGGAGGAGTACCTGCAGATTCTAGGGATACCAGAGTAGCAGTTGGAGCCAGGATCACAGGCAAGTGTACCTTGCCATACTTGCAGCATTTGTTTATACTATTCTCTTAATTATTTATTATAATATCTCTGTTCAACCTAGGATCGTGTGCCATTACTTCGTATCCGAATAATATTCGGGTGTCAACACCGTACGCGGTGTTGTGTAACGTCACCTAGTCATGGATATCGAGACCCTATACATTCTCATGCTTGCCTTGTCAAGACGTCATGCCTCAGGACACCTGACACTATTCATGAGATAGAATCTTCCTGAGATATTCATGGTGATTCTGTATAGGTTACATGATTCATGACATAAATATTGCATGTGCTTAGCTATCATTATGACTTGTTGCATCAGTTAGAGGTCATGATCGTGCGTGACATGGACATGAGACGTCGTAGACATGAGACGTGTGATTACATTAGGTGGGAAGAGATTTACCATACAAAATGCTGATTACATATATATATATATATATATATATATATATTACATTACTGGAGGTGCCTTAGACTCTGACACAGAGCTTTGGTACATTACTAGCCCTTCGAGAGAATACTGCTATGGGTTTCCCCGACACAGAGCCTATAGTAGTCTCAGCCTGAGTATGATTAATGCTCTCATATTGCATATCACTTAGCTGGTTATATAGTTTACCTTATTGATTTATTTATTGCTGCACTGCATTTATTTTGGCATGAGTTATTTTTTACCTTGTTATGTCCCCCGAGGACATGTATCCGGATTATGTCCCCAGATATAGCAGAGGAGTTCTATCCAGAGGTATATGGAGCAGGAGCAGGAACAGAAGCAGGAGCAGGCACTGGAACTGAGCCGATCCCCGAGGACGAGGTGATCGCCGAAGATTTCTTCTGAGTATATGCTTATTCTATACTCAGTATTTGTTGTTGTTTACTCTTTATTCTTGTCTGTTGAACCATTGTATCAGACTTATCCTTGGGTTGTTCTCCAAGATATATTTTATTGAGACTTGTTGTTGATTTTATATTTATGATATTGTTTGTATTTATTTCTGTGGATGAGATTAGTACAATTGCCCATATTGTTGTTTTACAGCTTAAGTACACCCTGATGGGTCCATTAAATTGGGTTTGCCTATCGGTGTGTGCTGCTGGCCATTTCCACGTGTCTAGTCCCTCGATATTTTGGGACTGGGGTGTGACATGATTTTTGTGGTGGCCCATGCAGGTCAACGACTAAATTATTCTGTTTCAACTTAGGGACCGAGCAAGCCTGTAATAAGAATAGGATAAGTTTTAGGATCTCATCCACTTGCTTGAATCGTTCTTGCTCTCAATCTCGGATTTGAATTAATTTCTTGACTTGCATCCTGTCTTGATTCCTGTGCGCCTCTTATTATTTATTTTGGATGCAGAGTAATGGATCCACGAGCAAACGACAAGACTCCTGTAGGATAACCACGAGTTACTGTGGTAACCAACGAAGATGAAGTAACACCAGTAGGAGAAGGTCAATCAGCTCAACAACGCAGTCAAGCAAATCAGCATACCTCGAGAATCCAGCAAGATGACATCCCACCTTCGCCGCAGTTTAATCTACCAATGCCCATATTCCCACAAGGGCAGGTTATGGACAGGCAGCATATGTTTCAAATGATCTACGCAATGATGCAAGCTCAACAGCAGATTCAACACGAGGCTCTACATCACAGCCTAGCAATCGCACTAGAGCAGGCGAATCTACCAGCACGACGGCCAACGATAGGCTCTATCACCAATTTTTGCCAGCTGAAGCCCCGTACCTTTTTAGGCAAGGAGGAGCCTACTGAAGTTCATGAGTGTCTCACAATACTCAATATCAATTAGAAGCAGCTGAGCTTTCAAGGGAACGTTGGATGACTGCCGTCAGAATACAATTAACAAACAATGCACATCACTGGTGGCTATCTGAAGAAATATGGCTCGGACCAGACTGAGTCACTTGGAAAGAGTTCTCTAGACTCTCTCAGAAGATGTATATTCCAGCCATCGGTCGATCAGAAATTTAGGACAAGTTCAATAGCCTCACTCAAGACAATATGACAGTGGAAGAGTACAATATGGAGTTCATTCGTCTGGGTCGCTTTGCCCCAACCCTGATCCCGACAGAAGAAGAGAAGACTGAGAAGTTCTTCGACGGACTAAACTTTGATCTACAGAAACTAATCGGATCCGTTGCACCTACATCTTACTCGGACGTCCTTGCTGCAGCCCGACGCATGGAGCACGTCACCAGGAGAGAGACCAGCCTGAAGCGGCCTTCCATATCAGTACCAGCCAGAGCACCGCATGGAGAAGCTGCAAAGAAACCTTACCTGCATCAAGCACCACAGGGAGCTGTATCCAAATCCCTAGCCCTTCCTACTTGTCACTACTGTGGCAAGGTAGGCCATGTTGAGAAGGAGTGTAGACGTAAATTCGGATTATGTTTAGCTTACGGATCCAGACAACATTCAGTGAGGGAATGCCCTGAGCGTAGAGAAGGAGCACCAATGGTAAACCAACAAGCTCTACCAGCACCAGGAGGATATCAACCGAGGCCACCCTTGGCACCTTGAACAGCACTCTTCCAGCAGGCCCAGCAACAGCAGAGGACACCACCGCAAGGATGCGGACAAGCTTTTACGATGACCTTGGAGGACGCGCAGACTCGTGGAGTAGCAAATACGCGTAAGTTTTTCATAGTTATCTATTCCTAGTATTGCTTTAGCACGTGCCTGTTAGTTCGTGACCTTAGCCTTAACCTAGTATTTTTGAACTTGTTAATAATAACTTAGTTTTTCTAAGCTGTAGTTTTCTTGCTTTAACCAGATTTCCTTCACTCTTGAATTTGCATAACTTTCATTGCTTAGGGAAATAATATTTTTTCTTCCCTAGGTGTTTTTGCTTAACCCTCATCCTTTGATTCTCCTTGATCATGATTCTTTGATTGTGTCATGCTTCGAACCTGTTTTACAAACCGTGTCATCTCTGTTGACCAGTTATTTCTTTGATTGCGAGGACGCAATCCTCTTAAGGGGGGTAGATTGTAAACCCCCAGATTTTTTCAGGATTTTAAAAATAAAATTTTAGAATTTTTCTGATATTTTTAACTAATTAAAATCAAGGTATTCTGGTTTTAAATGATTTTATTAAATATTAAAATATTATAAAAATAATATTTTTGGCTGTAAAATGAAATATTAGACATAGGGTAATTTTTCTGGAATTTATTGGACCCCAGAACTATTTTTAAAGACCTAAAAATTAATCTTTTTATTAAACCCAAAATAAATCCGGTTTAACGAACCGGACCAACCCAAACCGGACCAACCTAATTAAACCCCACCCTGAACCATAGCGGGCCGGGTCTGAACCCAAACCCGCTGACCCACAACCCGACCCGACCCGGATCTACAGTAAATCCCTAATGGTTCCCTTCCCCGACTCCGACCGCCGGCGGTTACGCCACTCCGCCTCCCAGCCGCTCCATCTTCCACCGCCGCCGCCTCTTCTCCTTCACCTCCCCTATCGCCACCGACCGGCCTCTTCTCTCCCCGTCGAGCGCTATATAACCCACTACCGTCGTCTCCCCATCAGCCATCTCCACCATTCCTCTCCGCCCCGAGCCCTCCGGCGACCCCTATCTTCCCCGGCAGCCCGGCCGCTCCCATCCGTCACTGACCACCACTACTCTCCCCGATCGCCCCACCGCCTTCCTTCGCTGCCCCCTCGACCTAGCCACCGCTATCTCTCCTCTGTCACCACCACTCACCAACACACCCCGACTCCTCCGGCCGCCTCTGCTAGTCGACTCCGCCGCCTACGACCCGTAGCAGCCCCGGCCGCCACCAGCGTCGCCACGACGACTCCAGCGTCGCCACGACGAAGACCAACACCGAGCTCCGTCGTGCCCTAGCCGTCGCCGCCGCCAGCAAGCCGACCGTGTCGTGCCGCCTCGCAAAAATACGTATTTTCAGTCATCTTCGGAGCCATGTTCAGGTGACTGTTTTTCTCTCCTTGATGCCCCATTTTTCGTTCCGTCTGCTATGACGTGAAGACTGCATGACCCTCTCGAACTCTGTGCAATTTGTTCGGGGTATCGCGTCATGTGGCGATCGCAAACTGTGACCCAAAATCAGAAAAATAATTATCCTATTTTTTCTCGGAATTGGGTGTGCCCCGCTAAACAGGATGACTTGGTCATGTGCGGACTTCACCGAAAGGTGCGCGCCGTTAATACGGACATATAGGATTTTGTGGAAGTTGATTTGGATGTGCGTGCACACCGAAATCAACGCGTATCCGTCGACAACATCCCGTATCGGCCCTATTCTGGAACTCGCTGTAACTTCTTGTACGCACGTCGTATCGAAACAAAACTTGCGCCATCGGACTCGTAGCAATACGCTGGTCCTGTGACCCAAGTTTGGTTCGATTCTGAGAATGTTGACAAAATCGCGTATCGTGGGCCCTACGGCTCCACTTGACGGGCAATTTTGTGATCGGCTCACCGGAATCCAGTTCTGGACATTCTGTTGGGTTCGTATCGTCGTTCTAGACTTGTAGACACTAAGTGTCACCCCTACTTTTTGGATTAGAGGTATTTTTGTCTTTTCATAATTAATGAGTAAATGATTGCATGATAATTGATTATTCTCAATTTTTATGATTTTATTTTGTTGCACCTCACCATCGTTTTGAATTTTAGAACCCTACTTGCATTCACTTTTATTAAATTGATTCATAAGTCGAACTTGTACAACTTTTTATTGTTTGGACACCTTGGTGCAAGAGTACATCGAGATATCCATCCCGTTGGACGATACGTAAATAAACCAAAATTCTCTTTAGGTGTAAATTCCATAAATTCTTGGAAATGTGTAATACAACATCAATTTCCCTGAACCATGGCCTCAGACCATCGGACCAATGCATCTTAGCAATTTCTTTATTATTAAAATTCCAACCATTGTAATACGCATGAGAAAGCCCAATCCCAGGAAGGCTTTGACCAGACCTAATTCTAGGTCAACCCAAAGCCTACTATGATTATATATATACATAAGTATTGCTTCCCTATTTCTTTCTCAACCAAAACCTAACACCCCAGCCGACCATCTCAAACCCCCACGACTTTACTTTTCCCCGCTGAACGCTGGACGCCGCCGCTGAACGCTGGACGCCACCGTTGAACGCTGGACGCCGGACGCCGCCGCCTGAACGCTGGACGCCGAACATCGCCGCCTGAACGCTGAACGCTGCCGCCCGAACGCTGAGCGCTGCCGCGCTGAATTCGAGTAGGCCGCTGAAGCCGGACCCCGCGTTGAAGTCGACGATGCTGCCAACCGAGAACTTCTCGCGTTGAAGTCGACGACGCTGCCAACCGAGAACTTCTCGCGTTGAAGTCGACGACGCTGCCAACCGAGAACTTCCCGCGCTGAAGAAGATCGACGCTGCCGACCGAGAGTTCCCGTGCGGACTGACTGCTCGACGACCGGAGTTCGACGACAGACCCTGCACATCGACCAGCCTTCCCTGTTCGTGACCATCGCCTCGTAATCGTCATCGTGCCGCGTGCAGGTTCGCTCTTGTCCACGTTCCCGTCATTTCCTGCGATGATATATATATAACTAAGGACGTATGTATATACGTATTTGTATACGTATTGGTATATTAGTATATATATAATATGTTCTCAGCTAATATCTATATACATACGTATAAATAGTGTATAGTTATCACCTAGTATATATTTTTAATTATATACCTGGTATTAATTTTGTTAAGTATATATATATATATATATATATATATATGTGTGTGTGTGTGTGTGTGTGTATATATATTATAATTATAATTAATGAATGTTAATATATATATGCCTACGAACCGTATAATGCTCAATTAGTTGAATACACATATACATATCTATTATAAGTGTAATTAATTAGTATGATGAGAGATTAGTTCATATTAAGTCCTACGTATCATATGTCCGAGATGTCTTGATTGTGACCCCGGATACCCCGTAGTTACATCTACCTATGACCATGTAGCATAATAGTAGACTGCTATATGTACACTGACGTACTGGCAGGACCGTACCATTGACTGTCTGTGATACACAGCAACTACAGACGTGACCCCTAGTATAGTCCTTGATCATTATGTTAATTATGAGCTAGATTATTGTCTGATGAAGTATTGTATTATATGCTATGTCTATAGGACTATTGGATCATTCAGACGACACCTTGGAACCCGGACAGTGGTATTGCCAGCTAAGGACCACAGGCGAGTACATTCTCTGACAGTTTTTATTATGTTGATTATCTCTATAATTCTTGTTGTATAGCGTACATGACTCTGACACTGTTCTTTACACGAGTTGGCATCATCGAGACCTGTCACGAGGAGTCGTGATTGGGATCCATCGTGCTAGCTGGGGGAAATGGAGAAATATTGGTAGTTTATGTTATCATACCCAACTTACATGCAGCATTAGCTCACCCATATCTCACGTCGGTGCAGCCTTATCCTTACATGCCTCATCGCTGTTACATTCTGGTTAGCCTGACCTGTTGGGGATGATCGCTAATCCATGTAATGAGTCATATAGTCCCAAACCGATCACATGATATACTGATATTTCACACACTTAGATAGATGGTTCTTGACATGTATCTTGATAGATTGATCTTGTATCTCCATATGTTCTAGTTATTATTCTTGTACACACTTATATACCAGTTCATTGTTCTTTCGTGTACTAGTAGTTTTTATTTATTGTTAGATGCATATTGATGATGATGTTCTAGTATTTCTTTATTCCAGCATTTTCTTTATTCCAGTATTTCTCATCGCCAGTTATTTCATATCTGTCTTGTATTTCTTTACACTATGTTATAGTTTTTAACAATATATGTGGAACTGCTGTTAGAGGTGTATTTTCGTTCCAATCATGACTGGATATTTTTTTCAGAGAATCTTGAGGATTTCTGTACCACGTACTACGGACCAGGTATAGATGCAGACTATGTACTAGAGATCCTAGAGGAGACCGTGCTTCTAGATGAGGCATTGCCTACAGCTACCTTGATAGTATTTATTTATGCTTGAGACTTATGGAGAATATTTCAGTTATGTTTAGACTTATGTTAAGTTTAATTGGAGACTTGTGTTGGACAGCTAGACTGTGAGTTATCTTTATGTTGGGACATGGTGTTTAACTATGTTATTTCTTTTATCTTTTATCGTGCCTTATAGTTGTTGTGATTGAGTTATATTGTGAGATTATGGAGATGTATATTATTGACAGGTGTTTAGTTAGTTAGTGTTACTGTGACCCAGACAGCGTTCTACCGCCGATGCTGTGGCGTAGGCTGGACGTACCCACGCTCTCGTGCCCCTACACCGGGTGCGGGTCGTGACACGTTTTTAGTGGTGGCCCATGCAGGTCAGGTTTCGCAAGTTATGCGATATCGTGGTAGTTCGACAACTCAGTTGTACTGCTGCGAGCCTGTGCTAGGATATAGGAAATAGGATCTAGGATGAGAATATGCTCAATCACACTAGAAAATTCTGAACTTTATATTGCTATTCCAATAGATTGCTTCCTTTAGCACTTTAGTGTTCTTCCTTGATAATATCATATCTATCCCCTTAATTGATTCTTTGATCTATATATTCAGGATGTCTCCGAATACTAGATCCATGAGAATGGGAGTAGCTAATTCAGAGAGGACTGCCACCTCTCAACCTGACGAACAGATACCTGGAGATTCTCCTACATCTCCTGTTCGTGTGGGAGTGTCTGCAACTAACGGGATTCCTCCTCCACCTATATAGAGGATTGCCCCAACTATGACAGACAACCTTCCACCACCACCGACACCGATTCCCGGAGGAGTGCCCGCTGACGGGACACAGATGTTCGCACTGATGCAGGGCATGCTAGAGGCCCAGAGAGTAACAGCAGAGGCTCAACGTGTTCAAGCTGAGGCTCAGAGAATGCAAGCAGAAGCACACCAGGCGCAGACCAAACTGATGAGAGAGAGCATAGAGAATGCTCATCAGGTAACTCTCCAAGCTGTGGAGAGGGTAGCACGACAACCGCAACATCAAGGTCAACAACAACAGAGGCCCGGTACCATAGTGGACTTTAAGAGGATGATGCCTCGAGAGTTCAAAGGCACAGAAGGAATACTATATGCTGAGGAATGGTTAGAAGACATAGAGAGGAATCTGTGCTTATCACAGATTCCAGAGATTCTTCAGGTAGAGGCCGCTGGCAGCCAGATATTTGATATCGCACTGACGTGGTATCGTACAGAGCCGAGACTCGCCGGTGAAGGACTTACTTGGGAGGACTTTAAGGAACTCTTCAAAGAGAAATTCTTTCCTGACGTAGCCTTGGGAGCATTAGAAAGTCAGTTCCATGACTTAGTCCAAGGAGGTATGTCAGTCGATGAATATGCTGCAGAGTTTTGTCGATTGAGTCGATTTGCGCCATCGATGGTTCGAGACCCAGGAGACAGAGCTCGGAAATTCAGGAAGGGATTGAATAGGGAGATCAAGTCTCGTACTTCGGGACGACGTACTGCTACATTTGAGAGTATTCTGATGGATGCCCAGATTGCCGAAGACGACTTGGACCTCCGGCCCAAAAGAGGACGCGATACATCTGGAGTAACATGAGGTAACACAGGACCAGCCAAGCGCCTGCACTTTCAACAACAACCTAGGCCATACCAGCAACAACACCAGCAGCAACAACACCAGCAACAGGCACCAGTTCGAGGACATGCTCAACAACAGCAACCAATAGACATAATCAACTCATTGCCCCATGTTCGTATTACGGAAAGATGGGACATACAAGAGACATATGCAGAAAAGGGTGGGCACTTGCTTATCGTGTGGATCAGCAGCACATCAGCTGAGGGACTGCCCAGCTATTCAGACTCGCCAAGGAGGAGGAGCAGCTCAGAGAGGACCAGCCAGAGCACCTATTGTACCAAGAGGCCAGCAGAGAGGACCTCCACTTCCATCATAGCAGGAGAGGTTTGCTCAGCAGCAGCAGCAAAAGAGAGAAGCACCACAAGGATGAGCTTACGCCATGACCACTGAGGAGGCCGAGCCAGCTGGAGAAGTGATTTCAGGTTCAGTTCTACTTGATTCTATTCCAGCACTTGCATTGTTTGATTCTGGCGCTTCCCATAGTTTCGTATCTGTATCTTATGCCCTTAAGCATCGTTTAGAAACGGAACCATTAGATAGGACTTGCAAGATCACGACAAGAGGAGGCATTATCCTAGTCCGTGATTGTTGCAAGGATCGAAGAGTGTCATTGGAAGGACGAGAGTTGAGCGTGAGTTTACTCGTTATGCCACTTCCGGAATACGATATTGTACTCGGAATGGACTGGTTAAGTAAACACCATGCTTCTATAGATTGCCACGGAGGTAGAGTAGTATTTCGACCACCAGGAGAGCCAGAGTTTGAGATTGCCAGAGGAGCAGAGGAGCGGAGCAGAGGCACTTTTTGCGGAGCCAGGGTGGAAGAAGAAGAGATACCACATCCACTTATAGCGGAGTTCCTGGATGTATTTCCAGAGGAGTTACCAGGTTTGCCACCAGACAGAGACGTTGAGTTTTCTATAGACTTGATACCAGGAGCGGAGCCTATTTCACAACATGTCTATAGAGTTAACAACAACGAATTGGTAGAACTAAAGAAACAAGTTGAGGAGCTGCAAGACAAGGGTTTTATTAGGTCAAGTTCATCGCCATGGGGAGCACCGGTATTATTTGTACCAAAGAAGGATGGCACGGTACGTATGTGTATCGATTATAGAGCTTTGAATAACCTCACTATCAAAAACAAATACCCGCTACCGAGGATAGATGATCTTTTCGATTAATTGAGCGGAGCGAAGGTGTTTTCAAAAATAGACTTGAGGTCAGGCTATCACCAGGTGAAAGTGAAGAGAGAAGACATACCGAAGACTGCCTTTCGAACCAGATATGGCCAGTTTGAATTTACAGTAATGCCGTTTGGTTTAACCAATGCACTAGCAGTATTTATGAACTTGATGAACAAGGTGTTCCACCAGTACCTTGACAAGTTCGTAGTGGTATTTATTGACGACATTCTAGTATATTCAAAAACCCCAGAAGAGCATGAAGAGCACTTGAGAATAGTCTTAGAAACACTCAGGAGAGAGAAATTATACGGGAAGCTTTCAAAGTGTGAGTTCTTTCTTGAAAAGGTTGAATTTCTTGGACACATGGTAACGGGTGACAGAATTTCAGTTAACCCAAAGAAGATAGAGGCAGTGAAGTCATGGGCTACCCCCGGTACGGTAGCTGAAATCAGAAGCTTTCTCGGACTAGCAGGATACTACAGAAGATTTGTACAAGACTTCTCCAAGATTGCAGAGCCAATGACTAGGCTGACCAAGAAGGATGTGTCTGGACAGAAGAATGCCAAGCCGCATTCGATGAGCTGAAGAGGAGATTGACGACAGCACCAGTTTTGACATTGCCCTCAGGGACAGGTGGATTCACTATCTACAGTGATGCTTCAGAAAAAGGGTTGGGATGCGTTCTTCAACAACACGGGAAAGTAATTGCCTATGCTTAAAGACAATTACGCCCTCATGAAAAGAACTACCCCACTCACGATCTGGAGTTAGCGGCAGTTATCTTTGCCCTAAAGCTGTGGAAGCACTATCTGTACGGAGAGCGTATGGAAATCTTCACAGACCACAAGAGCTTAAAGTACGTGTTTACACAGAAGGAGCTGAATATGAGACAGAGAAGGTGGTTAGAATTGATGAAAGACTTTGATATCTCATTACAGTATCATCCAGGGAAAGCCAACGTAGTCGCAGATGCCTTGAGCAGGTACCCAATGGCTATGTGTTTGACTTCGGATAGACACTTATTAGCTGATCTTGAGAGTTTGGAAATTGAGGTATTAGTTCCAGGAGCTAAAATTCAGATATGGGGACTGCAGATTCAATCAGAATTGATAGACAGAATTAGAGCTGCGCAGTATGATGATGAGGCTATAAGGAATATTAGGGCACAAGTTCAGGCAGGATTGATAGATGATTTCACTATTGCGGATAATGGATCCTTACGATATGGCACGAGGATGTGTGTGCCAAGCAGAGAGCTGCACGAAAAAGTTTTACAGGAGGCACACCGCTCTCAGTACTCGATGCATCCCGGAGCCAATAAGATGTATCAAGATTTAAGGAAGCATGTATGGTGGTATGGTATGAAGCGCAAAGTAGCACGCTTCGTATCCCAATGTTTAGTGTGCCAACAGGTGAAAGCAGATCGATAGAGGCCAGGGGGATTACTTCAACCTTTACCCATTCCAGAATGGAAGTGGGAGCACGTGACTATGGACTTTGTTTCAGGACTTCCTCGTTTTCCAGGAGGAAAGGACGCAATTTGGGTTATCGTGGATAGGTTGACCAAATTAGCCCACTTCTTGCCTTTTAAAGTGGATACTTCGACGGAGAAGCTAGCAGAGATGTACGTACAGCAGATTGTCAAATTACATGGAGTTCCTGTGAGTATTGTCTCAGATCGGGATAGTCGTTTCACTTCCCATTTCTGGAGGAGCCTGCAGTCTAGCTTGGGCACTCAGCTCAAGTTCAGTACCGCATATCACCCTCAGACAGACGGGCAGTCTGAGAGGACTATTCAGACTCTTGAAGATATGCTACGCACTTGCGTATTGGATATCGGAGGTTCTTGGGAGGATCATCTACACTTGGTAGAGTTGCTTACAACAACAGCTACCAGGCAAGCATTGAGATGTCACCATTCGAGGCTTTATATGGACGGAGGTGCCGTACCCCTTTATCTTGGGATGATGTTAGAGAAAGAGCCTTGTTAGGACCAGAAATGGTCGTGGATGCAGCAGAAAAGGTGAAACTTATCAGAGACAGACTACGAGTGGCGCAGGACAGACAGTGACATTGGGCAGATAGTCACCGTAGACCCCTAGAGTTTCAGGTATTGTTTTGATTTGTTTTGTTGGTTTGTGATTGCTTTGTTTAGGTTGCATGTTAAGATCGTTGTTCTAGGTTGGCGATTTGGTGTTCCTACGGATTTCTCCGACACGGGGCACGATTTGTTTCGGCAGAGGAGGAAAGCTTAGTCCACGATACATCGGGCCCTTCAGTATTCTTGCAAGGGTCGGTGCAGTGGCCTATAGACTAGACTTGCCGCTTACTCTAGATGGAGTGCATAACGTGTTCCATATGTCATAGCTGAGATGGTACGTGGCAGATCCTAGTCACGTATTAGATCACTCGGAGATCGAAGTTGGACCGACACTTAGCTATCCTGAACAACCGGTGGAGTTCTTGGATCGTAGAGAGAAGATATTGCGGAACCAGACTATTCCCTTGGTTCGTGTTGTATGGGAAAATCACTCTCCAGGAGAATCAACTTGGGAGAGAGAGGACGAAATGCGCGAGCGGTATCCATATCTCTTCGAGACTTGAGGTATAATTCATTAATTGATTGCTTGTTCTAGTGATAGTTATTTTAAATTTTGAGGACAAAATTCTTTAAGGAGGGTAGACTTGTCACCCCCACTTTTTGGATTAGGGGTATTTTTGTCTTTTCATAATTAATGAGTAAATGATTCCATGATAATTGATTATTCTCAATTTTTGTGATTTTATTTTGTTGCACCTCACCATCATTTTGAATTTTAGAACCCCACTTGCATTCACTTTTATTAAATTGATTCATAAGTCAAACTTGTACAACTTTTCATTGTTTGGACACCTTGGTGCAAGAGTACATCGAGATATCCATCCCGTTGGACGAGACGTAAATAAACCCAAATTCTCTTTAGGTGTAAATTCTATAAATTCTTGGAAATGTGTAATACAACATCAATTTCCCTGAACCATGGCCTCAGACCATCGAACCAATGCATCTTAGCAATTTTTTTATTATTAAAATTCCAACCATTGTAATACGCATGAGAAAGCCTAATCCCAGGAAGGCTTTGACCAGACATAATTCTAGGTCAACCCAAAGCCTACTATGATTATATATATACATAAGTATTGCTTCCCTATTTCTTTCTCAACCAAAACCTAACACCCCAGCCGACCATCTCAAACCCCCTCGACTTTACTTTTCTCCGCTGAACGCTGGACGCCGGACACCGCCGCTGAACGCTGGACGCCGGACGCCGCCGCCTGAACGCTGGACGTCGAACGCCGTCGCCTGAACGCTAAACGCTGTCGCCCGAACGCTGAGCGCTGCCGCGCTGAACTCAAGCAGGCCGCTGAAGCCGGACCCCGCGTTAAAGTCGACGACGCTGCCAACCGAGAACTTCCCGCGTTGAAGTCGACGACGCTGCCAACCGAGAACTTCCCGCGCTGAAGAAGACCGATGCTGTCTACCGAGAATTCCCGCTCAGACTGACTGCTCGACGACCGGAGTTCGACGACAGACCCTGCACATCGAACAGCCTTCCTTATTCGTGACCATCGCCTCGTAATCGTCATCGTGCCGCGTACAGGTTCGCTCCTGTCCACGTTCCCGTCATTTCCTGCGATGATATATATATAACTAAGTACGTATGTATATACGTATTTACATACGTATTGGTATATTGGTATATATATAATATGTTCTCAGCTAATATCTATATATATACGTATAAGTAGTGTATAGTTATCACCTAGTATATATTTTTAATTATATACCTGGTATTAATTTTGTTAAGTATATATATATATATATATATGTGTATATATATTATAATTGTAATTAATGAATGTTAATATATATGCCTACGAACCGTATAATGCTCAATTAGTTGAATACACATATACATATCTATTATAAGTGTAATTAATTAGTATGATGAGAGATTAGTTCATATTAAGTCCTACGTATCATATGTCCGAGATGTCTTGATTGTGACCACGGATACCCCGTAGTTACATCTACCTGCGACCATGTAGCATAATAGTAGACTACCATATGTACACTGACGTACTGGCAGGACTGTACCATTGACTGTCTGTGATACACAGCAACTACAGACGTAACCCCTAGTATAGTCCTTGATCATTATGTTAATTGTGAGCTAGAGTATTGTCTGATGAAGTATTGTATTATATACTATGTCTATAGGACTATTGGATCATTCAGACGACACCTTGGAACCCGGACAGTGGTATTGCCAGCTAAGGACCACAGGTGAGTACATTCTCTGACAATTTCTATTATGTTGATTATCTCTATAATTCTTGTTGTATAGCGTACATTACTCTGACACTGTTCTTTACACGAGTTGGCATCATCGAGACCTGTCACGAGGAGTCGTGATTGGGATCCATCGTGCTAGCTGGGGGAAATGGGAAAATATTGGTAGTTTATGTGATCATACCCAACTTACATGCAGCATTAGCTCACCCACATCTCACGTCGGTGCAGCCTTACCCTTATATGCCTCATCGCTGTTACATTCTGGTTAGCCTGACCTGTTGGGGATTATCGCTAATCCATGTAATGAGTCATATAGTCCCAAACCGATCACATGATATACTGATATTTCACACACTTAGATAGATGGTTCTTGACATGTATCTTGATAGATTGATCTTGTATCTCCACATGTTCTAGTTATTGTTCTTGTACATACTTATATACCAGTTCATTGTTCCTGCGTGTACTAGTAGTTTTTATTCATTGTTAGATGCATATTGATGATGATGTTCCAGTATTTCTTTATTCCAGTATTTCTCATCGCCAGTTATTTTATATCTGTCTTGTATTTCTTTCCACTGTGTTATAGTTTTTATCAATATATGTGGAACTGCTGTTAGAGGTGTATTTTTGTTCCAATCCTGACTGGATATTTTTTTCAGAGAATCTTGAGGATTTCTGTACCACGCACTACGGACCAGGTATAGATGCAGACTATGTACCAGAGATCCTAGAGGAGACCGTGCTTCTAGATAAGGCATTGCCTATAGCTACCTAGATAGTATTTATTTATGCTTGAGACTTATGGAGGATATTTCAGTTATGTTTAGACTTATGTTAAGTCTAATTGGAGACTTGTGTTGCACAGCTAGACTGTGAGTTATCTTTATGTTGGGATATGGTATTTAACTATGTTATTTCTTTTATCTTTTATCGTGCCTTATAGTTGTTGTGATTGAGTTATATTGTGAGATTATGGAGATGTATATTATTGACAGGTGTTTAGTTAGTTAGTGTTACTGTGACCCAGACATCGTTCTACCATCGATGCTGCAGCGTAGGCTGGACGTACCCACGCTCTCGTGCCCCTACACCGGGTGTGGGTCGTTACACTAAGTTTGATGAATTTGGAGAACATTGTCTCTGACACATTTTTTGGTGCGAAGTAGGCCACGTGTGGACCCCACTTTGACCAGAAACTGTCACTTTTGCCCCTGTGTCCAAATTATACTCAAGGACAGGCAATTCTAGCTATTTGATATCTTCTGAACCTGATGGTAACGTTTATTTCAGCATTCGGAGGAGTACCTACAGATCCCGCTGATACCAGAGCAGCAGTTGGAGCCAGGATCACATGCAAGTGTACCTTGCCATACTTGCAGTATTTGTTTATAGTATTATCTTGACTATTTACTGTAATATCTCTGTTCAACATAGGACCATGTGACATTACTTCACGTCCGAATAATATTTGGGTGTCAAAGCTGTACGCGGTATTGTGTAACGTCACCTAGTCATGGATATCAAGACCCTATACATTCTCGTGCTTGCCTTGTCAAGTACGTCATGCCTCAGGACACCTAACACTATTTATGAGGTAGAATCTTCCTAAGATAATCATGGTGATTCTGTATAGGTTACATGATTCATGACATAAATATTGCATGTGCTTAGCTATCATTATGACTCGTTGCATCAGATAGAGGTCATGATCCTGCGTGACATGGACATAAGACGTCGTGGACATGAGACGAGTGATTACATTGTATGGGAAGAGATTTACCATACAAAAAGCTGATTATATATATATATATATTACATTACTAGAGGTGCCTTAGACTCTGACACAGAGCTTTGGTACATTACTGGCCCTTCGAGAGAATACTGCTATGGGTTTCCCCGACACAGAGCCTATAGTAGTCTCAGCCTGAGTATGATTAATGCTCTCATATTGATATCACTTAGCTGGTTATATAGTTTACCTTATTGATTCATTTATTGTTGCACTACATTTATTTTGGCATGAGTTATTTTTTACCTTGTTATGTCCCTCGAGGACCTGGATCCGGATTATGTCCCCAGATATAGCAGATGAGTTCTATCCAGAGGTATATGGAGCAGGAGCAGGAACAGAAGCAGGAGCAGGCACTGGAACTTAGAAGATCCCCGAAGACAAGGTGATCGTCGAGAATTTCTTCTGAGTATATGCTTATTCTATACTCAGTATTTGCTGTTGTTTACTCTTTATTCTTGTCTGTTGAACCATTGTATCAGACTTATCCTCGGGTAGTTCCCCGAGATATTTATTAAGACATGTTGTTGATTTTATATTTCTGATATTGTTTGTATTTATTTCTGTGGATGAGATTAGTACCATTGTCTATATTGTTGTTTTACAGCTTAAGTACACCCTGATGGGTCCATTAAATTGGGTTTGCCCATCGGTGTGTGCTACTGGCCATTGCCACGTGTCTAGTCCCTCGATATTTTGGGAATAGGGCATGACAGAAACCATATATATATATATATATATATATATATATATATATATAACAAAAGCAAAACTCAACAGCAAGGGGGCTCGGGCACAAGAGAGTTCAGCAGTGGAAGTGAGCAGCAACTCGTGCAAGGATGCAGTGCCTCAAGGCAGTGCTCGTGCAGTCACTGTAGGGCTCGTGTACAACTGGGGAACAGTCAGTCTTGTGCAAAAATTCAGCAGTAACATCAACAAAAGAAAATGGCATTTGCAGCTAGCTGCTGAATATGTGCAGCCAAGGTAAAGAGCACTGCAATCAGTTTAGCCGCAAGTAGTTACAAATTTTCATTAGTACAGTAGTAAAATTCAGTATGCACATCAGTGCAAGAGGGAGTATCAACAAAGTGTGGCAGTTTCAGTCAGCAAAAGAGGGATGCACAACATCATTTTAGCATAATGTGCAGCTGCACAATGCAGCTCGTGCGCAAGCACAGTTCTGGGGAGAGTGTTCTAGTTAGAGTTAAAGTTGGTTTTCTCCACACAGCGAGTGTGATTGGGGGCTCTGGTGCAAGGCCAAGTGAAAGGAAACTATCTGGAATAGCAGCAGGAGTATGGGAGATGGAGGTATCGGGTTTTAGTGTTTATTCAATAAAACAGTAACAGTAGCAGCATTAGAGTTTGGAAGAGTTACCAGAGGTGTAGAGTTAAGGGTGAGCTCGGGTGTAGGGGTTAGTGAAGGGGTGGTTGCAGGTTTCAGTTGTTAGAGTTGGTTAGATTGCTGTTCAGTGAATTAGAGTAGTGGACATGCCTCAAGGAACTATGATTGTGTGTGTGTGTGTTGGAGTAAACTGAAATCTAGTGTGTGGGGGTTATAATGTATTAGTTAGTATATTATTTATTAGTGTAGGATATGTATGTATATATATTACTATCATTAGTATTGCTGTGTGTGTCAATCTCTACTATCGAGTATCATATATAATGTAAACTTATACTTTAGTTTATAAAAATAGATTCGTATATATGTATATATATGTTTGCATATGTGTATCCCTATGAAATGGATAGATACACATTTGTGTGCAGGTAGTAGTGTGGGTTGGTTGGTATAAGTGTGTTGATGGGGTCAGCCTAGGTAGCTAACAGCAAGTATCAACATCAATAACATGTATCAATACAATAAGCACATCAGAAAAAGCAGCAAGGTGGAGAGTTACATCTCAGATTTCAGAGGTGGTGTTTAGATGTAAGCTCGGGTATTGGGAGACATTAGGATCAGTTGTTCGGGTGTTATAGAGTGTTTTGAGTTTAGGTGTATTTGACTGTGTTACTCAGGAATTTGCATGATGGGGGAGATACTCAAACCTATAGTTAAGTGTGTCTATATTCAGAGGGTGTATCAATGTGAATGTATCCTAGAGTTACAAAGGGAGGGCTCAGGTGTTGTAGAGGGCAATAAGGGAAGATGGCATTTGCAGTTTAGTTTTGAGGCACTGCTGTGCATTGGTGAGGTATTGGGTCTGCAACAGAGCAGTTGAGAGGAGGGTCTGACCTGATTTCAGGTTTGCCCACTTGAAGGGGGTTTCGGGTTGAAGGATAGGCTTGGGTACAGTCTAGAGCTAGTTGAGGGGTATTGGAGACCTACAGTTACACTTGTGCACTGCAGATTGTGCTATTTAGCACCTGAAGTGGGGGTGATGAGCAGTGGTGAGGGTGTATTACTGGATGTGTTAGGAAGGGGAAATGTGATACTTATACATAAAGTATCACTCCACTGTCAGTGTGTAACTCAGATCTGATACCAAGGTATCAATGATGGGGATAGTTGAGTGAGTAGTTAAGGGTAGTGAATTTATTAGGATCAATGGGGGTATTCTTGAACAGGCATTGTATCTAGTGGGGAGGAGGAAACCGACTTAGGCTAGTATGTGTAATGTTGGGTTTATCCTAGCAACTGATATGTGTGTATCAGTTAGATACAATAGTTATCTTAATATGATGTAAGAATGTGATGCCAAGTTAGTGTACCCATTGGTGCACATGGAGTGCTTAGAGGTAGCAGGCTTGGTGTATCAGTTGGGTCCAAGTTGAGGTAACAGTTGTAATTAGGATAATAGGTATTAGGATGTCAAGTCATGGGTTAAAGTAGGACTAGGATCAATGTATTAAGTCTAGATAACGTATTTGGGATATTATTGTTAATCTAATGGATAGCTAAGGTAATACTATATAGTTAAGGTAATACCTAGATAAATTATGTATAGAGGTGTTATGAGTATACACTAGTGTTTATAACTTAGTTTGACCAATAATTAGCTAGTATGAGACAAGTATTGACCAGTAAACCTTAGTATGACCTTGAACATCTAGAACTAGCTGGTATTAGCTAGTTTGACTCTATAGGTCAACTATATGGGTAGTTATGGACTTTAACCCTGGTATTGACCTAGCTTGACCTAGTTTAACTCGTCTCGACCTAGAAAACCATAATTAGCTGATTTAAAATTGTTTATCATTTTATTACACCAAATGACATTGAATTTCGTATATAGGTCACTTTGACTCCAGTCCAGACACAGATTGGTTTTGCCAACTCAGGACATCGGGCGAGTACATTGTCTAATAGTTTCCATTATTTGATAATTTTTATGTTTCAAGTACGTAGAAATATTACATCTGATTCTTGACACTATAGTACACGGACTAGTATATAGCTTGGATCTTCAGTCATGAGATGTTACAATGGTTATCGCATTGACATCATATACGATATTGATATTAGACATTGTACATGGTATTATCATTGGACAATGATCATGTATCGTAACATGTTATGGTTGAATCCACTGTACTAGTTGGGGCGGAGGAAATTGCTAGTAAGAGATGTGATCATATTTTTATTGTAAATTATAAAACATTATTAGTGTTAATCATACACCTCACGTATGATTAGCTAGGCCATATAGCTATCGTACAAGTTCTCAAGCCGATCACATATCGAAACTAGTATTTCAAACACTTAAATAGTTGTAGTTCTCCATATTCAGTTCCATAGATCATATTGCCTTGAATATGACATTGTAGTTCCTTCCTCTTTCATTTCGTATATGCACTGGCTATACCTTATTGCTTACAATGCATGTTCTCTTTATTATTTGCCATTGCATTCAGTTTATTATTTTTTCCAATATATAGCATAATCTATTTATTGTTTTATAGTCCTTGTCAATTAATTGGAACTGTTATCGGGTTGTACTTTGCTCTAATGCTGACTGAATATATTTTTTCAGACTGCGACATAGAGGACTGATATCCAATATATTACGGACCACAGGGAGAGTAGCTGCAGACTTGGACCTTGTAGCTTTGGTGTGATTGCCAGAAGGTCTAGCCGAAATCACTAGTTATTTTAGTTAGTTTCTTTTAGCAGATTTTGGTACCGGATTTGTCTTTGACATATATTGAGACTTTGATGTTATTGTTTAAAGTTTAGATTCATATCATTGTTTAGACTTTGTGTTTGATTATTCTTTTGATATCTTATCGTGCTTTAGTTCTGTGGTTGAGTTTTTCATATTATATTGATATATCTGTGTTCCTTATGGAGTTGGATATTCGTGTGAGATTGATTAGATAGTATTGTGACCTAGACAACATTCTACCACCGATGCTGCAGTGTAGGATGGATGTACCCACGTACTCGTGTCCCTATATCGGGCGAGGGTTATGACACATTTTAGTGGCGGCCCATGCAGGTCAGGCTTCGCAAGTAGTACAATATTGTGGTAGTACAATGTCATGGTTGTACTACTACGAGCCTGTGATAGGATCTAGGATTTCGTATACTAGGATGAGAGCGAATACTCAATTACAATTAGCAACACTTCCAATCTATTGATATTGTAATTCTTTCTGAATATTGCTTCTTTGAATATTTTGTCCTTCTTTGATTATATCGTATTCTTGTGCCTTAATGACTTCTTCTTATTTCGATCCGTCTTCAGGATGCCGCCGAAGACCAGATCGCAGCGATCAGGAGCAGCTGTCGTATCGTAGAGGTTAGCAACTTCTCGATCTCCTACATAGGGAGTGGCAGGGACTGTTCCTTCATTTTTTGTCCGCATAGGAGTTTTAGCAGCTTTCGGGGTCCTCCTCCCCCCATCTTTCCAGAGGGCTATCCCAGTTTTTGTGGAGGAACTTCCTTTTCTGTCGCAGATTCCTTTTCCTGGAGGTGTGCCTGTTGATGGGGCACAGGTTTTTACTTTGATCTAGGGCATGATAGATGCCCAGAGGGTGACGGCGGAGGCCCAATATGTTTAAACTAAGGCTCAGAGGGTACAGGCAGAGGCACACCAAGCGCAGACTGAGCTGACGAGAGAGAGCATAGAGAATGCTCACCAGATGGCCCTACACGCAGTTAAGAGAGTTGCCCAACAGCATCCTGGCCAGCAGCAGCAGCAGAGGCCAGGCACTATAGTTGACTTCAAGAGGATGATACCTCGGGAGTTCAAGGGTATCGAGGGGATACTTTACGCTGATGACTGGTTAGAGGATATGGAGAGAAACCTGCGATTGGCCCAGATTTTAGAGATCTTGCAGATCGAGGCGGCCGATAGTCAGATGTTCTATATCATGTGGTATCGCACAGAGCTAAGACTTACTGCTCAAGGACTTACTTGGAAGACCTTCAAGGAGCTTTTCAATGAGAAGTTCTTTCCCGACGTGGCCGTGGGAGCTTTGGAAAGTCAGTTTCATGATTTGGACCATGGGAACATGTTGGTCGACGAGTACGCCGCAAAATTCTGTCGATTAAGCCATTTTGTATTGTCTATGATTCGGGACCCATGAGATCGAGCCCGAAAGTTTAGCAAGGGGCTTACGAGGAAGATTAGGTCACGCGCTTCTGGTCGTTGCACCGCTACCTTTGAGGATATTTTGATAGATGCCCAGATTGCAGAGGAGGATCTGGATCTCAGGCCTAAGAGGAGTCACGATATTTCTAGGGATACGAGTGGCAGCATGGGACCGGCCAAGCATCCCCATATTCTACAGCAGCCGAGGACGTTTCAGCATCACCACTACCAGCACAAAGTACCGGTTCGTGTTCAGTAGGATCAGCAGCAGCCTCCGAGGCAGACCCAGCAGGCTTGTCATTTCTGTAAGAAACCATGTCACCTTTGGGAGAGCTGTAGAGTGAGGCTAGGACTTTGTTTGCATAGTGGCGCTGCGGGACATCAAGTGAGGGATTGTCTTCTAGCTCCTTATCTTCCCGGCCAGCGCGCAGCTCCAAATCAAGGAGGTCCAGTTAGGCCACCTGTGGAACCGCAGATTGCTCAGCACTCGCGGAGGGAGCCACCCAGTAGGGCGGAGAATTTGTGATGATGGTCGAGGAGACCAATACTGCAGGTGATGGGTTAGAAGGTTCTATTCTGTTCTTTTCTGTCCCTTGCCATCTATTTGAAAGATTGATTGATTCCTTAGTACCATAGCTTGTATCAGTAATTTTCCTGCTAGAATATAATTAGTAGTATACCCTGACAGAGACTGAAATACTATGACAAAAAGAGACCATAACCATTCATGTTTGTTTTCTTTCTCTATATTGCATGTTGTATGATCGTAGGTAGGACTTTCTTAGACCTTGATTGTTGGGGGTTTGACTGTAGTAAAGATTAATGAATAGGTTATGACTGGTGAGAGAGACGAGGTGTCTTAAATTTCGAGGACAAAATTTTTCTAGGGGGGTAGACTTGTCACTACCACATTTCCAGAATAGGGGTATTTTTTTTTATATTATAAATATTGTGTATATTTTATTTATTTATAATGTGCATGTTATATATATTGTTACTATTATTATTATTGTAAGTTGATTAGTCTATTTTAGACATTAGTGGACCACACTAGACTTGACTTGACTCATTTAAATAGTTAGTCGTGACTAGATTAATTCCATTAAACCAATTTAGACTCAAGAATAGAATATTCCTCCAATGGTTTAGTAGATCCTATTCATGAAGGAATGGGAGGGGCACTTGAGTCAATTCAAACATTCCTCAACCTAACCCTAACTCTAGAGAAAGTTTATATAAACCTCTTCATTCATGAGTAGCCTCCATTTATTTCTATTTTGTTCATCCCAAAATTAGAGAGCAAACCCTAATTTCTCTATTCCCAAATTTTATCTCCCTCATTCTCATTCCAATGAGACTAAGGATATTGGCATTGCTAGAGGAGCACTTGAGGAGGGAAGCATTGGCTTGAGGATTGTGTCCTTGATGGAAGACATTGGGAATCCATCTCCTAATAGGTAAAACTATTGTCCCTCTTATTATTTTAGTTTTTTAATGATAAAATAAACCACTAAAAACCTACCCATGGCTAAGGACTACCCATAGGAAGAAGAACTAGGTTCTTTGGAGACCTATTGTGAAAGTTACATTGAGTTTTGTGCTAATTTAGAAAAAACTTCGAATTTGGACCACTAGGTATTTGTAGAAATATTTTATAGGGGATTATAGAGTATTATGGATGATTTAAGAAGGTACACGTATCCACAATTGGATACGAGAAATCTTTAACATGATATGGTGGTGTTGATGGGTAGTTTCAATGCATTTAGTGTCCTAGCATGCAATTTCTTTATAGTATATTATAATAATTATTACAAGTGCTATTTATACTATATTTGATGTTTAGATGTGTTCTCATAGTTTTAGTGGTGTTTGGTGATGTTGGAAGGAGTATCTTGAGTGTATCATGAAGTATCTCATTGGTGCACACCAAGTGTTTGATATTGTGTGTAGGTGTGGGTGTCTATCCATATTAGAGTATTACATATATGTATAGAGGGGTATATATATATATATATATATATATATATACACACACACACCTAGTAGTGGGAGTGTGTATATATATATGTATATATAGTTTGATATATGCATAGAGGATTGTGGGTATATGTATAAGTGTTTATGTGGCTTTGTGTTTGTGTGTGTGTGTATGAGAGGTAGTGTCAGTGAGTGAGGGAGGGCAGTGAGTGTGCAGTTTGTGCACAGCAGGAAAAGAGGAGCTGAGCTGCTGTAGCTCGGGGTGCATTGCTCAACAGCAAGGGGGCTTGGCACAAGAGAGTTCAGCAGTGCAAGTGAGCAGCAACTCGTGCAAGGATGCAGTGCCTTGAGGCAGTGCTCGTACAGTCACTGCAGGGCTCGTGCACAACTGGGAAACAGTCAGTCTTATGAAATTCAATAGTAACATCAACAAGAGAAAATGGCATTTGCAGCTAGCTGCTGAATATATGCAGCCAAGGTAAAGAGCACTGCAATCAGTTTAGCAGCAAGCAATTACAAATTTGCATCAGTATAACAGTAAAATTCAGTATGCACATCAGTTCAAGAGGGAGTATGATGAGAACATAAAATATCATATTTTTATTTCTTAATATATACTCCTTTATGCTCATTTAATGTCTAAAGATACTCATTACTTTTATATTTTGATCTAGGATGCAATTGGAGTCACTAAAAGCAAAATGGAGCTAATTATCAATTCTGGACAGTTCTGACACTTTGTAGAAAAATGGTCATAACTTGCTCATCTGAAGTCCAATTGAGCCGATCCAAATTGATTCGGAAAGCTAAGTGATAGAGGCACAATTTTACTTTTCTGATTTTCCCAAGATTCTGGCTACATCATGGACCAAATCACGCTTGAAGTTGAGTCAACTATATTGTGCACAAAAAGTGGAGTTGAAATAACCATTTTCCAACTTCTTCAAAGATTTTATTTTATTGTTTGGGTTATTGTAACTATTAGAGGATTTGTGGGAAGATAATTGTGATCTTCAAACACTAATTTAGAGTCTATAAAAGGGATAGAGATCAGGAGAAAAAAAAGAACAACACACAACTCCTCTTCTTCTTCTCCAATATTCATTTGAAGTTTTCATGAACGTGCGGAGCTAAAAGTCTTGTTGGTCGAAGGAAACAGAAGCCTTGGAATCAATAAAATTGTGAGATCTAAATTATTTTATATGTTTGATTTATGCTTTGAGTATTGAATGTTTTTTTATACCTACTTTCATGATTGTTTTGTTTAATTACTAGGAGGCCTACTAGTCTATTATCCATCTCGATCTACTGCTAAATTAGACATCAAATCCGTAATTGTTTAATTTTTCTAATTTATGAAGAAACCAAGATTTAATAAACTACTTTGTTTTATTAGATCTTAGGAGAAATTTTTTTGACAAAATTAAATTCAACCGCTTGTGCTTGTGTTATTTTGCTTCATCGATCTCTTTGTTCTTTAAGAAATTACTAGATTAAATCTTCAGCGCTTGTCTTGGATTATTTAGTAATTAAAGCTAATTAGATCGCTTGTTTCTAATTATCTAAGCCTAAGAGAGATAGGAAATACTTCCAACGGTGAATATTTAAAGTATGATAATTTATGTTTGCATCAATGATCAATTTTAAGATTCCAATGGTGGATGTTGACTGAGACCAACGTTTTTTTCCTTTGATAATTTTAATACTTTAATTATTTTTAGCTCTTTTTAATTTTCTTTGATCCAAAACTCTCCCCCCATCCTATTTCACATAGCATAAAGATTAACTAATTACTCTCCGTGGGAACGATCATTACTCTCACTACTACATATTATTTCAAGAGTAAAGGTTTTATTTTTGGGTGCCTACGACAGCACACCAAATTTTGGCGCCGATGCCGGGGAGTAATTTTAGTTAATTTTTGGGCCTTTTGTGATCTTTTCTTATTATTAAATTATTTTTGTTTATTAGCAAATAAAAAAATAAAAAATAAAATTTATTCTCATATACTTTTCTGGATTGTTTGCTATCATTTTATTTCTTGTTTATGATTGCAACTCGATCTTCTAATCAAAGTGATTTTCAGAGTGATCCAGAAATAGAAAGTACTCTGCGCAGGTTAAGGAAGGAAGCTCAAAGAAACTCTAACGAGAATGACCCTGCTACGGATTCCTTACTCTCTTGCAAATCTAATCCCGAAGAAGTGGAAGTCATGGCTGCAAATAGAACTTTGAAAGAACTTGCAGCCCCTGATTTGAACCAACACCCTTTATGCATTACATTTCCTACTTTAGATGCTACTACTAGTTTTGAATTAAAATCTGGACTAATATATTTATTATCCACTTTTCATGGCCTTGCAGGTGAAGATCCTCATAAGCATCTAAAGGAGCTTCATGTGGTATGCACAACTATGAAACCTATGGGGGTATCCGAAGAGCAAATCAAATTAAGAGCCTTTCCGTTTTCTTTAAAGGATTCGGCTAAGGATTGGCTCTATTATCTACCCTCTGGGAGCATTATAACATGGAACGAAATGAAGAGACTATTCTTGGAGAACTTCTTTCCCGCTTCAAGGGTAGCCAATATCCGAAAAGAAATTTGTGGGGTAAGGCAACACAATGCAGAGTCTCTCCACGAGTACTGGGAACGTTTTAAAAAATTATGTGCAAGTTGCCCCCATCATCAAATTAGCGAGCAGCTACTTATCCAGTACTTCTACGAAGGCCTTCTACCAACTGATAGAAGCATGATAGATGCTGCTAGTGGTGGAGCTTTGGTAGATAAAACTCCTGAGGCTGCAAGAAATTTAATTACAAATATGGCAGCAAATTCTCAACAATTTGGCACTAGGCTAGATCTTCCATCTAGGCATGCTAACGAGGTAAATATTTCTTCCCTAGAACAACAAATTGCTAGTTTAACGTCTCTTGTTCGTCAAATGGCTGTAGGTAACATGCAAACAGCAAAAGCTTGTGGGATTTGTTCAGTAGCAGGACATCCAACTGACATGTGTCCAACTCTTCAAGAGGAGTCCAATGAACAAGTGAATGTGGTAGGTGCTTTCCCTGGACAACCGCAAAGGAAGTACGATCCATATTCAAACACTTACAATCCAGGATGGAGAGATCATCCCAATTTCAACTATGGGAATCCACAAATAAATCATCCTGTCAATCAAAATCGCCCAAGTTATCAACAGTACAAGCAGCCATATCCTAAACAACAACCAAACCAAACTTCTAACTCTGGTATGTCTTTAGAAGATATTGTTAAGTCTCTTGCCACTAATAATTTACAATTTCAACAGGAGACAAGGGCTAGCATTCAAAGCTTGGACAATCAAATGAGCAAATGGCTACAACAATTAATAAGCTAGAGGCACAAAGTTCTGGAAAACTACCATCTCAAACGATAGTAAATCCAAAAGAAAATGCAAGTGCAATCATTTTGAGAAGCGGTAAAGAGGTTGACATTCCAGTAAAAGAAGCACCTGCAACGTCAAAACAAGAAGAAGAGAAAAGCACCGTGGCAGACACAAACGTCCCCAATGATGATGAGGTACCCAATTGTAAGTTTCCACCCCTTTGTGATTATAAGCCAGTACCTCCTTTTCCTCAAGCTTTAACAGAATCTAGAAAAATTGAACAAAATAATGAGTTATATGAGACTTTTAGTAAATGTGAGGTAAATATTCCATTTTTAGATGCTATCAAACAAGTACCTCGCTATGCTAAATTTTTAAAAGAATTGTGTACAATAAAGAGGAAACAAAAGCTTAAAGGATATGAAAAGGTAAAAGTTGGGGAGAGTATTTCTGCAGTAATTCAACGAAAACTCCCTACGAAATGCAAAGATCCTGGAATGTTTACTATCCCTTGTAAGATAGGTAACAATAAATATGAGAAAGCCATGTTAGATTTAGGAGCTTCTATCAATGTCATGCCATATTCTATATATGAATCTTTAAATCTTGGACCTCTGAATAAAACTGGTGTTGTGATTCAATTGGCTGATAGATCTAATGCCTATCCTAAGGGAGTAGTCGAGGATGTTCTTGTACAAATTGATAATTTAGTTTTTCCTGCTGATTTTTATGTGCTTGATATGGAAAATGGCGATCAAACTGCTCCAATTTTATTAGGAAAACCATTTTTAAAGACATCCAAAACTAAGATAGATGTTCATAGTGGCACACTTACTTTGGAATTTGATGGTAAAATTATTAAATTTAATATTTATGATGCCATGAAATATCCTGATGATGATAATACTGTTTATTCCATTAATGTGGTTGATTCTTTAGCACAGGATATTTTTGAACTTGATGGCAAAGATGTATTGGAAGTGGCCGTTAGTGAGCATCTTGTAAAAGAGCATAAGGAGTTAGCTTTGAGTTCTGATTTGCAGGAAACTGTTGCAGCATTAAATAATTTTCCAAAAATACAACAATCAGGTAACGTTTCTTATATTTCATTACCAATTTCTAACAAGAGGCCTTTACCCTCTATTTTGCAGGACCCTATTCCAGAATTGAAGCCTCTCCCTAGTCACCTCAAGTATATATTCTTTGGAGATGGAGGAACATTACCAGTGATCATCTCCAATAAACTTAGTGCACCACAGGAAGAAAAGCTTATTCAAATCCTTAAGGAGCATAAGACGGCTATTGGTTGGACAATTGCGAATATAAAAGGAATTAGCCCGTCTACATGCATGCATCGCATCTTACTTGAGGAAGGAGCAAAACCTTCCCGTCAACCGCAAAGAAGATTGAACCCACCCATGATGGAGGTAGTAAAAAAGGAGATCCTAAAACTTCTTGAAGTTGGAGTGATCTATCCTATTTCGGATAGCCAGTGGGTTAGCCCAGTGCAAGTGGTTCCTAAAAAGACCGGGATAACTGTCATGAAGAATCAAAATGATGAGTTAGTTCCCACTCGTGTCCAGAATGGGTGGAGGGTTTGTATAGATTATAGAAAATTAAATGCTGAAACCCGAAAGGACCACTTTCCTTTACCTTTTATTGATCAAATGCTTGAAAGGTTAGCTGGTCATTTTTACTATTGTTTTCTTGATGGTTATTCAGGTTATTTTCAAATTGCAATTGCTCCGGAGGATCAAGAAAAGACAATTTTTACATGCCCATTTGGAACTTTTGCATATCGTCGCATGCCATTCGGTCTTTGCAATGCCCCAGCTACTTTCCAAAGATGTATGGTTAGCATATTTTTAGACTATGTTGAGCATATTATAGAAGTATTTATGGATGATTTCACAGTTTATGGAGACTCTTTTGATAAATGCTTGTATAACCTTACACTTGTTCTTCAAAGATGCATAGAAACTAATCTTGTGTTAAACTCTGAAAAATGCCATTTTATGGTTGACCAAGGTATAGTTTTGGGTCATATTATTTCATCTAAGGGAATTGAGTTAGATAAAGCCAAAATTGATATTATTCAATCTTTACCTTATCCCTCCAGTGTGCGGAAAGTTTGTTCTTTTCTTGGACATGCAGGTTTTTACCGAAGATTCATCAAAGACTTCTCCAAAATAGCGTTACCCCTTTGCAAGTTGCTATAAAAGGATGTAGAATTTGAATTTGATGAAGCATGTAAAAAGGCATTTGATACACTAAAGAAACTATTAACTTCTACCCCAGTTATCCAGCCCCCTGACTGGAACATGCCTTTCGAGATAATGTGTGATGCAAGTGATTATGCAGTAGGCGCTGTTTTGGGTCAAAGGATTGGAAGAGCATCTCATGCCATTTATTATGCTTCAAGAACTTTGAATGAGGCGCAGAAAAATTATTCTACTACTGAAAAAAAACTTTTAGCTGTTGTTTTTGCTTTAGAAAAATTTCGATCTTATTTGCTTGGTACTAAAGTCATTGTTTATTCTGATCATGCAGCTCTTCACTATTTGATGACGAAGAAAGAGGCAAAACCAAGGTTAATTCGATGGATACTTCTCTTAAGTGAATTTGATTTGGAGATCAAAGATAAAAGAGGGACAGAAAATTGTGTTGCAGATCATTTAAGTCGTTTAGTTCATATGGAGGATAAACTTTGTCTACATGAAACGTTCCCTGATGAGCAATTATTTGCTTCAAGTGTGACATTGCCTTGGTATGCAAATATTGTAAATTATTTGGTTAATAATATGTTTCCTTCTGGCTTGTCAAAGGCTCAAAGAGATAAGATCAAAAGTGATGCCAAATACTATGTATGAGATGACCCATACTTGTGGAAGCACTGTGCAGATCAAGTGATAAGAAGGTACGTTCATGAAAATGAAATTATTTCAATTCTCACCTTTTGTCATTCTTATCAATGTGGAGGACATTTTCGAGCGAAAAGGACAGGAAGAAAAGTATTAGAATATGGTTTCTATTGGCCGTCTTTATTTCGTGATTCATATTCTTTTTGTAAAACATGCAACAATTGCCAAAAGACAGGTAATATATCTCAAAGGAATGAAATGCCACAAAATCCTATACTATTTTGTGAAATTTTTGATGTTTGGGGCATCGATTTTATGTGACCGTTTCCTGTATCTTTTGGTTATGTTTATATTTTGCTTGCTGTTGATTATGTATCAAAATGGGTAGAAGCTAAAGCTACTAGGACTGATGATTCTAAAGTTGTTTCAGATTTTATCAAATCCAACATATTCTCCAGGTTTGGGATTCCAAGAGCCTTAATAAGTGATCGAGTCACTCACTTTTGCAATCGAACCGTGGAGACATTGCTGAAAAAGTACCATGTGATCCACAAGGTGTCAACTGCCTATCATCCACAAACTAGTGGACAAGCAGAAGTGTCAAATAGAGAGATCAAGTCCATCATTGAAAAGACGGTCAATCCAAGTAGAAAAGATTGGAGTTTGCGCTTGGATGATGCTTTGTCGGCGTATAGAACTGCCTACAAGACGCCTATCGGTATGTCACCTTACCGGTTGGTGTTTGGGAAACTATGCCATCTTCCTGTTGAGTTAGAACACAAGGCTTATTGGGCTATCAAAAGTTTCAATATGAAGGCATATGAAAATGGAGAACATAGAAAGTTACAACTATAAGAGTTGGAGGAAATTCGCAATGACGCCTATGAGAATGCTAGAATTTATAAAGAGAAGAATAAGAATTTTCATGACAAGATGATCTCTAGGAAGGTGTTTCAAGTTGGTCAAAAAGTCCTTCTATACCAGTCACGACTTCGTCTATTTTCGGATAAATTGCGTTCTCGTTGGATTGGAGCTTTTATTGTTACTAATGTTTTTTATCATGGTGCAGTTGAAATTCAAAGTTTAGCAACTTCCAAAGTGTTCAAGGTAAATGGCCAAAGGCTCAAGCTTTTCTATGAAGGTTTCAAAGTAGAGAATGTGGATGAATTGAACCTTGAAGATCCAATTTGTATCAATTGAAGGAGGAAACATCCACGACAATAAACAGAGGCAGGCAACCCAAGGGGAGTTTATTCTTTTATTTTTATTTTATTTTTTTAATTTTGCGTTTTTCTTGTATTTCACCTTACATTGGGGACAATGTCAGTTTTAAGTGTAGGGGAGGGGATTTACTTTATTTTAAGCATTTTTAGTTCGCTATTTTTCTAAAGAAAAATTTAACAATAATAATAATAATAATTTTTTTTAATAAAAGAATTTTGGTTTTTGGTTTTTAATGATTTTTTGTGGTGTATGTCATGAGTAAGATTCAACTAGATTTGAAAAATTCATAACATGATTGAATAAATAATTTTTTTCAACTTAGAATTAATTAGTCTAGTTATTTTTTATTGAAAATGGTAGTATCTAAATTGATAGACAAAAGTCAGTGAGAATTTGAGCCTTTAGAACTTGGTTTGATTATCTAAATTGATAGACTAAATTGATGTCTATCTAAATTGATAGACATCAGTCTCATTATTCTTTCATGAGAGATATTTTTCCACTGATTTGTTTCTCTAGAACTTGGTTTGATTCTCTTCGAGGTCACATTGACACGTGCATGCATGAACATGATTAAGGCCATCTTTGTTATGCGTTACATAAGCCAAATAGCCCACCTTGTAATTAATTTTCTTTTTGTTGAACCCCTTTGAGCTTTATTGCCTTTTTCTTGGTATACCCACATTACAAGCTTTCAACCAATAATATTTATACCTGTACCCAAGTCGCAAAGCTAGTGGAGCATTGTTGATCATTATGATATGTATGGGTGTACGAAAAAATAAGAGTGGGGGTGTCTAAATTTGTGGTTTGGGTACAACCCACAAAATGGAATATATTTTCATCCTCAAATTTCCTAAGTTCCATTATTGTTATAAAAAAAAAAAGAGAAAAAAAAAGAAAAAAGAAAAAGAAAAAATAAATAAGGATGGAAGTTGTTTTACATTGTTTAAATTCTTTAAAAGCCAAATTGAAGATGTTGCAAAATGGAGTAATTGATTTTACATGTTTTATATTGAGATTGAGTTAATTCAATTTTGCTCCACTAGTTTTGATGGCTTTTGAGCTACACTCCCAAATATATCCCACCTTAATCCTAAGCCACGTTACAACCCATAAAAAGTCCTTATGATTTATGTTATGTATGTGATCCTAGTGATGGAGAATGAGAAGATATGCAAGCTTATGGTAGATCATTTCTTTTGGAATGAATTTGAGTGAAATATATACCTTTAAACACATGAGAGTTGAGTATTTATTCCGTGAAGGTCTACCTATTTAGTTTTCTCCATTTTTCAAGTAAAAATATCTACTAAGTAATTAGAAGTTGTTTAAAAATATATGTTCATGATATGTTATGAGTTTTGAAGAGCTTGGTTATTTTTTTATTTATGATATTGCAACCTTGATTTCTTTTTGAAAAAATAAATTAGAGTTTCGCCCGAGGACGAGCAAAGGTTAATTGTGGGGGTATTTGATGAGAACATAAAATATCATATTTTTATTCCTTAATATATACTCCTTTATGCTCATTTAATGTCTAAAGATACTTATTACTTTTATATTTTGATCTAGGATGCAATTGGAGTCACTAAAAGCAAAATGGAGCTAATTATCAATTCTGGACAGTTCAGACACCTTGTAGAAAAATGGTCATAACTTTCTCATCTAAAGTCCAATTGAGCTGATCCAAATTGATTAGGAAAGCTAAGTGATAGAGGCACAATTTTTCTTTTTTGATTTTCTCGAGATTCTGGCTACATCATGGACCAAATTACGCTTGAAGTTGAGTCAACTATGCTGTGCACAAAAAGTGGAGTTGAAATAACAATTTCCCAACTTCTTCAAAGATTTTATTTTATTGTTTGGGTTGTTGTAACTATTAGAGGATTTGTGGGAAGATAATTGTGATCTTCAAACACTAATTTAGAGTCTATAAAAGGGATAGAGATCAGGAGAAAAAAAAGAACAACACACAACTCCTCTTCTTCTTCTCCAATATTCATTTGAAGTTTTCATGAACGTGCGGAGCTAAAAGTCTTGTTGGTCGAAGGAAAAAGAAGCCTTGGAATCAATAAAATTGTGAGATCTAAATTATTTTATATGTTTGATTTATGCTTTGAGTATTGAATATTTTTCTATACCTACTTTCATGATTGTTTTATTTAATTACTAGGAGGCCTACTAGTCTATTATCCATCTCGATCTACTGCTAAATTAGGCATCAAATCCGTAATTGTTTGATTTTTCTAATTTATGAAGCAACCAAGATTTAATAAACTGCTTTATTTTATTAGATCTTAGGAGAAAAACTTTTGACAAATTTAAATTCAACCGCTTGTGCTTGTATTATTTTGCTTCATCGATCTCTTTGTTCTTTAAGAAATTACTAGATTAAATCTTCAGCGCTTGTCTTGGATTATTTAGTAATTAAAGCTAATTAGATCGCTTGTTTCTAATTATCTAAGCCTAAGAGAGATAGGAAATACTTCCAACGGTGAATATTTAAAGTATGATAATTTATGTTTGCATCAATGATCAATTTTAAGATTTCAATGGTGGATGTTGACTGAGACCAACATTTTTTTTCCTTTGATAATTTTAATACTTTAATTATTTTTAGCTCTTTTTATTTTTCTTTGATCCAAAACTCTCCCCCCCCCATCCTATTTCACATAGGATAAATATTAACTAATTACTCTCCGTGGGAACGATCCTTACTCTCACTACTACATATTATTTCAAGAGTAAAGATTTTATTTTTGGGTGCCTACGACAGCACGCCGGAGTATCAACAAAGTGTAGCAGTTTCAGTTAGCAAAAAAGGGATGCACAACAGCATTTCTGTACAATGTGCAGCTGTACAGTACAGCTCGTACAATGGGTGGCAGTGCAAGCATAGTTCTGGGGAGAGTGTTCTAGTTAGAGTTGCAGTTGGTTTTCTCCACATAGAGAGTATGATTGGGGGCTCGGATGCAAGGCCAAGTGAAAGGGAAGTATCTGGAACAGCAACAGGAGTATGGGAGATAGAGGTGTCGGGTTTTAGTGTGTATGCAATAAAACAGTAACAGTAGCGACAGTAGAGTTTAGGAGAGTTGCCAGAGGTGTAGAGTTAAGGGGGAGCTCGGGTGTAGGGGTTAGTGAAGGGGTGGTTGCAGGTTTCATTTGTTAGATTGTTGTTCAGTGAATTGGAGTTGTGGACATGCCTCAATGAACTATGATTTTGTGTGTGTTGGAGTGAACTGAAATCTAGTGTGTGGGGGGTTATAATGTATTAGTTAGTGTATTATTTATTAGTGTAGGATATGTATGTATATATATTACTATCATTAGTATTGCTGTGTGTGTCAATCTCTACTATCGAGTATCATATATAATGTAAACCTATACTTTAGTGTATAAAAATTGATTGGTATATATGTATATATATGTTTGCGTATGTGTATCCCTATGAAATGGATAGATACACATTTGTGTGCATGTAGTAGTGTGGGTTGGTTGCTATAGGTGTGTTGATGGGGTCGGCCTAGGTAGCTAACAACAAGTATCAGCATCAATAACATGTATCAATACAATAAGCACATCAGAAGAAGCAACAAGGTGGAGAGTTACATCTCAGATTTCAGAGATGGTGTTTAGATGTAAGCTCGAGTATTGGGAGACATTAGGATCAGTTGTTCGGGTGTTGTAGAGTGTTTTGAGTTTAGGTGTATTTGACTGTGTTACTCAGGAATTTGCATGATGGAGGAAATACTCAAACCTATAGTTAAGTGTGTCTATATTCAGAGGGTGTATCAATGTGAATGTATCCTAGAGTTACAAAGGGAGGGCTGAGGTGTTGTAGAGGGCAATAAGGGAAGATGGCATTTGCAGTTTAGTTTTGAGGCACTGCTGTGCATTGGTGAGGTATTGGGTCTGCAACAGAGCAGTTGAGAGGAGGGTCTGACCTGATTTCAGGTTTGCCCACTTGAAGGGGGTTTCAGGTTGAAGGATAGGCTCGGGTACAGTCTTGAGCTAGTTGAGGGGTGTTGGAGACCTACAGTTACACTTGTGCACTGCATATTGTGCTATTTAGCACCTGAAGTGGGGGTGATGAGCAGTGGTGGGGGTGTATTACTGGATGTGTTAGGAAGGGGTAATGTGATACTGATACATAAAGTATCACTCCACTGTTAGTGTGTAACTCTGATCTGATACCAAGGTATCAATGATGGAGATAGTTGAGTGAGTATTTAAGGGTAGTGAATTAATTAGGATCAATGGGGGTATTCTTGAACATGCATTGTATCTAGTGGGGAGGGAAAAACTGACTTAGGCTAGTATGTGTAATGTTGGGTTTATCCTAGCAACTGATATGTGTGTATCAGTTAGATATAATAGTTACTTGATATGATGTAAGAATGTGATGCCGAGTTAGTGTACCCATTGGTGCACATAGGGTGCTTAGAGGTAGCAGGCTTGGTGTATCAGTTGGTTCCAAGTTGAGGTAACAGTTGTAATTAGGATAATAGGTACTAGGATGTCTAGTCATGGGTTAAAGTTGGTCCAAGATCAAAGTATTAAGTCTAGCTAAGGTATTTGGGGTATTATTGTTAGTCTAATGGATAGCTAAGGTAATACTATATAGTTAAGGTAATACCTAGATAAATTATGTATAGAGGTGTTATGAGTATACACTAGTGTTTATAACTTAGTATGACCAATAATTAGCTAATATGAGACTAGTATTGACCAATAAATCTTAGTATGAACTTGAACATCTAGAACTAGCTAGCATTAGCTAGTTTGACTCTATAGGTAAACTATATGGGTAGTTATGGACTTTAACCCTAGTATTGACCTAGCTTGACCTAGTTTGACTCGTCTCGACCTAGAAAACCATAATTAGCTTATTTAAATTTGTTTATCATTTTATTACACAAAATGACATACAATTTCATATATAGGTCACTTTGACTCTAGTCCAGAAACAAATTGGTTTTGTCAGCTCAGGACCTCAGGCGAGTATATTCTCTAATAGTTTCCATTATTTGATAATTTATATATTTCAAGTACATAGAAATGTTACATCTGATTCTTGACACTATGATACACGGACTAGAATATAACTTGGATCTTCAGTCATGAGACGTTACAATGGTTATCGTATTGACATCGTACATGACATTGATATTAGACATTGTACATGGTATTATCATTGGACAATGATCGTGTATCGTAACGTGTCATGGTTGGATCCACTGTACTAGTTGGGACGGGAGAAATTGCTAGTAAGAGATGTGATCATATTCCTATTGTAAATTATAAAACATTATTAGTGTTAATCATACACCTCACGTTTGATTAGCCATGTCATATAGCTATCGTACAAGTTCCCAAGCCGATCACATATCGAAACTAGTATTTCAAACACTTAAATAGTTGCAGTTCTCCATATTAGTTCCTTCCTCTTTCATTTCGTATATGCACTGGCTATACCTTATTGCTTACAATACATGTTCTGTTTATTATTTGCCATTGCATTCAGTTTATTGTTTACTCTCAGTAAATAGCATCATCTATATATTATTTTATAGTCCTTGTCAGTTAATTGGAACTGTTATCGGGTTGTATTATGCTCCATGTCACGCCCCAGTCCTAAAATACGTAGGACTAGGTCACGTAACCATGCCAGCTGGCCCATATATATGGCAACTCCAATATATGGAAACCATATATACGTGCGTACGCTGTATAATGAACAATAATTCATAAGTGGTAAAACTAATTACAAGTCACAGGGTAATATCTAAATCTCATCCACATAAAGTCAAATAAACAAATGAATAACTAATAACCATGTAACTGGATCTCAATACAGATATCTAAGAATGACAGTCAGATGGAAACGAATCTACTGCCGAAATAGAATATAAAAGGAACCAGAATACACACCATAAAAGAACAACATCTGACAGTCACGAGGCTCGAAGAGAAGACCTCCTCGGAATAAACGTAACATATTCGGATCTGTGCTCCTGCGAATACTCAAGAACATATACACCTGGCAGGGAACCAGGTCCTCAGAGGGACACAGCAAGATACAGAAAAATGACATGCCATAATGTAAATACTGAATAAATAAATGGGGTGTGCTAACCATCTAAGTGAATGCAATTTAAAGACCTTGTAGTACGCATGGGAATGTGTAGCTAGACATATGCTGACGTAATTCACCAATCCGTAGTGACTGACTAGTATATGCCACATATGCCCCCGTTCAAGGGAACTCTGCAATCGACCATCTCCAAGGAGCATGGTACGAAGGTATAAAACATCATGGAGGGGGTGTCCCATACGCCTACTAGTATCTTTCCCGCCCAATATAGATGTACAAGTCATGAAAATGACGTGGACACCTCCTACTATGATGCAAGTCTCAATAAAATAAACAACTGAGCTAAATACCACTACACGTGTTGCTCACACTGATGGCCAGTCCCGCGTGAGGCACGCGTTCCTACATGTACTCACTGTGTCGTGTAATGATACGTGTCAAGGCCTGAGAAGTTATATCAATAACTTCACAACTTTTAGGTGGGTCTACTAGACACTAGGTCAGACACAAGTCCTAACGTCAACGCCATCGTTGACTGCACCCGAGTTTTCTCGGACGCGCACATTTATATAATATTAAAATAGATAAACATATAACTAACAATAACTGAATTAAACAGTACAACAAGGCAAGATATACTTGTCTGGCAAGAGCTGCAAAATATAATGTCCAGATGTCAAATACCAGGTGTCAGAAACTATGGCCTCAGGAGGAAAGTCTCCGGATGCGGAAATAAACATCACTAACAGTCTCAGAAAATATCAAATAGCTAGAAACGCCTGTCCATAAGTCCAATTTGGACACAGGGGCAAAAATGACAGTTTTCGGTCAAAGCGGGGTCCACATGTGGGCCGCTTTGCACCGAAAAACGTGTCAGGGTCAAAGGTCTCCAAATTTGCCAAACTTAGTGTCAACAAGTCTAGAACGTCGATACGAACCCAACGGAACTTCCAGAATTGGATTCCGATGAGCCGGTCACAAAATCGCCCGTCAGGTGGAGCCTGTGGGGCCCACGATACGGGATTTTGCCAACGTTCTCATAATCGAACCAAACTTGGATCACAGGACCAGCGTATTGCTATGAGTCCGATGGCGCAAGTTTCGTCTCGATCTGACGTGTGTACACAAAGTTGCAGCATGTTCCAGAACTGACGGATACGGGGCGGTGTCGGCGGATACGCGTTGATTCCGGTGTGCACGCACATCCAAATCAACTTCTCCGAACTTCTACACGTCCGTATCAACGTCGCGCACGTTTTGGTAAAGACCGCGTGCGACCAAGTCGTCCCGTTTGGCGTGGCGTACTCAGTTCCGGGGTGAATCGGGTCGTTGTTTTTCCTTTTTTTGGATCGCGTGCCGCGATCGCCACAGGACGCGATGCACCGAGCCGGTTGTACGGGCATCGAGAGGGTCACATAGCCTACGTGTCATAACTGACAGAATTAAAAACGGAAATACGAGGTGAGAGGAATCGTTACCTGAACAGGGCTCCGTGAAGGCTGATTTTACGTGTCCTTGTGTCCAATTTGACACTGCTGTGTCCTGTCAGCCGGGTCCAGGACGTGTCCAGGTTAGGGCTAGGGTTCTGCTGTTGGTGGACACAGCGGAGGCGACCAGGGCTGCTCGGCGAGGCGCCGCTGCTTGTCGGCGGCGAGGTGGAGTTGGTGCTTTGTCGTCGGGCGGAGGCGGAGGAGGTGCTGGGAAGATGGTGATGGTGGTGGCATGCTCGGGGGTCGGTGAGACGAGCTCAGGGAGGAGGAGAGGGGAGAAGAGAGAGTCGGTGAGGATGAGGTGGTGGTCGGGGGGGGGGACAGCTGACGCTGGCGGAGGGGGTCGAGGTGGAGAAGAAGAGGAGGAGAAGAAGCTGCTGGGAGAGAGGGGCTAGCGGGGGGGGTTCGCCGCAGGGGGAGGGAGTCGGCGGAGCGGCTCCGGCGAGGGGCTCGCCGCTCCGGCCGGGGGAGGTAGCCGCTCCGGCGGGGCTCGCCACGGGAGGGCGAGTTCAGGGGAAGAGGGGAGCTGAGGAGTGAGGCGGTCGGGCCAGCGGGGGCTCGCCGCGGGGTAAGCTCGCCGCGGGGGGGGGAAGTCGGCGAGGGGGGGTGGCTCGCCGCACGGAGGAGAGCTCCGGCGGGCGGGGCTCGGCGCCGGCAGTGGGGGAGAGTTCGACTGCGGGGGAGGGGGTAGATTTAGGGTTTTTGATTTTATTTTTCCTTTCTTTTTCTTTTATTTTCTTTTTATAGAAAAATATATTAATATAATAAGAAAAATATCTAGAGATATTTTTGGAATATTTGTAGGATATTTCCGGGATCTTTTCGGGATCTTTTCGGGTGGATCCCGCCTCCAAATGGACGGTGCAGGTTCACCGGCCAATGAGGGGATGACACCTCGCATTACAAATTTGCAGGAAGGTCCCTGCAATTCCATAAATTGCATAATGGTCCTATTTCGAGAATTTGCACAATTTACGAAATTGTCTGGAAAACACCTGATTCCTGAAAATTCTAAAATTCACAGGATTGAAGGGAAAAGCTGTGTAAGGGTCCCGAGGGGGTGGGGGTGAGTCTAGGCAGGGACTGGGCCTGGTTTTCTGGGTGATACGGGTCATCGTATTTATTAATAAATAAATACTGCGCACGGTGTTCTCTAATTATTTAGAGGCAGGTACGGCCATAATTTTTCTACGGTATCAATATACTAAATGTAGTATACTAAGTGTAGAAAATTAACGTATTTTTATCTGGGCAAAACAGGTGGATGTTAGGCCTCAAATCTCTATTGGAACAGGGATGAGTACAGGTCTGGGAATTAAAATAGGAATTAAATACGGGCGGTTGTAACGAGATTTGTGTGTCTCATACGAGGCTCAAAACTAAGTATCTGGGTATTGCACCAAGTGCAGGATGGTAGACTGGTATGTCTAGTAGAGGTATGCGAACTTCGTTCAGGGATAACAGTCAAGGTAAAGCTCCAAATAATTAGGTGACGGACATGTACACAAGTCAACAGGATATGTAAGCAAAATAAAATAAATTATTGCAACAAATCCTAAATTGCGAAAAATATTCCAAAAATACTGGAATCTGGTCGAGGGGGTTTACAATCTACCCAACTTATAAAAATTTCATCCTCGAAATTAAAACTAAGCCGGGGTAGAAGTCAAAGTCGGCATAAGATATAATTTAACAAAGTAATTTATATCTTGGGTTACAAATCGGTTCGAAAAATGTTTACGCATGTCTTACACACGCTTCTAAGTTATTTTTCCTGGTGCGTCATGCTTCCATGCACGCGGATCAAGGGAATAGACTGGTTCCTCAATACTTCTTCTCGATGATCAAGGATTTCTACGGGTTGCTCTTGATACGACAAGATCGGCCTAATGGCGATCTCCGAATGGTTGAGAACCTGACTGCTGTCTGTCACATACGCCTGAGTTGCGACACATAGAATACAGCAAGTACTTTCTCAAGAAGGCAATGATCGTCCTCTTTGAATTCCAAGGGACGATGATACGGTTTACCCACTGCTGTTGTCTGTCTTGCACTGTTCGCCAGTGTCCTTGTATTACTTAACTGTCTCTACGGTGTTGACCACCAACTCTGGTCACGCGAATCCTTGTCTGGTACAATGCTGACTGGTATGCCGTGCAATCTTACGATTTGCCTCATATTAGTAATGTCTTCATATCTTCAGAGTAATCACGACGGTTGCAAGTTCCAAATCCTTATCATGTACTCATAATTGTCTAGATGCATCTGTCATTACCTTGTCATCCTGTATTAATACGCATCCCAAACTTTTTCCTGATGCGTCTGTAGATCACATAACCGCCTGATCTGGATGGAATAGTTAATACGGTGCTGTGGTCAGTCGCTTCTTCAATTCTTCGAAGGCGGCTTGACACTCGTTAGTCCATAGGAATTCTTAATCCTTAAAAGTCAACCTAGTCATAGGTGCTGCTATCCTTTCAGGAGTCAATCAATTATTTATCCAGGTGAAATCCATTTAGACTCCTGACAGCAAAATGATACATTCCTTCATTGTAACACTTTGAACAAAGTTACGAGGCAAAAATTTCATGCTGCCATAGTGGTGCACGTATCAGGAACGTAGGTAGGTAGTGAAGGGTCATCTAAAGGTAGCACAATTTATAACTGCAATCTAATCTAATAATAGGGTTTGGTAAATACCCAAGAAACAATAGATATGGCTACAGAACAATACACTTTTGTATTTATACTACGTACGAGGTTTCGTCTTTCTGAAATAAGGGAAGACGATAAACAATAATCAAAGTTCAAGGGGAAGGTAATATATATTAGAAGTGTGAGGATCAAGGCGTTTAAAGAATTCAAATAGAAATTATCAGAGCAGTTGTGGATTGAAATCCTATTTTGGTAATTCCTATTCACATATTCGTATTAGCACAGTTATGTAACTGATACGATATGCTCAGACATATCTAGAGGGCAAGTACATCTGTCTACTAATCATTATATATCTCAATCCACATAAAGTAGTTATGCGAAGGGCGAACCAAGTGCACTCTGGTTGATCAGACCGTAATACACTGATTCTGAAATGTATTAGTGTAGTACTCCAATAAAACATATCTCAAGAACAAGCTTGATAAAGAATAAGCTTGTAAAACTAGGCTATAATAGCGGCATAAGTCAAAGTAGTACGGTAAATATAAGTACGCTAGATTATGATGTGAGAAATCTCAAAACAATTCAAAATTACAAACAGACAAGACTCTACAATCTCTGCAGTTATTATTCTAATTCTTTATCTAAGTCGCTAGTTGACCTAAAAAGAGGTATGGTCTTCTAAGTTCTACAATCTTAATAAACACTATAGGCTGTCTGCTTAAAACAGAGATTTCAAGAAAGTCCGCGTAAAGTAGGGGTTCAAGGTTGTCTGCGTAAAACAGAGATAAAATAATTTGGCGTAACGCATGGTTTCAGAGCTATCCGTGTAATAAGTCTGTGCGTAACAGTCTGCGTAAATATCTGGGTGAAAGTCTGAGCGTAAAAGTTTTGCACAAAAATCTGCGCCTAAAATTAGCGTGCGTAAGGTAGAGATATCAGTCTGCCTATGTAAAGTCTAGCATTCGCTGTAGCGTAAAGTTGTACAAGAAACTCATGAGTTTGTCAGTCAAAATTAGTAAATCCTGACATCTGACAAAAGTACTTGTACAACGATCGAGTGGTCGGTTGTGATGATGAATTTGCACGGGGACCCAGGTTGTCGTTTAGTGACTTATTGGATACAAGTCATATACGCTCGCGGTGAGACAAAACCAGATGTCCTGTCAGAAAGCTGTTTCTTTTTGCACAGGGCTCGAGGCGTATCTCTGCATTTAATGCACAAGATTTGGTCAACTAGGGAAAGCTAAGGCTGTAATAATACGCTCATAACCTATCATTATATTCTACGCCTAATCAGGTTACTCTACGCTGGTTATTTATTATTCTAGAATCATCAGGCTTACGCAGGGCAGTTACCTACGGGGCTTTCATGACGCAGGATAAGGAATACTAAGGGAATGTGGGTAGCAGTTATCATAACTGCGGCGTAAAGGAGATAATCTCCTGCATAATTTGGTTTTTACGCCAACTAGGCAGTCGTTTGGTTCTTATACCCACAACGGTCAAATGGGTTTTACGCCAACAAGGGTAAAGGGTCTCTGGCATAAAACTGGGTTTATCCAAATATAGGAGGAGGTTTCAGTCTTAGTATTCAATCTTGGATTTCTATCGGTTCCTTAAGACTAGGGTCACACTATGGTAAATTCTCTAACTAATCCTAGTAGGGTTTATACTACTCTCAAGTCATACACAATATGTCAAGGGATAAGGGTAAGTTAATCTATAGGTAAGTGATGCTAGGGTTTGTTAGATAATATGGAAGACTAGGGTTCATTAAGTAGTCTAAACTTAATGATATGTCAAAGCCCTAGTTGTGTTCTAAGTAGGAATATTACCCTAGTTATCATCCTATCAATAGGGATTCCTATATTCTAGCAGGGGCTATACTCTAGGAATTTATCAGGGAAGCACATGAATCAAGCAGGATGCAATTTTGTAAGCAGGACAGACTGGAAGGAAGATAAGTCATAGTCAATTGGATGAGATCTTATACTCTAATCCTAGGTGCAGGCTTGCTCGGTACAGTAACGTAACCGAGACAATATGCTTTGACCTGCATGGGCCACCACTAAAAACATGTCACGCCCCAGTCCCAAAATACGTAGGACTAGGTCACGTAACCATGCCAGCTGGCCCGTATATATGGCAACTCCAATATATGGAAACCATATATACGTGCGTACGCTGTATAATGAACAATAATTCATAAGTGGTAAAACTAATTACAAGTCACAGGGTAATATCTAAATCTCATCCACATAAAGTCAAATAAATATATGAATAACTAATAACCATGTAACTGGATCTCAATACAGATATCTAAGAATGACAGTCAGATGGAAACGAATCTACTGCCGAAATAGAATATAAAAGGAACCAGAATACACACCATAAAAGAACAACATCTGACAGTCACGAGGCTCGAAGAGAAGACCTCCTCGGAATAAACGTAACATGTTCGGATCTGTGCTCCTGCGAATACTCAAGAACATATACACCTGACAGGGAACCAGGTCCTCAGAGGGACATAGCAAGATACAGAAAAATGACATGCCATAATGTAAATACTGAATAAATAAATGGGGTGTGCTAACCATCTAAGTGAATGCAATTTAAAGACCTTGTAGTACGCATGGAAATGTGTGGCTAGACATATGCTGACGTAATTCACCAATCCGTAGTGACTGACTAGTATATGCCACATATACCCCCGTTCAAGGGAACTCTGCAATCGACCATCTCCAAGGAGCATGGTGCGAAGGTATAAAACATCATGGAGGGGGTGTCCCATATGCCTACTAGTATCTTTCCCGCCCAATATAGATGTACAAGTCGTGAAAATGACGTGGACACCTCCTACTATGATGCAAGTCTCAATAAAATAAACAACTGAGCTAAATACCACTACACGTGTTGCTCACACTGATGGCCAGTCGCGCGTGAGGCACGCGTTCCTACATGTACTCACTCTGTGTCATGTAATGATACATGTCAAGGCCTGAGAAGTTATATCAATAACTTCACAACTTTTAGGTGGGTCTACTAGACACTAGGTCAGACACAAGTCCTAACGTCAACGCCATCGTTGACTGCACCCGAGTTTTCTCGGACGCGCACATTTATATAATATTAAAATAGATAAATATGTAACTAACAATAACTGAATTAAACAGTACAACAAGGCAAGGTATACTTGCCTGGCAATAGCTGCAAAATATAATGTCCAGATGTCAAATACCAGGTGTCAGAAACTATGGCCTCAGGAGAAAAGTCTCCGGATGCTGAAATAAACATCACTAACAGTCTCAGAAAATATCAAATAGCTAGAAACGCCTGTCCTTAAGTCCAATTTGGACACAGGGGCAAAAATGACAGTTTCCGGTCAAAGCGGGGTCCACATGTGGGCCGCTTTGCACCGAAAAATGTGTCAGGGTCAAAGGTCTCCAAATTCGCCAAACTTAGTGTCAACAAGTCCAGAACGTCGATACGAACCCAACGGAACTTCCAGAATTGGATTCCGATGAGCCGGTCACAAAATCGCCCGTCAGGTGGAGCCTGTGGGGCCCACGATACGGGATTTTGCCAACGTTCTCAGAATCGAACCAAACTTGGATCACAGGACCAGCGTATTGCTACGAGTCCGATGGCGCAAGTTTCGTCTCGATCCGACGTGTGTACACAAAGTTACAGCATGTTCCAGAACTGACGGATACGGGGCGGTGTCGGCGGATACGCGTTGATTCCGGTGTGCACGCACATCCAAATCAACTTCTCCGAACTCCTACACGTCCGTATCAACGTCGCGCACATTTTGGTAAAGATCGCGTGCGACCAAGTCGTCCCGTTTGGCGGGGCGTACTCAGTTCCGGGGTGAATCGGGTCATTGTTTTTCCTGTTTTTGGATCGCGTGCCGCGATCGCCACAGGACGCGATGCACCGAGCGGGTTACACGGGCATCGAGAGGGTCACATAGCCTACGTGTCATAACTGACAGAATTAAAAACGGAAATACGAGGTGAGAGAAATCGTTACCTGAACAGGGCTCCGTGAAGGCTGATTTCACGTGTCCTTGTGTCCAATTTGACACTGCTGTATCCTGTCAGCTGGGTCCAGGACGTGTCCAGGTTAGGGCTAGGGTTCTGCTGTTGGTGGACACAGCGGAGGCGACCAGGGCTGCTCGGCGAGGCACCGCTGCTTGTCGGCGGCGAGGTGGAGTTGGTGCTTTGTCATCGGGCGGAGGCGGAGGAAGTGCTGGGAAGATGGTAATGGTGGTGGCGTGCTCGGGGGTCGGTGAGACGAGCTCAGGGAGGAGGAGAGGGGAGAAGAGAGAGTCGGTGAGGATGAGGTGGTGGTCGGGGGGGGGGGGGACAGCCGACGCTGGCGGAGGGGGTCGAGGTGGAGAAGAAGAGGAGGAGAAGAAGCTGCTGGGAGAGAGGGGCCAGCGGGGGGGGGGGGGTTCGCCGCAGGGGGAGGGAGTCGGCGGAGCGGCTCCGGCGAGGGGCTCGCCGCTCCGGCCGGGGGAGGTAGCCGCTCCGGCGGGGCTCGCCGCTGGGGAGCGAGTTCAGGGGAAGAGGGGAGCTGAGGAGTGAGGCGGTCGGGCCAGCGGGGGCTCGCCGCGGGGGGGGGGAGGGAAGTCGGCGAGGGGGGGTGGCTCGCCGCACGGAGGGGAGCTCCGGCGGGCGGGGCTCGGCGCCGGCAGTGGGGGAGAGTTCGGCTGCGGGGGAGGGGGTAGATTTAGGGTTTTGATTTTATTTTTTCTTTCTTTTTCTTTTATTTTCTTTTTATAGAAAAATATATTAATATAATAAGAAAAATATCTAGAGATATTTTTGGGATATTTGTAGGATATTTCCGAAATCTTTTCGGGATCTTTTCGGGTGGATCCCGCCTCCAAATGGACGGTGCAGGTTCACCGGCCAATGAGGGGGTGACAACTCGCATTACAAATTTGCAGGAAGGTCCCTGCAATTCCATAAATTGCATAATGGTCCTATTTCGGAAATTTGCGCAATTTACGAAATTGTCTGGAAAACACCTGATTCCTGAAAATTCTAAAATTCACAGGATTGAAGGGAAAAGCTGTGTAAGGGTCCCGAGGGGGTGGGGGTGAGTCTGGACAGGGACTGGGCCTGGTTTTCTGGGTGATACGGATCATCGTATTTATTAATAAATAAATACTGTGCACGGTGTTCTCTAATTATTTAGAGGCAGGTAGGGCAATAATTTTTCTACGGTGTCAATATACTAAATGTAGTATACTCAGTGTAGAAAATTAACGTATTTTTGTCTGGGCAAAACAGGTGGATGTTAGGCCTCAAATCTCTATTGGAACAGGGATGAGTACAGGTCTGGAAATTAAAATAGAAATTAAATACGGGCGGTTGTAACGAGATTTGTGCGTCTCATACGAGGCTCAAAACTAAGTATCTGGGTGTTGCACCAAGTGCAGGATGGTAGACTGGTATGTCTAGAAGAGGTATGCGAACTTCGTTCGGGGATAACAGTCAAGATAAAGCTCCAAATAATTAGGTGACGGACATGTACACAAGTCAACATGATATGTAAGCAAAATAAAATAAATTATTGCAACAAATCCTAAATTGCGAAAAATATTCCAAAAATACTGGAATCTGGTCGAGGGGGTTTATACTCCAATTCTGACTGGATATATTTTTTAGACTGCGACTTAGAGGACTGATGTCCGATATATTACGAACCACAGGGAGAGTAGCTGCAGCCTTGGACCTTGTAGCTCAGGTGTGATTGTCGGAAGGTCTAGCCGAAATCATTAGTTATTTTAGTTAGTTTCTTTTATCAGATTTTGATACCGGATTTATCTCCGGCATATATTGAGAGTTTGATGTTATTGTTTGAAGTTTAGATTCATATCGTTGTTTAGACTTTGTGTTTGATTAATCTTTCGATATCTTATCGTGCTTTTGTTCCATGGTTGAGTATTTCATATTATATTGATATATCTGTGTCTCCTTATGGAGTTGGATATTCGTGTGAGATTGATTAGATAGTATTGTAACCTAGACAGTGTTCTACTACCGATGCTGCGTCGTAGGCTGGACGTACCCACGTACTCGTGCCCCTACATCGGGCGCGGGTCGTGGCACTGCTCAAGTTGAACCTAGGTTCTAGCGTGGAGTCTGCTCAAGCTAGACCTAGGTTCAAGCATGGATCTTGCTGCCGCTGGACCTTGGCTCTAAGCGGTGAGGTTGCTCACGCGGGACTGGTGCTTTAGCATGACTGCTTTATTGTGCTTTCACGTGGTTGTTTTAGTGTATTCCAGCGTAGTTGTTGTGTGTTTTATGTGACGTTTCAACTTTATAATTGTCTACTTTTGGGGAGTAACTGTTGAAACCGCACATGTTATGGGGAGTTATTATCCATATTAACTACCCATTATGATGTTATGGGTGCTATTGGACTTAGCTCCCCAATATATTATCTTAGTTTTGCTCTTAGCAATACACCTTGAGAATATATGCTATAGGATAAGAGTTAGCAGCAGCAGGAAGCCATGAAGTTTTATTGAAGTGATGTTCGAGGTTCTGTCCGAGTGTCCAAGTGTTTTCCAGTATTCTAAGGGTGACAAGTGGGCGTTCCAGAAGTTCAATTATTTGATCTTGTTAGTTCCTGGGAGTAATCGACGAAAATGGTCGAATCTTGCTTTGAGCAACGATAATTTTAATCACTCCAACAAGAGATTCAATCTCGTGTTTCTTATTCTTGATTCTTATTGTACAACTTTGTTGCAAAAATTCAAAGTGTTCCATTTTCAGCAACTTGTAATGTTCTAACTTATAATTGTTGTAATCTTTGTGTTGTTTTACATTTTTTTACAACTTTTGTACGAATTTTGTACCCAATTAACCATCTCAAAGAAAGATCCAATACTAAGCAATGAAAAATCGTGGAAGTCTTGTAAACACCCTGAATCTCAATCGATCAATTTTATTAACCATAGTTTAGGTGAATGTTTCAATCCTAATTTAATTTTAATTAAACTCTGGGTCTGTTAGCTTAATACATAACAGTTATTAAATAGCTAGTTAATTATTAAGCATATTAGTACACCTACTCCTTAAAATAATATTATATTTTGACACCATTCTAAAAAGTATATATTTTTGTGATGCCAACTACTATATGCTATCTTGCAAGCTATTACAACATCTTTGCAATTCATAAATTCCTCTATCAAACATTTTTCTAGTTCAACCATTAATAGTTACTAAATATTTTTCTCACATTATTGAATATGCACAACAAGATAACACAACTTGTATCCAAGCTATACTATCACTTAATGCACATAATGAACTATTATTTATTTACCATTTGATCACCACATTCCCTTGACTTCTTGCCATCTATAACCACCCAATATTTTTAATCTATTAAAATACTTACCAATTATGTACATCCTTATTCTCCCATCCATTAAGACCTTTCTATTTTTATTCATTTACTGTTCAAATTTTAAAGCACATCTACAACTAATTCCTCCATAAAATAATAAATCACTCAAATATTTTCATATTAAACCCTCTTTCTTATTTCCATATGTGCATCTAATAATTCTAATTTATTTTACCATATTTAGTTCATATTGATTCTTTATGAATGTATATTATAGCCTAGTACGATTTCATACACATTCCATAATTGCTCAACAATCTACCAAAAAGTTTTCTACGATAGCATCACCCATTACCTAATAAAATAATTACCACTTAATTTATTTTATCTTTTATCCGCATATATACTCTCTACTTCTCGATCAATCACCATTCATTGAATATTATTTTAATTATTCAAAAATATGCCAAATTTTTACAATATATCTACTTTTCAACCTACTATTTCCTCCATCCGATCATTCCTATATTTATAGCACAATTATTCCTACATGTATAGATTCAAATAATTACCATACATAACTCGCGATTAACAACTCCTATAATCTCTTCATCATCAAATAACCACCACATTAACATCTTCATCTCTTACTCTCCCCCGTCTCTCTCTTTCTCTCTCTCTCTCTCTCTCTCTCTCACACACAAACACACACACACACACACACACACACACACACACGATCTCTCCCATCTTGTAAGCACCCTGATTTTTAGAATTAAAATTTAGAATTTTAATTATTGGTATTTGTAATTACTGAGTTTAAGGAAAAAATTTCGGTAACTTTAGCCATTTATAATATATAATATTCATAAATTTATAATTATGTGTATTTAATTAATTAATAATATAGTGCAAAAATATATTTTTGAGTGTACAACTATTAATAGAGTATTATAGAATTTTTCTAGAAATTATGGAGGTCCAAAACTATATTTAGATGGCCATATATATATATATATATATATATATATATATATATATATATATATATATATATATATATATATATATTGGTTATTTATTTTAACCCAAACCAACCCAACAAAACCTAGACCGGAACCCGGAACTTAAATCTAAACCCGTACCCGCAGACCCGCTCACCTAATAACCCGAAACCGCCCCTACAATAACTTTCCCCAGCCCGACCTCTTCTCATCCCGACAACGGCCGACGACCCTTCCTTTCCCCTTCTGTAACATCCTTCACACCCCCC
>JAYESA010000006.1:170678428-170980546 GCA_036927795.1 Iris macrosiphon | reverse complement strand
TATATATATATATATATATATATATATATATATATATATATATGTATTCATATATTTATATAAATGTTATGTTATATATAACATATTACATATATGTTATATATATGTATGTATATATATACTATGCAATTTCTTTTATTTATTTATTTATATGCATTTATTTATATATATATTATTATATATAATTAATAACATAGTACTGGATATACAGTACATATATATTTATACTATCTATTGCTGGATAATACAGCATATGTATATATGTACATTTTATATTCCTGCACTGCCATTTCTTTTTATATATATATATCTATATAAATATAATATATAATATTATATTCTGAGCTGGATAATATAGCTCATATATATGTATATAATTTCAATTCTTGCACTGTCATTTAAATTTATTATATATATATATTATCTATATACATTATATACTATTACATAGATATATATGTATTTATTTTCTGTCCTGTCATTTCAATTTATATATATATACATCAGTGGATACACCCTGATACCATTATATTATTTATATATGACAGAGGATATACCCTGCTACTATTATAATTTTTATATATACCTGCATTTTTCTGTTCTGTATATACTATATATACTGCTATATATATTATATCTATATATATATACATACTATATATATAACTATATTATATATATAAGTATATATACATCTACTTTATATTACAACCTTGATATTCACGAACCATGTCTGTTTTAACAGAAACCAACTTCAGCACGCCAGTGACCCCCTGTCACCAGCACCCTCAACCCTGACTGTGAGATCAGGTTTTCAGTACTATCAGGGAGTAGGCAAGTATACCTTGCCAAGTTAATGTTCAAATTCAATTATTGATATCTGCTTTGTTCCTGAATTTTATATACCATGATTACCCGAGACTGCCTTGGGTACAGTCAACTGATACGTTGACAAAAGCATATTTAACTTAGTCCTACAGACTCACCCTTTGCTGTGAGAGTATTCTAATATTCTCCTAGACCCTAACACGGGAACACGCAACATGGTTGCAATGCATATTGGGATACGAGCTGCGTAGTTGATTAGCTACCAGTACGTATGACCCGCATCACGGATTAGATTAATTCAGGAATAGTATGACTTGACATTTAGTTTCATTGGGATGGGAAAGATAACTAGTAGACGTATGGGACACCCCCTCCATAAATGTTTTATACTTTCGTACCATGATGGTCGATTGCAGAGTTCCCTTGAGTCAGGGGGCATATGACACATATACTAGCCAGTCCCCACGATCGGTGAACTACGTCAGCATATATCTAGCCGACACAATTCCATGCGTACTACAAGGTCTTTACTTGCATTTCACGTAGAATGATTAGCACCCTGTATTTATTTTCTTTATTCAGTATTTACATACATGGCATGTTATTTTTTTTCCTGTATCTTGTTATGTCCCACTGAGGACCTGGTTCCCTGCCAGATCTAGACGAGGCTTTCTACCCCACTGTGTACGGCCCTGATCAGGAGACTAGATGTGTTACCGAGGAGGAGCTCGAGGAGACACCCTCAGAGTATGCTTGACCCTAGAGGCCTGCCACCTGGAGATGGAGATGTTTTGATCAGATAGACACTGCTTAGTCTATCTGATTTTTCTGCGCTATTATCAGTTTTTGTAGTAGGCTTGTAATCTCACCAGTTGTGCACTGTATCAGACTCAGTTTTATATATATTCAGCACTTACTTTTCTGACATTTTGTTGTGGATGAGATAGTTTGCCTGTGTTGTTCTTGTAGTATCTTAGGACAGCGTAGCACGTCCCTATGGGTCTATTCAAAATAGATTAAGCCCTTAGTGACGTGTCAGCTGGCCAGTGACACGTGGCCTAGTTCCTGACATTTTAGGACTGGGGCGTGACACCCTAACCCGAAACGAGTTCATTGACAGTAGGGATCACCATGCAACGATATTCGTCTGCCTTTTCCATAGTTGAGGCCTGGCTCCAACTTCAAATCATAATCCATGTTTTGCATAATCTTCAAAGCCTGTGGGCTATATCTGTGGATTTGTATCTTTCCAACATCAGACTCGTGAGAATCTTCTTGTACAATCGGTTTATTCTGAATTCGACCGAAGACTATTGGACGCTGATCGTTGCGAGTAGGTGGAACAATAAAGATAGAATCTTCATGTGGCCCATATGTCGTGACGAGAATAGAAGTTGACGCTACTTCCCACACATATGGATGATATAAGTACATAGCTTCCAAGAATTTTTGTTCTATGGGTTCTATATCTTCATGAGGAGAAAATTCTTGATTAGGAAATTGGGCGTCAGTATACTAGAAAAGAGAATCTTTATTATCATCAGAAACCACGTTCCCGGTTATATTTACATCAGCCGAATGCTTGTTGCGCCTAAGGTCAATGACCAAAGGTGGAGGTTTCTTGTTCAAATTAATCACTAGAGGATCATTTCCTCCTCCCAATTTTGTTTTGCCCAAGTGAATAGTCATAGGTTCCATGACTTTCGGACGGGTAGTCCGCCCTTTCACCTGGATTGACAAAGGTTGCTCAGCAGATGATTCTCCTGGCTCCTGATGGGATTCCTCCTCTATCTTGTCTGACGCCTCCTTCATGTAGTCTTGGGTGTACAACATGGCATCAGAATAGTAGGACTCAACTCCTTTGAACGGATTAAGATCAGCGAATTCTGTCTTCACTGTTCCTTGAGCATCTACATATTTGAAATATTGATGTAGAGTTTAAGGAACAATATTGTAATCATGGATCCATGGTCTACCTAACAGAATGTTGTAAGACACCTCCGAATCAATGACGTAGCATGTAGCCAATAATCTAAGGTCACCAATCTGGATCCTCAGACGAATCTTCCCCAATGGTCTGCTTTTCCTGGCATTGAAGCCCACAATTGTAGTGGTAGTGCAAGCTATTTCACTGGTAGGAATTCTTAATGGTTTTAGCAGACTATGAGGGATAATGTTGATCGATGATCCTGGACTACTTCCATCACACTATCGCATTGAGGACATGCCACAGGCTCTTTATCAGGGGACTTGAGCTGAGCAAAGCATACATCTGCTTGCATTAATGCTTCACTCAAGGCTTGACGAGTGTCTTTAGATAGCCGAAGTAGATCAAAAATGGATAATCTGGCTGGAGTATTAGCCAACTGAGCCAAGATGTCAAAGTTATATGGTTTCTCTAAACCTTTGTTTTGAATATTCTTCAAAGGTTTATCGAAACGAACTTCTTTTTGCTTGCCTTTGTCCACCGAAGTTGGTTTAGAAGGACCTGCCTCTGGTATAACAGGTTCAGGCTCTGGAGGTTTGGTAGCTGAAGTGTCTACCGTTGCTTCCTCATGATTCCCTCCATAGTCTTTGAGGTAGGCTTTTCCTGACTGGGTTCCGGTTGCTAAAGCCTCTTCTTCTGATGTCGGGGATATTGCAACCATATGGCATGGTTTATATCTTGAGTTCTTTTTAGACTTAGCTTTAGCAGCTTGAGTCTCTTCCTCAATTTCTGATACCAGATCAGGGTGAACCCACATGATCTCCCCACGCTTGGTAGTTAGGGGCACTAAGTCGTGATTTTGACCCCTGGTCGGAGGAAGATTAATAGTGTTCATCATTTCCCGTGGAATAGGTACCACACCATCCGGGACTTCTTGAGGGGGCAGATTGCCAAATTGGAGTGAGATCATGTTGGCAGTGACCGTCTTCTCGCTATTACGCAGAGTGATGGCGTTGGCGTCGATCAACTCCTGGATTTTTCTTTTCAGTACATAGCATGCCTTTGTGGGGTGATGTATGTACTTGTGGAAAATGCAGTACTTAGGATTATTTGTACTGCCAACTTTATTTGGACGCTTTATATCTCGTAGAGTAAGCTTGCCACTTTTGACTAGACAATCGAATATGCTCGGAATATCGTCGTCGTCAAAAGAATATTCTTCTTTAGGCCTGGAAGTCCCAGGATTCATCTGCGTAGTTACCGGAGTATTTTGCCTGGACGTGTTGATTGCCAGGGCTTCCTTTTCTTTTGAACTACGAGTATGGTCATTATTGGAAGATGAACGCTTCCCTCTATCAGAGGTAGAGATCATGATTCTGTTGTCACGAGCCTTCCGACTATTATCTTCAGCGGCTACTGCCGATATGATAAATGAGGGCCAATCATGGAACTGATATGGTCTCGTGAATACTGAGATCAGTGGGAGAAGGTTCTTTCTGCAAATGTCCACCAAGGCTGAATCTGGAATCCCAGGAGGCATCTGTAAGGTAGCCTGACGAAAATGTTCAATGAAAGTACGAACGTTTTCTTTTTCCTTTTGCTTTACTTCGATGAGTGATGACATAGACATGTCCATTCCTCCCTCGTAGAATCGAGTGAAGAATAGAGTCTTGAAATCTTCAAAAGAAGTAATGCAGTTGTCAGATAGACTATGGTACCATTGGTAAGCTACTCCAGACAGACAGCCCTTAAATACTCGAGTGAGAAGGGCGTCATTTCCCTGCAACAATACCGTCATCATACTGAAGTAGTTCATATACTGGCTTGGCGACGTCTTTCCCTCAAACAAAATCATAGCCTGTAGTTTATATTTTGGCGAAAAAGGAATCTCATCCCAGACAGCTGGATATGACTGGTTAATTTCCAACTTCATGAGCTGATCTTTATGCTTCAAGGCCTCAAATTGGGCTTTTAATTCCCGAACTGCCTATATCGGATCTTCAGTTGGGATAGGGACAGCAGAGAGGTGAGAGATCGGATGTATTGTAACTCTAATAGGAGGTAATACATTCTCCGGGTTGAGAGGTTGAGGAGCAGCTGATTCTTGATTTTGAACAGGCTCCTGGCTTGCATTGGCTGATGGTATATCTACCCCCACACGTAGTTGCGTCGGAGGAATAGGTGTTTGAGCCATTACAGCTGCGTGTTGGGTCACCATCATTTGACGCATACTCTCCATCATGGTATGCATCTCTTTAAGCGATGCTTCCAATACAATGATGCGTTGTTCAGTACTTTCTGATGGGGAGGCCTCTTCATGTTCATCTCCAACGGCATAAACTCCCATTTCTCTGGAAGCCACTGAGGGGTTAGTATAGATCTCTATAAAGATTGAGTCTATACTTTCAGCATCAAATTCAGAAATCTGGTGACCCCCAGTATCGGAATCAGAAGAATATGAAGTCGATTATCGTGACCTCGAGCGGGTGTTTCGAAAAACACCTTCTTCAAAAGTCTCGATCAGTCTGTCAAATCTTCTTTGGCTTGGAGTTCTAGAGGGATGACGTCTTGAACTTGACCTTCCTCTAGGAATATGCGAAGCCATGTTTACTGACGCAAATGTTGGTTCTTCTTCCTGTAAGGACAAAGAGTAGTTCAACCGGTCGAAAACTGACCGTTTTGCTTTAGAACAGCAATAGTTAATTATAACCTTATGGCTATTACAACAATGTTCCCTAGGGGGTGTAATAGACATATTAGGAGATCTCCTGTCTTTGCATTTCTGGATCAAGAAATTACGCAAATCAGGGGGATTAACAGAAAAAGAAGGCTTATTCTGCCTTTTTACATCAATAGGGACGTGGAGATTGGAAACCATAACCCTTTCTCTGCCATAAGAATACAATAGTTCAGCCATGTGAGTAGCATACGATCCATCATCCATCAGAGGAGCATATTTTTCCGTGAAATGGGTCTTCCTTACGCGAACAGACTTGGAGTTTTGCACAGGTTCGCGTAAAACGGAAAAAGTCCTCAAACGGCCTCCAGCGTCACGCGTAATCTGAAGAGTGGGCAATTTCTTCTCTTGTGGGCGTACAAGCCTAGAGGTTGGGAGGTTCGCCACTCGTTTTCCCTTGATGTGATCCAAGGATCCATCTGCCTCATCATAGATTGGAGATATACTTTTACGCGCAGGGCGCGTTTGAAATTTTCGGATTGACACTAAGGCCTTGCCAGAAATTTTGTCTGCCACGTCACAGACGAGAGACGAAGTTTTACGCGCAGAGCGCATCTAAGACTTCTGGATTGGCACTGAGGCATTGCCAAAAGTTTTGTCTGCCACATCACAGACGGGAAACAGATTTTAACGCCCAAGGCGTGTCCGAGGCTTCTGGATTGGCACTGAGGTATTGCCAGAAGTCTTGTCTGCCACGTCACAGATGGGAGAGAAATTTTTACGCACAAGGCGTGTAGGCTGTGTTGTCACAACCTTGTTGATCAGAGAAGAAGAGCTTACAGGAAGGGTAGAGGACGTCTTGGGCATCCATACTTTACGCAGCTTCCTGTTGTTCTGGACAGAGAGGTAATGAGAGCTACCCCCTGCACGAAGCATGTCTTCATAAGCAGATTGGTTGAACTGGACGACCAAAGTCTTCTTCGTCGATCCAATGGATACAGCATCGCGTTGAGCAATTGCTTTCTTGTCAGATGAGAAAGTGGTCCCCAGCAGAGTCATAATTTTGTTTGAATAAACAAAAATTGAGGGTTTATACGAAACCTCTTTGCTTACAAACAAGAAAAAGAGTACAAGTAATCCTATATGAGGATGTTAAGTACAATAAAAATGATTCTGGGGAAGTATTGCTATAGGAGTCTGATCTGCGGTCGATCACTTTGTCCCTTAGACTACACGATAATGAAGAAGTACTGTACAAGAAGAAGAAGCTTCAAAGGTTGTAAGTGGGATTGAATTCTCGTTGCCAAAATTATCAACCAATACTCTCTGTCTTTGCTCTCTCTCTATGATCTCTGATTGTCTGCCCTTTTCCCTGTGATCAGGGGTCTCTATTTATAGAGATCAGTCAAATAACTGTCCAGTTGGCGTAGAGGGCCAAACTGTAAAAAAAGTTGCATTTTTTACGCTGCGGTTATAATAACTGCTACTCGCATTCAAATAATCTTCTGCATCTGCATATGACACGTGTCCCATTATGAGGTAACGCGTATAACTTCTTTCCAAAAATTACGGCATGCAAGCCACGTAAGTAACTGCCCCTGCGTAAAGATGGTTGGCGTAAAAGCAAAATAACTATCTTATTGGCGTAAAAGCCAGATAGCTGTCTTGTTGGCGTAAAAGCCAGATAACTGTCTTGTTGGCGTAAAAGCTAAATAGCTGTCTTGTTGGCGTAAAATGCCAAACTCTGCGTAAAACTTGATGATTCATGAATAATAGATAACCAGCATAAAATAGCCATTTATCCATCACGACTGAGGTTTTGAGCGTATTCTGGGCTAAGTAGCCTTATCACGTACCTTTGCAAATATAGCCGAGTTGGTATATTTCAAGGAGATAGCATACGGCGTACTCCTATAGTTGAAAATAGCCTGGTTGGCGTAAAATGCAAGGATGGTGATGTGAGCGTATTAGTCACAGTTTTAGCTTTCCCAGTCATTAAAAATAGAACAAAATCTCGTGCATTAAATGCAGAGATCTGCCTCCATCTCGTGTATTAAATGCAGAGATATGTCTCGAGCTCTGTATGAGAAACAACTTTTGACGTGGCCTCTGATTTTGTCTTTATCTTGAGTATAAAACTTATTTTTGCCCATGTAGAATAGGCCGCGTATTCTTTGAATGCGTAAAAATGACTTGTATCAAGAATATGTCACTAAACGACAGCCTGGGTCTCTGTGCAAAATTAATATCACAGCCGTCCTCTCGATCATCGTGCAGTACTTTTGTCAGGAGTCAGGTTCACTGTTTTGTCTGACAAATTCATCCGAGGAATACGAAGAGTTCCTCGTACAACTTTACGCTTTTACGCGGAACAGCCTTGGAGCGCTGCTTTACGCGGGCAGCTCTGAAGCTCTACTTTACGCCAAACAGCTCTGAAGCTATGTTTTACGCAAATTGTTCTGAAGTCATATTTTACGCCACACAGTCTTGAGGCTCTATTTTATGCAGACTTTATGTAGGTTGGGGGTTTTGATTGTATAATACACGTACAATTCCCCAGCGTATTTCATGCTTCTACATTAGCTAGATATTCTTGACATGTATCTCTAGTATATTGATCTAGCATCTCTACATGTTCTAGTTATTGTTCTAGCATTCACTTATATTCTAGTTCATTGTTCTAGCATGCACTTGTATTCTTGTTCATTGTTAGTGTACCATTGATGATGATATATGCTCCAGCATTTCTATTTCCAGTATCTCATTATTCCAGTATTGTTTATTGTCAGTATTTATATCTATCTTGTATTACTTTATACTGTATTATAGTTTTTATCAATATACATGGAACTACTATTAGTGCTTGTACTTCGCTCTAATCCTGACTGGATATTTTTTCCAGACTGTGACTTAGAGGACTTGTTTCCGACATATTTGGAGATTTGGATGTTATTGATTGCAGGTTAAACTATTTATTGTTGTTTAGACTTGTCTCATATTTTATTTGTTTTCTTCGATATCTCATCGTGCTTTAGTTTATGTGATTGATTATTCCATATTATATTGTGATATCTGTGTCTCCTTATGGAGTTTGATATTCATGTGAGTGATTAGCTAGTATTGTGACATAGACAGCGTTCTACCGCCGATGCTGCGGCGTAGGCTGGACGTACCCACGTACTCGTGCCCCAAATTTTGGGTGCGGATCGTGACACGTTTTTAGTGGTAGCCCATACAGGTCAGGCTTCGCAAGTTGTGCGATGTCGTAGTAGTGTGACATCTTAGTTGTACTACTGCGTGCCTGCGATAGGATATAGGACATAGGATACTAGGATGAGAGAGGATACTCAATCACAAACTCTTGAGAGATTCCTGGGACGACCCTTGAGAATCTTATTGTAATTTCCAATTTAAATCTTTTTCCCTTATTTCGTCCGTCCTCACTTGTTATCGAATTTGGTTCTTGTTGATAAGTTGTTAAACTTAATTCTTGGTATTGTTGTTGAGTTTTGATTTTATATCGAGATAAACTTTACAGACTAAAATTTATGGTATCATCTGATGACATATGTTGATGAGGACAGTGAGAAAGGTAAAACGTCTACTTTGGTTATGGAGCCTAGAGTTTATCGCAGCCACATTAGCTATCGTGACAAAAACGTAGGAACCTGACTTCGGATGTACATATCTTAGTTATGAATTTAGGGTTTCTCACAGCCATACCGATTGGCATGGCGAGGATTCTAGATGAAGTGATTATAGAGTTGCATACCTTAGTTATGGAACCTATCATTTATCGCAGCTATGCTTACTGGCGTGGCGAGGATTCTGAGTGTCATGATTTTGGACAGATGTGTATGATTATCAGGTTGTATCTTAAATTTGTTCTTAAAGTATCATCTCAATAATTATCTACTTCGTTTATTACGGGACTTTGTTCCATCATTCCTTTGCTAGCAGTAGAAATACCTTCAGTTTCTCAGTCCAGTTCCTTCTTGAGCTTCTTTCCAATTAGGTTCCTTGTTAGTGTGATAATTGGTGACTTGCAATTAGGTTTGTATCTTGTATTAGTGTGACTGTTGAGAGTGTGGTTTGTGAGTTTGTAAGTGTTTCTTGGTTGGACATGTGAGCAGTAAGCATTAATCTAGAGATACCCATAACATAGTACCTTGTAGCAATAGTTCTATGATAGGTGTTATTATAGTTAGTATTGGTACTATAAGTAGAAGAAGAGTAATAGTATCAGTAATGCTTCCAATAGTAATTATCAGAATCAGCATGTCAGTCCTGGATAGTTATAATTTATGTAATTGGATGATCTATGTAAACAATTAAGTATCGAGTAAATTGTATTAAAAATTAATGGAGCATGATGTTCAATTTGATGATTGATTACTTGGGTGGGTCAAGAGTAAAGAAATGTATATGCATAAAGGGTATTAATGAGTGTGCCATGGGTTGAAAAATATCAAGATTGGTAATAAAGGTTATGAAGTATATTACATATTAGTGTAACAGTCTATAAAAGATTTAAGAGAAGATACGTATACATAAATCGAGATATGGAACCATATGCCGCCCTTGAGAGTGAAGTGAAACAAGTGTATTATAAAAGGTGCAAGTGATCGTGAGTTCTAGTAAGTGTGAGGTAATCTAATGATGAAGTTAGTGTTACCATGCCAAGAGTACTAATGTTTCTATATCAAGGATTAGTCGAGAAAGATGCTAATAACAGTAAGTACTTCGTGTGAGGATAATTAGATTGGTGTATCAATTAATATAGATAGAAAATCATTGGAGAAAATACGTGTGATGATAACTTTAATCATTTGGAAGTAATAGTGCAAGTAATCCGGGCAATGCAAAATTTAAGTACACAGTTGAGGGTTGTAGACAATTGGTGTATTTGTGTGTACCTTGAGTATTAGAGATTGTAAGTATTTATACGATACTTAGATAGATGTGGATTTAAATTTATAATTTGAAGAGTGAAAATGAATTGCAACTTTTAAGAATTTTGAGGAGTTGAGATTTTATGTTATTAAAATTTTTGAGGATTCAAATTCAATTCAATAAACATAGTCAAAGCTATAAAGATTTTTAGAAGTGATTAAAATTTTATTTCAATATTTGAGTATTTGACTTTTGAGGAAAGTATATATATTTTATTTTTAAATTGTTCAAGAAGTTAAATTTTGAGGATAAAATTTTATGGTGGATAAGAAATATATATTAGTATATAAGTGGTTGATGTGTATGTGTAAGGATCTGTTGGCTTGAGCATGATTGAGATGGCACTGCAAATTGACTTAGGTGTCCACTTAGAGTTGTATTAGAAGGAGCAATACTTAGTGTGTTGTGTTGCACTTGGCGTGCACTTGAGTGATAAGAACAAATATAAACAATTATAGTAGGTAAGAGAACTAGCAGTGGGTGTGCTTGTAGTAGAAATAATGGTACCTAAAGGGATATAGGTATCAAACTTTAGATGCATCATTAAACCTATGGTTGTGTTAGAAGGCTATGTTTGTTCTTTCCTTCTGTTCTTTTGTCTATTTGATTGATTAGTTAATTTCTTAGTACCATAGCTTGTATCAATGATTCTTTTGCTAGAATATAGCTAGTAGTACACCCCGACAGAGATTGCAATACAATGGCAAAATAGACCATAACCATGCATGTTTTTTCTATATTGTAGTTGTATGACTGTAGGTAAAATTTCTTAGACTTTGATTGTTGGGAGTTTGACCATAGTGAAGAGTTAATGAAGAGTTTATGACTCGATAAAGAGAGACAAGGTGCCTTAAATTTTGAGGATAAACATTAATTTAAATGAAGAGTTAAGAACTTAATATGGCAAAATTGACGATTCGTTAAAATATTAATTTTATGAAGATTATGAAATGATTGAATTTGTCATTAAATTTCGAGAAAATTAAGGAGATTATCATTATATTTATTTGATTTCAAGATATAAAATTAAAATTTATATTTTGAATGTTGTATTTGAAGATTTCATAAGTATTGCATTGTTTGAGTATTGTGTGGAAAAAGAATCGAGGAATAAGATCACTAATGGATTAGTGTTGAATTCAAATTTTTGGTATGAGGATTTAAATTTTATAAATACGCATCGATTGGACTTAAATTAGAGGAGTAAGATGATTTATGGATTAGTGTTTGAAATTCAAACTTTTCGGATGAGATTTTTTTAATATGCATTGATTGGATTTCAATTAGAGGATTGAATATTAAATATTTGTATTCAGTTTTGGAGAAGATTATGATAAGAATGGAATTTGATTTCAAATTTAAAGATTTTCAGGAATATGATATTTATAGAATTTTGACGATTGTGAAATAACAATATGGATTTACTTCATGATTATATGGTTTGATGAATTTAAATTTTGATGTAAAATAATATAATGAATAAATACAACTGTTGAGGATATTAAATTTTGAGGTCAAAATTCTTTTAAGGAGGGCAGACTTGTCACCCCCACATTTTAGATTAGGGGTATTTTTATCTTTTCATAATTAATGTATAAATAATTTGCATAATATTTAATTATATTTAATAATTGTGATTTTAATTGATTGTTGTGCCTTACCGTTGCTTCGATACTTGGAGCGCTACCCTAGCCTTTGCCTTCCAACAAATTCCACAACCTTGTCCTAGACATGCCCGCCTTCCATTCTGACCCTTGTGTAACTTATAATATTGTTCTCTTGTGCTTTATTTTAGCCGCACAATTTTTGTCGCAAATATTTATTTTAAATTCTGAATAAACCCAACTTTATATCGTTGTGCGTTCCAATCGAAATTGAAGACACAATCTTGACCCATTTTAAGCAACCCAAATTAGGGTAATATTCTATTCTGAGTCTACTTCATTCATGACACTTGTGTCCCACTTAATTTTAGCCCCATGTACTTCTAATTAATTTTAGAACACCAATTTTATTTATTTTCAATTAATTAAACCATAAACCCAACCTTGTGCAATTTTCTAATTGTTGGGCACTTTTGTGCAAAAGTGCATTAAGGTGTCCATCCCGTTGGACACGACACGTAAATAAACCCTTTTTTCTTTCATGTGTATTTTTTATAAATTTTGGAAGTGTGCAATACAACATTAATCTCCTTGAACCATGGCTTCAAAACATTGAATCAATGCATTTCTAGCAATTTCTTTTGAATTCATTTAAATCCTAGCCATTGAAATATACATGAGAAGACCCTTTTTCCAAGGAGTTGACCAAAGTCAACCCTTTCTTGGTCAAACCAAAACCCCCTTCATAAATAAACTCCTTTTTCTTCACTTTTCTTTTCTTCTTATTCCTAAACTCAAGTTCAGCCGACCCCCCTTTACATTATTGTTCATCCTTCTTCTTCTTCTTCTTCCCATCCATCTCATCCCAGACCAACACCTGCCTCGTCACCCACAGACCCGCCGGAATTCCGCTGCTCACTTCCCTGCCTCCACATGACGTCTCCGACGCCTGCACCCAACCCCGAGCCACCGTGCAACTCGACGAACTCTACATCACCACCACCAGCCCCATCAACGGAGAGCAACCCATCGACCTCCCTTTCTCTCCCCGCCGCTTGCCTGAACCCGTCGTGACCTCGCCTGAACTCGCCATCACCTCCCCCGCCTTACCCGCTGATCTCGCCGAGCCGTCGGGTTCGACGACTGCTGAACCGCCGGAGACCGCTGCACCGAGCCCTCTCCTTCCCGCCGAGTCCTCCATCCCGCCAGGCCTGTCGATCCTCGCCTGAGCCCAGTCCGGCCACCCCTCATCTTCCTTGACCAGAGCTCCACCTCGACCCCGACTGTCCAGTCCATCCGTCGAGCACAGACCCTTCGCCTGAGACCCACTGCTCATCCACCTGAGTCGACCTCGACCCCGCCTCCTTGTCGAGCCGACTCTCCCTAATCACCTGAACTGCCTCCTTCCCTTCCTCCGGCAAAACCCGACAACAGCCATCATCTCCCCGCTTGTTCGACCTCCTCTTCCTTCCTTCCTCCCACCTCCGGTCATCTCCCCTCGACAGCACGTTCCTCCCCTCGTCGTACTTCCCCTCCGCCTGAACTCAATCGTGCACCACCAATGTTCACCTCCTTCCCCTCGTTGTCATCATCGTTGACATCATCGTCATCATCGTCGTTATCATCACCTTCGTCGTCGTCTTCCTCGTCATCGTCGACCCCGTGTACGCGCAGGTTCGTTCCTGCCCTCCTTTTCGTCATTTCATATGATTGTGCGTATATGTATTCAAGGGTATATGTTAGTATGTGTGTATTAGTATAGGTATTTAGTATATGTTAATATGGATAATTGGTATATATATTATGAGTATTAATGTTATTGCAAGATAATAATGTGTATATTTATATATGTACTAGATGACCCGAGTGTAACCACGGATACCCCGTAGTTACATTGACCTGTGACCATGTAACTTGTTAGCAGACTGCCATATGTACACCGACGTACTAGCAAGACCCGTGTTACTGACTGTCTGATTTTGTACATTAATTATAGACGTGACACCCATGCGATTAGACGCACACTTGACCCTAATTGACCAGTGTCATACCTAGCATAGCCCGGAGTTCAATATATTTATGAATGTGTGTTAGTACAATATCTGATGCAATATTATATTATATGATGTCTATAGGATTATTGGATTGTTCAGATAAGACTTCAGAATCAGGTTATTGGTATTGCCAACAGCAAGACCCCAGGCGAGTACATTCTCTGACAGTTTTCATTATGTTGATTATCTCTATAATTCTAGTTGTATAGCGTACACGATTCTGACACTATTGTATATACGAGTTGGCATCATCGAGACCTGTCACGAGGAGTCATGATTGGGATCCATCATGCTAGCTGGGGAAACAGGAAAATATTAGTAGCTTATGTGATCATACCCAACTTTACATGAATCATATCTCACCCACATCTCACGTCGGTACAGCCTGACCATTACATGCCTCATAGCCTGTTATGTATAATTATCCTGACTATTGCTTGCATCATAACTATCCGGATGGTTAGCTTAACCTTACATGAATCATAGCTAGTCATACATAGCAAGCCTGATCAGTCCCAAGTCGATCACATGATATGCTAATGTTTCACACACTTAGCTAGATGTTCTTGACATGTATCTCTAGTATATTGATCTAGCATCTCTACATGTTCTAGTTATTATTCTAGCATTCACTTATATTCTAGTTCATTATTCTAGCATGCACTTGTATTCTTGTTCATTGCTAGTTTACCATTGATGATGACATATGCTCCAGCATTTCTATTTCCAGTATCTCATTATTCCAGTATTGTTTATTGCCAGTATTTATATCTATCTTGTATTTCTTTATACTGTATTAAAGTTTTTGTCAATATACATGGAACTGCTGTTAGTGCTTGTACTTCGTTCTAATCCTGACTGGATATTTTTTCAGACTGTGACTTAGAGGACTTGTTTCTGACATACTTGGAGATTTGGATGTTATTGATTGTCGGTTAGACTATTTAATATTGTTTAGACTTGTCTCATATTTTATTTGTTTTCTTCGATATCTCATCGTGCTTTAGTTTATGTGATCGAGTATTCCATATTATATTGTGATATATGTGTCTCCTTATGGAGTTGGATATTCATGTGAGAGTGATTAGCTAGTATTGTGACCTAGACAACGTTCTATCGCCGATGCTGCAGCGTAGGCTGGACGTATCCACGTACTCGTGCCCCAAATTCCGGGTGCGGGTCGTGACAGCTATGCCTCGAGTAAGAACGATATATGTATACTCAGTAGTGTACTGTTCACCTCCTATACTGCATGACCCTAGATTCTGTCGCTCGGTATGTCCCTTTATGGTTTTACTCATCGGCTTGCCTTCGGGCCCGAGCCAACGTGAATGCTTAAGTTTTCTTAATACTTGCCTGCTTATATATTGACTGTAATATTGTCTCGACTCAATGTTGCCACACGAGATTATGCCACAACCGAGTAAACGCTATCCGTATTATGCATGCATTCGAGTTAACCAGAAGACTATTAAATAGTTCTTCTGTGCAAAATGAACCTGCAAGTATCTGGGACCATTAGGTCACCAAGGCAGTCCCCGCACCAGGGGAATGCATCAAGGCAAGTTGAATGCTGAACGAGAATTATGTCAAGCTTACAACTATATGATAATCATATCAAGTTTATATCTGAACAAGAATTATGTCAACAAATCAGAATCACAGATCTTAGAGCGAATGCTTGGTTCAGAACAAGAATCATGGATTATCATGTCAAGTTATAAATTTTGAAGACCCAAGACTGCGTATCACGGACAACTTGAAAAAGGTGATCTTTGGATCTCAGTTCCACAGGTGGTCTTCGAGGCACCGAGGCCGATCCGATCTGGATGGAACTTTATGTGTAGTCTCATGTGCTTGGACGGGATGGTTTGTAGCGCCCCATGTGCTTTCGTTGCATTCCATCCTCGTCATTGACTAAAATTAGTCCTTTATGGGTATGCCAGCGACAATTGTTCATATAGATAAGTTATTGTCGCTTAGCGGCAATCCGCGTGCGAGTCATTACATTGCATCGAGAATAAATGAAACACCTGAACAATCTTGAGTATAACACTTGTACATATGGAGCACTTAAAAATCTTATGCAACACACCTGAGTAATCCTTATAACTCGTGCATCCGAAATGTATTCTCGTTCACAACACTTGTATTTGCATATATTATTAACCCTAAATTTATTATACATATATGCTCGTACTTGAATTAACTTGGTTTGCCTTGGACAGGGAAGGACAAATGGTAAGTTGGTAATTCACGCCGTGTTTCCTTTTATATCACACGGTGCACTACCATACGAGTTAGGTTATTCATCATTGCCATGAAACTGATCCTAGGCAAGATTAGAAAGACAACTAAATAGATGGTGCACGAAACCCATTGAGCGTGTTTGGATTTTTCGAGCGGGCGAGTACCTCCCCACTAGTGCATTCATGTACTTATAACCCACCAGATTGCTTGCAGGGTGCGGGAGAACCTCGTGCGGTGCGGATGCCTCATTCGTGCGTGCTAAGGCGTGGAGTTCACTCTGGAGCCTTGGAGCATTGCGACCCGGAACTGAAGTACATATACAAGACATAATGTTGGAACATCGCCTATGTATCATTCCACAAATGTTGCCACTTGGCACGATTTTACTGTTTCAGAGATAGAGACTTGAGCGACTTATAATCTCGGCTATACGTTGCTTGTAACACTTGTTCAATATCAATAAAGAGTTTATTTTACTTCAACTTGCGTTATTCAATGCTTCCACTATTGATGACTCAGTGAATTTGTTACCAATCGTCTATGCATTTATAATTCTGCTGCACTCGGACAATCTGTGCGACTCTGTGGCTTAGACCTCTTACTGCCAGCATGGACCACGGCCTTGCACGGGCACGACATATGTTCGTGTGGCATCGCCCAGATGGGTCAAGCGATCGTCCCACGGAAGCGCTGGTACAGTAATTCTCGCCTAGAGGGGACAGCCGATTAACCTGCGGGAGATCAGGGCGTGACAGATTGGTATCAGAGTTTGGATACGCCTTTGGATTTTGTTTCGATTTTCTCAGTTTTGAAAGCTCGTTCGTGGGTTATGTGCATACGCTCTATCTCAATCTCCCAACAGAATATTCCAAACAATAAGTCTAAATACTTTTAAAAGGTGCATGTGAATGATATGATTGCTTTTACGAATTTTAATACGATGGCCTTTGTGCCGACCTGTGCTAGACCCTTTGGGAATAGACCCATGCTAGAATTTGCAAGTTATGTGCAAACCGATATGCCTATACGTGATTACCCAACCGGTTAGTGTACGGAATCGAATATTGCCTGAACGGTTAACTAACACACAGCCTTTCGACTGAGTTGTGTTGAGTATCGCGCGCCAAGACCCTTTGGTGCAAGATAAGTTGCAAACGAGAGAGTAATATCGTTCAGAAAAAGATAAGTCAGACTTAGAATCCCAACCGATAGAAACATTATCAGATTTTCGCTTAGGTGAATATAGAGAATCGTGCTTTGATTTTGAGAAATAGCTCAAACTGTATTTTGTGTCGGAAGATGTAAATCGAATATAGATTTAATTGAATGACTCAATTACGAGTGGTGTATGGATCATTAGAAATGTCCAAACGGACTCATAGGTCTCGTGCGATAGTCGGATCGAATGATTGGAGAGATTGTCTTGAACCAAATGATAAGGTTTATATCGAATAGGGATTCACGAAAGTGGAAATCGATATCTTTGTTAAGGAAACTTGTTGGAAAACTTGGAGGATTGTACGAGCGATTTCGGATTAAAACAAACGGATTAAACTTGAATACAATATCGCTCGAATAGAAGTTAGCCCGAGAATAAATATTGTGTTTCGATGAAAGGGATGAACGATAATGGATTTGGCTTAGAGTTTGGAAGAACGATCTTAAAATCTAGTTCGAAAAGATAATATTCGAAATCAGTCCCAACGAGAACGATTATCCTGCGGGAGCGCCGGCGTGTCACGTACGGCGGGGATGATCGAACTCATGAAAACATGTTCAGTGATTATTCCAAACAAACTCGATGAATGGAACGTATCAAGATGGAATAGACTTGGGCTTGAATATTTGAAACTAGTTGCTTGAGGAACGCTAGAAGTAGACTATGGATTTACCGAACGGTAACATTAAAGTTGGATGATTTTTACTAGACGAATTATAATCACCGCATGAACGAACTTGACTTGGTGGATTATAAATTTAACTTGGATGAAGCAAGTTAAAAATATAAGGTGTCTTGATCGTTTTGAAGATAGCCATAACATTCAAAACATTCTTGTCTTGCGCAAGCATAACTCTATGCTCGTACATGCATCACGCTCGGATTAGGACGATTATCTAGTGGGAGCATTGACATGGTGATCTCACGTCCAACGAGGGTGATCGAACTTGCGGGAGACTGGACCGTGACAACTTATGGATCGTCTTGACTTTTGGTTCGACACGATAAGACGATTTTGGAAATGCATATGAATCGAAAATGTTTCGAGGATAAGTTAGCCTAGAACCTGAAATAAATCACGCTTGATGGTTTCATGAGCGAATACATGAATCAGGTTGGACGACTTGGAGTTATAAATAAAGGTTTAGAACCGAATCTTGGCTTGGTGGTCTAGACTTGGAATGGATATGGATTCTATCAAAACATACTTGAAGAGATAGACTATGCAAATTACTAGGCTTGTCCTGCATCTTGGATATATCGTGGATTTACTGGGACTCGAACCCCTGTGTAAATGAACATGTTATTGAGAGCAGGATGATCCTTGCTCAATGTTTAGAAATTAGAGTGAAACGAGCTTGGGTAGAATACCCCGTGAAAATGAATAATGGTTTGACCCTAGAAATTGGGGCGAGCATCGTGCGACGAATTTTCACGATGAATCGTGTGCTTAAACTTGTACCTATGACCTTGTAAGCTGACATAGAAATTAGGCAGACGATCCTGTGCCGAGTGAAAGAACCTGTGTTACCGACTTTAGTATATTGCTTGAACAAGCTATAGAACTGGGGCAACAAGACTTAGAGTTAGACTGGAAACAGTAATGTGTGCTATGATTGACCTGAATGGATAGACGCTAGTCGGTTAATCGGATAGATCGTGCTTAACGGTAGTGTAAAATGCTTGAATTGGGTTGTAATATAAATGACTTGGATTTGATTTACCCTATCGGAAGTATCCTTGTGATTCATAAAACGAGAACCCATGAGATTTTTGCAAGTAGCTTATCTGATTTTACTATCTCTAAGTTTGGTTGAATACATATGTTTGAGGGACGCCTTGAACGTGTGCACGATCAAAGACTCAGTGAAAAGTAAAACTTGAGTGCTAAGACTTCACTATTGCTAAGTTGGTTGGCGTGCTTATGTTTGAGGTGCACTTCGAATATGTACACGATCCAGACTCGCGATATGCTGATCTCTTATACTAGTGCAAGTGAATATCCACATGAACAAATATAACAACTTATATAAGTTTGCCTCAGCCTTAGATCTTCATTCATGATGGATTGAAACATATCCCATATTAAGCAACATATCATGCGCTAAGGCGCAAATGAGACTAACTCAACACACACGCAACATGGCATAAGAAACGAGTAGGAGATTCGTTCGAATAAATCAGATTTAGTGGTACCGATTACTATGCTTGGGATAGATTCGATAGTGCGATAGAACGGCCTGCGCTCAGGAAGTCTCGAGGACGAGACTTTTTCTGGGTGGTGTATAATGTAACGACCCGTTGCGCTCAAGCGGACTGCCGATTCAAATAACAAAATTGTAACGTCCCGACCCGCTTTGCTCAGCAAGAATGCTTGTTTGAAGCAAAAGAATTTTCAGAATTGTCCCTTCAGGAGTTTCGGCTTAGGCTTTCAGAGGCTCGCTCGGAGTATCGCTCGACCGAGGCGAATTATCGCTAAGGTGGATGGCTACGATGAACTTGTCTTTGCTTAGCCAGCATACTTAAAATATGGATATTTCATGCTAGTTGCTAGGTGAATCACCCCTTGCATGCTAATAAGAATACAACGCACCTAACTAAGGGAATAATCCTAACTTGTATTTCTTGTGTTAGAATATGAAAATAAAATATTGCTTATATACAGACCCTCGTATACTACCTTTGTCTTGTACAACTAGACCCCGCTATGCCTCGAGTAAGAACGATATATGTATACTCAGTAGTGCATTGTTCACCTCCTATACTGCATAACCCTAGATTATGTCGCTGGGTATGTCCCTATACGGTTTCACTCTTCGGCTTACCTTCGGGCCCGAGCCAACGTGAATGCTTAAGTTTTCTTATGAGTGCAATGCTTGCCTGCTTATATGTTGACTGTAATGTTGCCTCAACTCAATGTTGTCACACGAGATCATGCCACAACCAAGTAAACGTTATCAGTATCGTGTATGCATTCGAGTTAACCAGAAGACTATCAAATAGTTTTTCTGTGCAAAATGAACCTGCAAGTATCCGGGACCGTTAGATCGCCAAGGCAGTCCTCGCACCAGGGGAATGCATTAAGACAAGTTAAATGCTGAACGAGAATCATGTCAAGTTTACATCTAGATGATAATCATATCAAGTTTATATCTGAACGAGAATAATGTCAAGCAAATCAGAATCACAGCTCTTGGAGCGAATGCTCGGTTCAGAACAAGAATCATGGATTATCATGTCAAGTTATAAATTTGGAAGACCCAAGACTGTGTGTCGCGGACAACTTGAAAAAGGTGATCTTCGGATCTCAGTTCCACGGGCGATCTCCGGGGCACTGGGACTGATCCGATCCGGATGGAACTTCATATGTAGTCTCATGTGCTTGGATGGGATGGTTTGTAGCGCCCCATGTGCTTTTATTGCATTTCATTCTCGTCATTGACTAAAATTGGTACTTTATGGCTATTCCAGCAATAATTGTTCATATAGATAAGTCATCCTCGCTTAGCGGCAATCCGCGTGCGAGTCATTGCATCGCATCGAGAATAACTAAAACACCTGAACGATCTTGAGTATAACACTTGTACATATGGAGCACTTGAACATCTTATGCAATACACCTGAGTAATCCTTATAACTCGTGTATCCGAAACGTATTCTCGTTCACAACACTTATATATGTATATGCTATTGCCCCTAAATTTATTATACATATATGCTCGTGCTTGAATTAACTTGGTTTGCCTTGGACAGGAAAGAACAAATGGTAAGTTGGTAAGTCACGTCGTGTTTCCTCTTATATCGTACGGCGCACTACCACACGAGTTAGGCTATTCATCATTGCCATGAAACTAATCCTAGGCAAGATTAGAAAGACAACTAAATAGATGGTGCACGGAACCCATTGAACGTGTTTGGATTTATCGAGCGGGCGAATAGCCTCCCCACCAATGCATTCATGTACTGATAACCCACCAGATTTCTTGCAGGGTACGGGAGAACCTCGTTCGGTGCGGATGCCTCCTTCGTACGTGCTAAGGCGTGGAGTTCACTCTGGAGCCTTAGAGCGTTGTGATCTGGAACTGAAGCACATATACAAGACATAATGTTGGAACATTGCCTATGTATCATTCCACAAATATAGCCACTTGGCACACTTTTACTGTTTCAGAGGGAGAGGCTTGAGCGACTTGTAATCTCGGCTATACGCCGCTTGTAACACTTATTCAATATCAATAAAGAGTTTATTTTACTTCAACTTGCGTTATTCATTGCTTCCGCTATTGACGACTCAGTGAACTTGTTACCAATCGCCTATGCGTTTATAATTTTGCTGCACTCAGACAATCTGTGCGACTCTGTGGCTTAGACCTCTTACCGCCAGCATGGACCACGGTCTTGCACGGGCACGACATATGCTCGTATGGCATCACGCCCAGATGAGTCAAGCGATCATCCCGCGGGAGCGCTAGCGCGGTGATTCTCGCATAGTAGAGACGACCGATTAACCTACGGGAGATCGGGGCATGACATGTTCCACTCTATTGAACCTCTATGTGCTACCTACTGTAGAAGCATGGAATACGTTGGAGAATTATACGCATAAAACCCCCAACATACATGAAGTCCACGTAAAATAGAGCTTCAGCGCTGTCCGCGTAAAACAGAGCTTCAGCGCTGTGTGGCGTAAAACATGACTTCAGAGCTGCCCGCGTAAAGCAGCACTTCAAGGCTGTTTTGGCGTAAAAGGTTGCTACACCTCCCACCGGCGTAAAATACGTTTGTTTTTAATGCAACGTAAAGCCAAACGAGGAACTCTTTGTATTCCTCTAATGAATCTGTCAGACAGAACAGTGAACCTGACTCCTGACCAAAGTACTGCACGACGATCGAGAGGACGACTGTAATGATAATTCTGTACAGAGGCCCAGGCTGTCGTTTAGTGATATATCCTTGATACAAGTTATTTTTACGCATTCAAGGAATACGCTGCCTATTTTACACAGGCAGAGATGAGTTTTTACGCTCGAGATAAGACAAAATCAGACGCCACGTTAAAAGTTCTTTCGTACAGAGCTCGAGGCATATCTCTGCATTTAATGCATGAGATGGAGGCAGATCTCTGCCTTTAATGCACGAGATTTTGTTCTATTTTTAATGACTGGGAGAGCTAAAACTGTGACTAATACGCTCACATCACCATCCTTGCATGTTACGCCAACCAGGCTATTTTCAACTATAGGAGTACGCCGTATGCTATCTCCTCGAAATACGCCAACTCAGGCTATATTTGCAAAGATACGTGATAAGGCTATTTAGCCTAGAATACGCTCAAGACCTCATTCGTGATGGATAATTGGCTATTTTTACGCTGGTTATCTATTATTCATGCAGCATCAAGTTTTACGCAGAATCTGGCTTTTACGCCACCAAGACAGCTTTTGGCTTTTACGCCAACAAGACAGTTATTTGGCTTTTATGCCAATAATATAGTTATTTGGCTTTTATGCCAACCATCTTTACGCGAGGGGCAGTTACCTACGTGGCTTGTATGCCGTGATCTTCGAGAAGCAGTTATACGCGTTACCTTATAATGGGACACGCGTTATACGCGGATTCAGGAGATCATTCAGACGTGGGTAGCAGTTATTATAACTGCCGCGTAAAGAGTGCAACTCTCTTCACAGTTTGGCTTCTACGCCGACTGGACAGTTATTGTGACTGAGCTCTATAAATAGAGACCTCCGCTCACAGGAGATCAGAGGGTGGAGATAAAGAGATCAGAGAGAGAGAGAGAGCACAGACAGAGAGTAGTGATTGACGATTTTGGCAACGAGAATCCAATCTCTCCTGCAATATTTGAAGCTTCTTCTTCTTCTACAGCACTTCGTCATCATCGTGTGGTCCAAGGGACAAAGTGATCGACCGCAGATCAGACTCCTATAGCAATTTTTCTCCAGAATCATTTTTATTGTACTTAATATCCTCGTATAGGATTAATTGTACTCTTTTCTTGTTTGTAAACAAAAATATTTCGTACAAACCCTCTATTTGTTTTATCTCAAACAAAATGGCGACTCGCCAGGTAAATTTTCAAAACCTATCATGTTCATAATACCTCTGATAGTTCTTTGTATACCATGAGAGTTTAATAGCCTGAGTTTGTAAACCAAAAGAGCTTCGTACAAACCCACTATTTGTTTATCATCAAACCCAAGATGACGACTCTGCTGGGGACTACTTTCTCCTCTGACGAGAAAGCAATTGCTCAATACGATATTGTATCCATCGGATCAACCTAGAAGACTTTGGTCGTCCAGTTAGAACAATCTGCTTACGAAGACACGCTTCATGCAGGGGGTAGCTCTCCCTCCTCATCTGTCCAGAACAACAGGAAGCTGCGTAAAGTATGGATGCTTAAGACTTCTTCTACCCTTCCTGCAAGCTCTCATTCTCTGATCAACAAAGTTGCGCCTATACGTCTTGTACGTAAAAATCCATCTCCCGTCTGTGACGTGGCAGACAAAACTTCTGGCAATGCCTCAGTGCCAATCCAGAAGTCTAGAACGCGCCCTGCGCGTAAAACTTCGTCTCCCGTCTGTGACATGGTAGACAAAACTTCTAGCAATACCCCAGTGCCAATCCAGAAGTCTAACACGCGCCTTGCGCGTAAAACTTTGTCTCCCGTCTGTGACGTGGCAGACAAAATTTCTGACAAGGCCTCAGCGCCAATTCAAAAATTTCAAACGCGCCCTGCGCGTAAAAATACATCTTCCGTCTATGATGAGGCAGATGGATCCTGGGATCACATCAAGGGAAAATGAGTGGCGGATCTCCCAATCGCTAGGCTTGTACGCCCACAAGAGAAGAAGTTGTCCACTCTTCAGATTACGCGTGACGCTGGAGGTCGCTTGAGGACTTTTCCTATTTTACGCGAACCAGTGCCAAACTCCAAATTACGCCAGGATAAACCTGTCCGCGTAAAGAAGACTCGTCTTATGGGAAGATACGCTCCTCAGACAGATGATGGATCATATGCCACTCACATGGGTGGACTACTATATTCCTATGGCCGGGAAAGGGTTATGGTTCCTAATCTCCACAGGCTCACTGATGTAAAAAGGCAGAATATGCCTTCTTCTTCTTCTGCTAATCTCCCTGATTTGCGTGATTTCTTGATCAGAAACGCAAAGATAGGGGTCAAGACCAGGATTTAGTTCTCCTAACTACCAAGCGTAGGGAGATCATGTGGGAAGTAGCGTCAACACATAACGTCATCATGACATATGTGTCACATGAAGAATCTGTCTTTATTATTCCACCGACTCACAACGATCAACATCAAATAATCTTCGGTCGAATGCGGAATAGACCGATTGTACAAGAAGAATCCTACGAGTCTGAAGTTGGAAGAATGCAAATCCACAGATATAGCCCACAGGCTTTAAAGATTATGCAAAATATGGGTTATGATTTGAAGTTGAAGCAAGGCCTCAATTATCGAAAAGGCAGACGAATACCATTGCATGGTGATCCTTACTGTCAATGAACTCGTTTTGGGTTAGGGTTTACCGCATCTCTTGCAAACTCCAAACCTCTAGAGTCTGATCCTGTAGTACAAGAGGTAGGTCGTTCTAAATCAACTTCTGTGGACAAAGGGAAACAAAAAGAAGAAGAAGAACCAGACAATGATATGTCTGGGGGTGGTCTCCCTCGACAAAATAGAGCAGCATCCAAAGCTGGGGGTAGAATTTCCTCCGAGTCCGAAGATTATGCAACTACGACCATCCTTCCTGAGGACCGTACGACCCAGGTATCGGGAGCCCGAAAGCCAAAGAGGACTTTCTCCTTCAAAGAGGATGACATCATTAAAATCTTCAATATATTGATGAAGGAAAACAAACTTCGGCTAACCAACATCAGATACCCTGAAAAGGTTGGCAAGGTCGATGACCCAGAATATTGTCTCTTTTATCGGTACATTCATCATCCCATGAAGGCATGCTATGTGCTGAAAAGGAAAATCCAGGAGTTGATTGACGCCAAAGTCATCACTTTGCATTTATAACGAGAAGACGGTGTCTCCCCAGATGAGCAACCTTCAGGACTATCCCTATTCAGCAAATCACTCCCCGGTGAATTTTTTAGACATGGGTTCACGTCCGAACTGTTTTTCCTCCAGCTGAGTTTTTCATGTCCAAGTGACCTCTGAGCAAACCTCCCAGGTTGTTGCTATCGATCAGTTCACGTCCATAATATCTCTGAACTACGTCTCTCTACTTTCTCCAGCAGAGTAAATCTATCACCACAAAAATGGTCATTCTCATATTTCCTCTGTCCTGTTTTTCTTTATCTCCACCATATCTTACCACGTCCTCATTACCTTTGAGTAAGATATTTTTAGAACTTTTTCATGTCTATATTACCTCTGAGTGAAGTTCTTCTCTTCAACTTCCTACTATCATGTTCGCATAACCCCTGATAGTGCTAGTCGTTGTAGCTTATTATCTGTACTTAATGTACGCCATGGGTAATAAGTCCACAACCCAGATGTATAAATCAAATCTTGGTTCTTCATCTCCAGCAAGTGCCTATGTGCAATATTTCCTCGATCGTCGAAGATCGAGAATCATATTCTATCATGTTCATATGACCTCTGGATAAATATGATCAGCAATTTGGCATCCCCACCGAGTGCCTATGTGCAACATTTTCTCCTTCGTTACAAATTCTTGTAAAGAACCATCATCCGTATCCAAAAATCTCGGGTACACAATGGATGATGGATCCTCAAAATTCCCCCAGCGGAGCAATCATTAGGTCTACTTCCACACTCCCGCAATGACTATTAAAACCAGTCTCATTAGACGCTAGCCATGTTCATATTACCTCTGAGCTATCGTCCCATCAATTTCTCCAGCGAAATAATATTTTGGTCTATCTTCATGTTTGGATAGACCACACTCAACGAATTACTCCTCAAAGAGTTTTTTAGACACTAGTTCATGTTCATATAACCTCTGAACTACTGTCATAATATTTCTCTCAGGCTGAGTTTGTCATGTTCATATTACTTCTGAACAAACCTTCTGGGTTTGGCTATCGATTATCATATACATATTACCTCTGATATCAGTTGTCCTCTCAACTTAGCACCCATACTTAACTCTAATTACGCCAGTGGTGTTAGGTCTCCAAAACCTGCCACGTCCATATTACCTCTGGCAGGGCTTGTCTTAAACTTATTTGCACTCTTGTGCACAATAAGTAATAGGTCAAAAAAAACCCTGTGGGATGCCCGCAATGGAAACAAATTATTCATGTTCATATTACCCCTGAACTATCCTCATTTTCTCCAGCAAAGAGAAAGTCAGTTCATGTGCATATTACCTCTGGACTATGTCTCTCCATTACTCCCACAGAGTCATATTTTACCGCGGCTAAATTATCTCTGGCAGGACTTGTCTCAAACCTATTACTTGCACTCTCGTGCACAAGAAGTAATGGGTCAATAAAAAATCCCTCAGCAGGATGTCTTTACTAGCCCCAAAACCTGCCACATCCGTATTTTCTCTGATTGGGCTTGTTTCGAACTTATTATTTGCACTCAACGTGCGCAATAAATAATAGGTCCACCAAAAATTCCCCAGTAGGATGTCCTCAACAAATACGGTATTGTACTATGTACATATTACCTCTGGTACGATGTCCAAAGTTCGCACAAACAATCATAAAGAAATGGAGGGCCCTTATATGATTACAAATGGCGCTTACAGATCATCCAAGCCTAATGGAAATTTGGCAATGGCTCCTATCAACGACAAATTCATGAAGAAGTACTATACTTGATCTCCTTTGCTTAACGGAGTATGATGAAGATCTTATTCTGACGATACCACGCACAAAGGTTAGCTGGATCATATTCTATCAGATTCATATGACCTCTTAATGGATATGCTTAACTAATTTGTAAATCTATCATGTTCATATTATCTCTGATAGTGTTTGGTATACAAATTTAGTTGGATTATATTCTATCAGGTTCATATTACCTCTGAATAGATTTACATTCAGCAAAACCTTAATGAAAGTATGTTATGTTCATGATACCTCTGATGTCACTTTTATCTTAGCCTATCATTTATATTCTAAAGTGATGGGTCCACAAAGTCAAAAAATGTATCTTTATTATCTCTGAGAAATTACAGGAGAAACAAAAAATTACATCATTAAGGAGGAGCCGTTAAATCGCGGATCTGTTGCGCCAAAGCAGCCCTCCTTTCATTCCTGGAGTTCAAGATGTTAGTACGAGCCCGCTCTAGCCTTGCTTCGTCATCACTCAAGAAAGATAGTTTGGACAGAGAATTAACAAAACTTGCGTGGATGACACCCGCATGTGTCAAGTTCTGTTGAGCTGTCTTCACTTGGCCCTCAAATACATCACGAACTGTCGATGCCTTGAGAAGCCTCTCCCTTGTCTGGGCAAGTTCAGCCTCCAATTCTTGAACCCTCACTTTATATCCCTCACATTCAGTACAGCACTTGGCCAACTGAGGAATACTCTCCACCAACACTTCCTACTCTTTCTCCATCTCTTGTTGTTGTTCCTGGATGAATTTGTTTTAGGATTCAATCTGCTGAGCAAGTTCCGCAGTTAGGGAGTCATACGCAGCTTGAATCAGGTCATCGATGCTGCCTCGGGATACCTCTAAATATTCGTTAATGGGTGTTCTAAACCATTAACTATTTGCTCTAGCGCATCAGCTCTTTCAGCGTCATTGAAATTTCTAATCGGCGCTATAGTGAGCTTGGAGGACGTCTTCAGAGCATCAAAGCCTAGATTCTTTTCCAGCACCATGGATATCAATTCTTTCAAAGTGCGGTAAAATATGCTAGTATATTGCACAATTAGCATAACAAAGATCGAATGTACGCTGGGAGTGGCCACAATATTGGTGAATCTCCTATCAGGAATGACTGCAGAGGATGTTGCCACAGTCATTGCTTCAAAAGATGGCACGACAAAAGAAGAGACACCAACAACAGTTGAAGTTGCTGGTGTGCTCGACGAAGGAGGTGCGGTCGAGATGGTGGGTTCATCCTTCTCTGATGTTATTTGAACTGCCACTGGCGGGATGACACCCGAGAATGTTGCGGATGAAAGATCGGCAGTTTTAAAATATGCTTCGTCGACGTCAGGTGCCGCCATTTCATTAGCTGGATCCGCAATAAAATCAGAAGTGGTGTCAACTCCGTCCTCCCTAAAGACGTCTTCGCCTGAAAATAAGATAAGTGAAAGTTAATATCAATTTGATGTTAATTTTCCTAAAGAAAGCGTGAAGACAATATTTACCCATGGCCGATGGTATGTATATTGCATCTGCAGCCTGTATAGCTAAATCATTTCTTAATGATGCTAAACAAGCTGTCATACCTGGAGAAGAGGGTACACCAACTGACGTTTGAGGGTAGTCATCCCAGTCGTCACCCAGATCCACTCGAGGTTCATCGGGTGGAATCTCGCTCGAGATACTTACAAACGAAGGAGGGGCTAGTCCCATTATTTGTCTTTGCAAAGGTATATGGATTCTTACTACGCTCGGCCTCGAAGGCGATCTAGAAGCACTACCAGTAACGGTGGTAGCAGCAGCAGTCGCGGGCAAAGAATCTTCAGCACTGGCAGCTGGGACTGTGGAGGTTCCCTCTCTAAAAGGCGAAGGACCCCTGATCAAAGAATCATCCCCAACAGAGAAAAAATGGGCTCACTCCTGGAAGAGGCCCCTCTGGTGGAAGTCTTTTTAGGACCTCCGATAGTCAGCTTCTTCTTGCGGGGGGAAGGCTCTTTCAGAGTGGAAGCCTTTCGTTTATTGGAGATTATAAAAGACTCTGCTGGCGGAGCTATTACGCCTCTCGGTACAATCAGCAAATAGTCGTCTACACCGGTGGTTTCATCACCTTCATCCGAGGAAACAGACGGTATCTCCTCTCTCCCAGTGGACCTATGGGAGGGCATCCTGAAACTTCCATGTACATCAAAATCACGATGGAAGGTATTGATGGATGCATAAAACTGGGCGTACGAATGGAGAATGTGCAACTCCATGGAGAGAGAAGTCGCGGGCACAACAAAGGTTGCTCCGGTACAACCCATGATGAAATACCGCCATCCTCTAGCTCCATCATTAAGTCCACCTTTGAACTTGAAGCTGGTGATGGATTCCCCACGTGCAACTGATCATACCCAAATTGCCTAGCGAAACGGCTAGGCAGATAAGGCTCCAAGTAGCAATGGTCCTCGCTTCTGTACAGCAGATGGGAAGGTCTAATGCAGACCAACCAGTAAAAGGCTTCAGGAGAAAGAATAGTCTTCCCCTGACCTGCATCCTGAAGTTTTGTCCTATGTTGATTGATATGTACGGGGGGGACGATGCAGAAGAACTTCTAACTATGGACAAAATTTAGTGCTAGCCGACAGTCTATGACGCTAGTCACATTCCAAGAAAAATTCCTGTAATTCAACAGAAAGTTATTGCCCGAACCACTGGTCGATCCGGGAGACATCACTTTGGTATTGTGAAGGATTAACCATCCCATCAGATATAAGAATAGCAATTCCACTCTGGGAAATCCTTCACGCTATGTATCATCAGCCAACAGTCCATCAGTAATGGCCCTTAGGCCAGCTTGAATACTACACACCATGGCAGGGAGTGGGCCTAATCTTGCTCCAAACACCAAAAGCACTGCGGGCCATAAGGTATTGCGATAAATGCGATCCGCAGACGCGATACCAGACACCACCCATCGGCATAGCCAAATAGAAAGGAAGCCAGCCAGTTGAGCTTCTCTTGACAGAGGCTTTCGGCAATGCCTCATATAGCTGTAGGCTTTGGTTTCTGCAGGATAACCCCATATCTCTTCGTTGAGAACATAATCTTGAGCCCCCGCATCTTCAATGAGATCATCTACTGTGTTGGCACTAAGCATGCTCAGAAGGTTTAAGGGTTTATCTCTGCTATCTACAACCTTGTCCTGCTTGGCATTTCTGGCCTGATGGAAGAAGAGGTAGGATACCCATTTGTTGATATGGGCTAAATCAGAGGGCTCCTTGTAGAAGGCGGTGCATGCAAGGTAGTGGCTCATCAGCTCTTGGTACACTGCCACTGCCCGAGGGTGGGTATCCTTCAGCTCCCTATTTGTTGGAACGTACTCTTCATAAGGAGTGTCTCCCATTGGCAGCTTTGAGATGTCTGCCATCTCATGAAGTGCCAGGCCCAACTCACCTATCGGAGTGGCGAAAGTCCCAGTGAGCGAGTTATATCGCTTCATCAAAGCTAAGAACAAGTTAGGGTTGAAAGGCATCCCAACACTAGTAGCACTCACAGCCGCAAACAAGCTAATACTTTCCAGCTCCGTTTGGAAGTGCTTCAGGGCCCAGGCAGTTAAACTGGCCCATCGAAGATTCTGGGGGCTAAGCCATCCACTGGTGCAAGGGTTGACCTTGGGGTATACCCCCCTGCCCCATAAAGTCATTACAGAAAGTCGCTATTTGAATCGGCTGGATCAGTGAAGTGTCTTCACTCGGGACGCTGCCCGGCAGTAATCCTCTGAAAGGCATGACAGGGCCTGAAGGACTGCTCACAAAGGACCCTCGGTTCAATCCTTTCTTATAAAAGATCTTCCCCGGATGGCCGTGAAGATCGAGAGTCAGAGTCCACACCATCTTTCTGCGATGGGTGGCATGGAAGAACGCTGAGATAGGGTAATCTTTAGGCATCCTTGGCAGATACATGACCGTGCCCTCAACAGAAAATACCCAATCTTCCTTTTTGGGCTTAGTCTGGGATTGTTTATCGATAACATCCCCAAATAAGAAACTTGGTTTCTTATATTCAGTGCCGTCTACATACGTCAGGGGCTCCCCACTGATCATACTCAGCAACATTCGTTCTCCTTGGGCGGAGATCAGAGTTCCCCTTTCTTGAGGATACTCATTTCCAGAGATGAAGAATGTCACATGGGACAAGTTCTCCAGATAGTTAGAATTCAGCATTCCAGCAGCATAGCCCATCACTTCAGCCAGAGGGGGAATCTGTAGGTCCATTGCAAGAAGCAAGAAAACAAGTCAGTTTTATGCTGGACGCTACACTCTTACAGTATACGAAAAAACTTGACAGTCTGAGTTTTTACGCCAGACTGCAAAAATTGACTTTTTATGCTGGAATTTACTTCCAGTGCATAAAAACTCAAAGTTGGCAGTATACGCCAAAACCTAACAATCTAAACTTTTACGCCAGACTGCTAAAATTTGAGTTTTTATGCTGGAATTTACATCCATCGCGTAAAACTCAAAATTTGCAGTATACGCCAAATTTTGACAGTCTGAGTTTTTACGCCAGACTACAAAAATATGGATTTTTACGCTGACACATTAGAAATGTGGGCGTATTGTTGCACATACACGTACAACGTGTGCAGAAGGTTCTCTATTCCTCTCGAAGTCTTTACTTGTGATGCCCGGAGCGCAGCTCGATGGTGGAGCACTTTGTTCAGAACGGGCTCGCTCAGCCTAATGGGGGTTGCTCGTGCTTGAGCAGAGGAGCGAGATGAGGAAGCATATTTCTTTCCCTTAGAGACAGAGGCCTGTTTTGGTGCCATGGCGAAACTCAGAGTTCTCAGAAAAGAGACGAAGACGAAGAGTTCTTAGAAAGAAAGGGTTTTGCAGAAACAGATGAAGGGTTTTTCTCTCAAGACCTTGGGCTATTTATAGAGTTCATATAACTCTTCGAATCCTTAACCGAATCCGATATTATCTGATCAGTTATGATTTGGGACCACGTCAGCCGATCATTTGAAAAGGAAGGCGGACAGTCATGCTGCGTAACAGATCTATGATTTTACGCTCAGAAGCTACAAATCTACGGTTTTTATGCTCAGAAGCTACAGATCTATGATTTTACGCTCGAAAGCTACAGATGCTACGGATCTATGACTTTTTGCATATCTTAAAATTGCACATGACAGGATACACGTATATCTTGATAATTTGGGTCTTATACTCGAGGAAGCCGGTTACAAGAGTTTACGCAGAAAATGCTCTTCTTCCTCAGTCAAAAGGACTTCATCAGACGAAGAGCCAAGGAGTTCCCCGAAAGTGTCTATCTTCACTAGCCATTGACAGTTCATTCGAAGTTCAGCCAGAATTAAGTTCAAGTATGGTCTGTTCGACGGATATTTTGTGCCCTATTTCGAGAAACTTTTGGGAAGCCATTCTTGAAAATGATATTCTGAACAGAAATTCTTCGTATTAGAGAAGTGACAGTTCAGAATTCTATGTGACTCCTCGTCCAAAAACAACATGACAATTGGATCTTTAAGACAATTTAATGCTGAAAAGTTTTACGCATATTCCACTATGCGTAAAAGCCGGAGCGTGACGGGAAGCATATTTGTCAGAATCAGCGTAAAAAATTACTCAGACATGCTGAAGCTGCGTATTATCAGACTTCCTCACAGCAATTTGGCGGATCAATGATGCGTAAAAGAAGACAAATTTATTAATCATGATTACATATAATAGAAATCTATTTTATAAATAATTTTTCATTAATATTCAAGATCATGATTACATATGATGGAAATCCATTTTACAAAGGATTTTTTCATTAATATTCAAGATCATGATGGGAACCTATTACGCTAGGTTCTCATCTGACGGAGATCTTCAGTTCTTCTTCTATGGCACTTCTTCGGCTTCTTCGGCCGATGAACAAGAAAATGGTGAATGGCGGAAGGATACATAACTGGGCTTGTTTAAATTATTCAAGCCCCCCCCATACGTCATTGGTGGCCATGCTCAGCTTTGTGTTAGGGGTTCAGACCCAACACAATACTGGAAGATACGGCCAAGCTGCCCACCAGAGTCCAGCTTCATAATAGAGGAAAATACAGCTAGCAAGCTGTGTGGTCCGATGAGACCTTCCTCTCTCCTGGATGAATCGCCATATAAAATTATTGATTATCCCGAGCAAAGAAAGCTATGATATCCTTCCATGATCCATCATTGCAGAGGATATTTTCTCGAAGATGCCTCTTTTTACGGCTCCTTGCATGCTGGAAGAGCACAATCTTCTTCCTCCTCAGTACGGCCCAAGGAATCTCGACAACCATCTTTGTGGTGAAGGGAGTATGGAAAAATAGGTTAACTCACTTGCCTTTATATAGGCAGAAGAAAACGTACCAAATCCCAACAACTTCTTAAATATTATCGAAAAATCAGCCTAAAAGGACGAGTCAAATTTGACCATTTTATGCTTCATTCAAAGTATTTCAAATTATGAGGAATTTAAAAACTTTGAAGGGGGTCTTGTAGAAGCATAAAATATGCTGGAGAATTATAAGCGTAAAACACCCAACATACATGAAGTGCGCGTAAAATAGAACTTCAGCGTTGTGTGGCGTAAAACATGACTTCAGAGCTGCCCGCGTAAAGCAGCACTTCAAGACTGTTTTGGCGTAAAAGGTTACTACACCTTCCACCGGCGTAAAATACGTTTGTTTTTAATGCAACGTAAAGTCATACGAGGAACTCTTCGTATTCCTCGAATAAATCTGTCAGACAGAACAGTGAACCTGACTCTTGACAAAAGTACTGCCCGGCGATCGAGAGGACGGCTGTAATGATGATTCTATACAGAGGCCCAGGCTGTCGTTTAGTGACATATCCTTGATACAAGTTATTTTTACGCATTCAAGGAATACGCTGCCTATTTTACATAGGCAGAGATGAGTTTTTACGCTCGAGATAAGATAAAATCAAATGCCACGTCAAAAGTTGTCTCTCGTACAGAGCTCGAGGCATATCTCTGCATTTAATGCATGAGATGGGGGCAGATATCTGCATTTAATGCACGAGATTTTATTCTATTTTTAATGACTGGAAGAGCTAAAACTGTGACTAATACGCTCACATCACCATCCTTACATGTTACGCCAACCAGGCTATTTTCAACTATAGGAGTACGCCGTATGCTATCTCCTTGAAATACGCCAACTCAGGCTATATTTGCAAAGGTACGTGATAAGGCTATTTAGCCCAGAATACGCTCAAGACCTCAGTCATGATGGATAATTGGCTATTTTTATGCTGGTTATCTATTATTCATGCAGCATCAAGTTTTACGCAGAATCTGGCTTTTACGCCACCAAGACAGCTATTTGGCTTTTACGCCAACAAGACAGCTATTTGGCTTTTATGCCAATAAGACAGTTATTTAGCTTTTATGCCAACCATCTTTACGCGAGGGGCAGTTACCTACGTGGCTTGTATGCCGTGATCTTCGAGAAGCAGTTATACGCGTTACCGCATAATGGGACACGCGTTATACGCGAATTCAGGAGATCATTCAGACGTGGGTAGCAGTTATTATAACCGCCGCATAAAGAGTGCAACTTTTTTCACAGTTTGGCTTCTACGCCGACTGGACAGTTACTGTGACTGAGCTCTATAAATAGAGACCTCCGGTCACAAGAGATCGGAGGATGGAGATAAAGAGATCAAAGAGAGAGAGAGAGAGAGAGAGAGCACAGACAGAGAGTAGTGATTGACGACTTTGGCAACGAGAATCCAATCCCTCCTCCAATATTTGAAGCTTCTTCTTCTTCTACAGCACTTCTTCATCATCGTGTGGTCCAAGGGACAAAGTGATCGACCGCAGATCAGACTCCTATAGCAATTTTTCCCAGAATTATTTTTATTGTACTTAATATCCTCGTATAGGATTAATTGTACTCTTTTCTTGTTTTTAAACAAAAAGGTTTCATACAAACCCTCTATTTGTTTTATCTCAAACAAAATGGCGACTCGCCAGGTAAATTTTCAAAACCTATCATGTTCATGATACCTCTGATAGTGCTTTGTATACTAGAAGAGTTTAATAGCCTGAGTTTGTAAACCAAAAGAGCTTCGTACAAACCCACTATTTGTTTATCATCAAACACCTACCCTCAATAGTCATAAATGACCAATTTCCTAGTGAATCAGACCAACCTAGTCAAACTAAACCGCAACGACTCGAACCTGGCCCAACTATAAGTAGTTGGACTTAACCTAGGTTGACTAAGCTAGGTTTGACCATATCCATATTAAACATCATTTTAGTTTTGGACATCCATGGATTTATTAAATTATTAGGGTGGAATATGAAAGGAAAGGGGTTATAACTTGTGACATTTCCTTACCCCATTGATAACTCCAAACCCTTTCCCTCCCTACTAGACTGTCCATAACCTCCCTCTCTTCACCTCCCCCATTCAAACCACCTGAAGCAAACTTCTTCCTAAATCTCTTCCTCACATTTTATCTTCACAAACCATCTCCAAATTTCTTCTCTATCTCCCTCCACAATCCATCTATCCAATCCTATCCAGGCTGAATCTGAATTCAGCAATACCCCCACCAATCCGGCCCTATCTCCATCCACAGTAAGTGTCTTTCTCTCAAATTTTGTATACTTCTTCCTCTTCCCGTCCTTATCACTTTATCTTCACAAACCTTCCATCAAAATTTACTCTAAGTTCCTCAAAATAGCCCTCCATCAGAGGTGTCCAAGCTGAATCCGAATTTAGTGTATCCTCTTTTCAGGCCACTCCACCACCTCCATGATCTCCAAACCACCACCATAACACCCAAACATTCTTATTCTATCTCTCCTTAACAAGTTTTATTTATAACTCAATACCTAAATCATCCCACAACTCTCCCAAACACCCTCTACAAAACGAAGCGCCCTGCTGAACCGGCCAGCAATAGCACTACTTCAACACCTTGTTGCCGCCACTTCCAGACCAAAAATCCTTCAAAAACAACCTTATCCTCATTCTCTACCTATTCCCTAATCTCTCTAAGCCCCAAAGTACTTGGAGAAATGTTTTGAAGTCTCAGACCGCAGCTACGAGACGAAGTATCCAAATCTGGACAGATTTGTGCAAGCAGTGCACAACCATCTTTTGCCTTCCCATTTCACTTTGCTAAGAGCTCCAACTCCTCCTAATCAACCCACTCTACATCTATTTTATATCCCTATTAAATTTTACCAACTTTTTATTCATATTTTTTTATGATATTACACCAAGGACACTTATTACTTCTCATGTCTAGACTTGAATGTTATTTTTGCACTTGTTGTCCTATTCACTTTGCCATGATCTAAAACTCAAGCAACCACTTGCAAAATATAATTTTTACTCCAATTGTCACTAAATTTCAGAATATATAAGTTTTTTAGGGTGTTATATATAAATAAATGCATGGTTGAGACATGATTAAATGTTGTGCAACTAGTAGTGAACTTTACCTAGATTTTATGATAGCTAGTTTTATTATTTATAAATACTATGTTAGAATGTAGAAGATGTCATGCTAGGATTTTTCACTAGTTGTAGTAGTGTTTGCACACATGTTTCATGACAAATGCAAGTTAGGAATGAGGTATATGCTATGATCTTATTATAAATTCAGATTTGACTTGTCTATGTATACATGATATTTTGTAATAGAATGAGAGTTGTATATAGTTGGATGAATGGATATACTTGAGAAATAAAGTATTTGATTGTTTGTGATGATCCTAAATTTACCTATTTTTAACGCTCATGTGCATGTTTTAATAGACAAAACTAACCCTAGGTTGGTTAACATAGTTTGACACTTAGTGAATACCAAGGTTAATGATATATTGTATATGGAAATCTAGTATGAGAATACCTAGTACCTATATGAACCTTCATTATAACCATATTTATGAGGCTTGATGATGTTATGTGACTAGTAGGCTTGGTTTTTACATACTTTCTTGGTCATTGACTAGTGAACCTTAGCCAACCTGCTTTGCTAGAATCCCTAATTATTTTAGACTCTAAATAACTGATGGCATTGTGTAAGTTGTATCCTTGATTAATTTAGACCATAATTTTCTAATAATTAATGACGTAGTGTAGTTGTACTCTTGTGCATGCTTAGTGAACCGTGTCATAGTGACTAATTTTATGATATTATATATTTAGGCTCTTGGGATCGCACGAGCGTGGATTCGAGAGCAGGTTCTTTGTATTATCAGCTTGGAGTTCCAGGCAAGTGTACCTTGCCAACTTACAGTAAATCATGTTATATTATCGACTTGTGTTTCATTTTATATATTCTTGTGATGTGCCTGCTCAACGTAGGACCGTGAGACGTTGCTTAGCGTCCGAACAAGATTCGGGTGTCGACGCCGTATGCAGAGTCATGTAACGTCATTTAGAGAGTTGATTCTACGATCCTATTTTTACGTCTTGCTTTACCAAGTACTTCATACCATAGGACACTTGACACTATTCATGTGACAGAATCTTTCCTGAGTTATTCATGGTGATTATGTATAGGCTTACAAGATTCGTGACTGAGACTTGCATATCCATAGATATCATTATGACTCGTTGTACTAGTTAGAGGTCATGATATTGCGTGTTATGGATATGAGACATTATGGACTTGAGACATGTGATTACATTGGGTGGGAAGAGACACATAGGCTACAGCCTGATTATATATATAAATAAATATATATATATATATATATATATATATATATATATATATATATATATATACTTTATTATTGAGGTGCTTTAGTCTCTATATCAGAGCTTGGCCCATTACGTGATATTTTTGCTGCTACGGGCTCCCGGACATAGAGCTTGTAGTGGTTTCCGCCTGAGTACTAGTGATGCTCTCACTTGCATTTCACTTATATGTTTATATTAGTTTACCCTTGAGTATGTGACATTATACCGTTTTACTTTGGCATGCTACTTTTTGTACCTTGTTACGTCCCTCTGAGGACCTGGTCCCTTGCCAGTTTTGCAGCATAGACCGTTGTGGAGCTTGCCTGGAGTTGCTGATGTGTGTTACTTTGTCTTGCAGGCATTGATGCCAGGTACTTATATCATTTCTATCGGAGTTATGGTTATTTATTCTTATTGTCTATTCATCTGCTGATGTAGCCTAGTTTTATAGACTCATATTCCTTTTTCGAGTCTATTCGAGCTTATGTGTTACTGGCTGCCGACTTTAGCACATGTAGTTTATTCTTGATATTTTGTTCTTTATATGGATTAAGACATAGATATTTTCAGTATTCTTAGATAGTTACCTTTATATTATATCTTATACGTATTTGAGTCAGACCAGAGTCTGGTCGAATGCATAGCTGGCATGTTACGTATTCCTAATCCTACATATTTTGGGACTAGGGCATTATAATAAGCAATCCCATTCTCTTTCCTCCACTTTTATTTCTCTTTCATTCTTCATTTCTTTCCCAGCAGCAGTTGAGCTTGGCCTTGGTCGTGGGTGACCTTGGTAGTGTTGGTATTATGCTAGAACTTGACCGTAGGCAAGTATGTAAACACCCATATTTTTTAATTTTTAAATATAAATTTTGAGGATTTTTCTGTAATTTTTAATTATTTAAAATAAATGTTCTTCAAAAGATTAATATTTTGGGAATTAAATTAAATATTAAAATGTTGTAAAACTTATTTTTGAGTGTATAATTAATAATAGGATATTGTGTAATTTTTCTGGAATTTATTGGGCTCAAAAACTATTTTTAAATAGCTAAAAATATTATTTTTAATTAAACCAGACTGAACCAAACCAATTTAAACCCAACCGAACCGAACCAACCCTAATAGGTCCAATCTGAACCCGACCCGACCCGCCAAACCGACCCATTAATTAATCACTACAGTAACTGAAGAAACCCCCGACTGTTCGAAATCCCGCCGTTGCAACTGCCGTTACCCCGCCGTCGACCGTATGCCTCCCCGCCGATGTTCACCCGCGACCCGTCGACTCCCCAATGGCCGACCCCTCCGGTCCCCCTCCCTGTAACCGCCGACGGTGACCTCCCCTATATAAACCGATCACCCCTTCACCATCACAACCACCAGCCACCGCTACCCCACTCGACCCCGAGCCTCCAGCGACGACTCCGGCCACTCGACTCAGCCGCGACTCGACCGCTGCTACTCCGACGACGACGATGACGACCACCACCATGACCAAACAACCACAACAGCCGCAGCAGCCGCCGCCGACCGGCCAAGCATCGCCGCCCCGCCACCGTGCACGCACAGTACAGCCGATTCCGACCCCCTGTTCCGTATGAGTTTACTTCCTCCTCGTCGCATCTATTTTTGAACGTCTTGTTGCGACATGTTCATTGTGTGACCCTCTCGAATACTGTGCAATTAGATTGGGGTATCGTGTCCTGTGTCGGTCGTAAACCGTGACACAAAAATATGAAAAATAACCCAATTTTTGGTTTTGGAAACTGTCCCGAACTCCCAAGTTCATGGCCATTTTTCTCCTAACCTATTTAATATTTTTAATTTTCACTTGAACAATAAATTAGACAACATAAACAAGTTTTAAACCCTGCAATTAGTTTAATTTAATTTGTTGTAAGTTGTGTTTTATTTACGGGTAAAGTTGACCAAAAACTTAGTTTTTAAAACTCGAATTTTTCTCTAACTTGGTACGTCCCGCTAAACGAGGCAACTTTGTCGTGTACGAATTGCATCAAAAGGCGCGTATCGTCAATGCAGACGTATGGGATTTTTCGAAAGTTGATTTGGATGTGCGTGTACACCGGAATCAACGCGTATCCGTCGAAAAGCCCGGTATCGGACCTATTCTGACACTCATCATAAATTTGTGTATGCTTGTCGTTTCACAACAAAATTTATGCCATCGGATTCACAGCGTTACGCTGGTCCTGTGACCCAAGTTTGGTTCAATTCTGAGAATGTTGACGAAACCCCGTATCGTGGGCCCCACGGCTCCACTTGACGGAGGATTTTATGACCGGCTCATCAAAATTCAGTTTTGGACATTCTGTTGGGTTCGTATCATTGTTCTGGACTCATAGACACTAAGTTTTACGAATTTGGAGAACTTTATCTCTCTCACATTTTTTGGTGCGAAGTGGGCCACATGTGGACTCCGTTTTGACCAAAAACTGTCAATTCTGCCCCTGTGTCCAAATTGGGCTTATGGGTAGTCAATTCTAGCTATTTTATGTATTCTGGGAGTGATGGTAATGTTTATTTCAGCATCCGGAGGCGTACCTGAAGATTTTGCTGTTACCGAAGCAACTGAAGGAGTTCAAACCCCAGGCAAGTGTACCTAGCCAAACTTGCAGTACTTGCTTTCATATTATTTTCTTGATTTATTTCTGTGATGTACCTGTTCAACCTAGGACCATGAGACATTTCTTAATATCCGAATAATATTCGGGTGTCGATGCCGTACGCAGAGTTATGTAACGTCACTTAGAGAGTTGATATTACGATCCTATATTTACGTGCTTGCTTTACCAAGTATGTCATACCATAGGACACCTGACACTATTCATGAGACAGAATCTTTTCTGAGATATTCATGGTGATTCTGTATAGGATTATAGGATTCATGACATATGACTTACATATATAGAGATCATTATGACTCACTGTAATAGTTAGAGGTCATGATCTTGCGTGTTATGGACATGAGACGTGAGGTTACATTGGGTGGGGAAAGTCTTACCATACTAAAAGCTGATTATATATATAGATATTCTAGGAGTGCTTTAGACTCTGATTAGAGCTTTGGCACACGTACTGGCCCTTCGAGATAATAAATGCTGCTATGGGTTTCCCGTAGCCTATAGTAGTTTCAGCCTGAGTATGATTAATGCTCTCATTTGCATTTCACATAGATGGTTACATAGTTTGCCATATTGATATATTTTATTTACTGCATTTTATTTGGCTTAAGTTATTCTTGTACCTTGCTTTGTTCCCTGAGGACCTGGATCCGGATTATGGCTCCAGGTATAGCAGAGGAGATCTACCCCGAGGTATACAGGACAGGAGCAGACACTGGAGCAGTACCAGCACCAGAGGACGAGGTATTGCCAGAGGATTTCTTCTGAGTATTTGTTATATACTCAGTTATATCTGTTTTTAGATACTCTATTTTCTGTCTCTTGGATTACTGTACTAAACTCATTATCGGGTTGTTCCCCGAGACATTTTATTGAGACTTGTTGGATTATATTTCTCTTTGATTAGTTTAACATTTGAATTATATTTACCTTCTGTGGATGAGATTAGAATTAGACTATTACATGTATCGTAGACCTTTATAATTATTTTACAGCTTAAGTACACTCTAACGGGTCCATTAAATTGGATTTTCCTATTGGAGTGTGTTGGTGGCCATTGCCACGTGGCTAGTCCCTCGGTATTTGGGACTGGGGCGTGACATAGTTTTTATGGTGGCCTATACAGGTCTACGACTATGTTTCTTCAGTTTCAACTAAGGAACCAAGCTAGCCTACGATTAGGATAGGATAAATTATAGGATCTCATCCACTTGATTGATTCGTTCTTGACCTCTATATCGACTTCAAAATAATTTCTTGACTTGCATCCTGTCACGACCCGCACCCGGAATTGGGGCACGAGTACGCGGGTACGTCCAGCCTACGCCGCAGCATCGGCGGTAGAACGCTGTCAAGGTCTTGATACTATCTAGCCAATCTCACACAAGCATCCAATCTCCATAAGGAGGCACGGATGACACAAATAAAATGAACACATACTCAATCACAGGACTACAGCACGATAAGATATCGAACAAAATTAAATATATCACAAGTCAAAAAGTAATAATCTAACTCAACAAATATCCAAGTCTCATCAAAAATGCCGGAGACAAATCCAGTACCAAATAGTCTGCTAAAAGAACTAACTAGAAGATTAGTGATTCCGGCTAGACCTCCCGGAATCACAACTAACTACCAAGCCCAAGTTGCAGCTACTCACCATATGATCCATAAAGTGTCAAACACCGGTCCTCTAAGGCATAGTCTGGAAAAATATTTCCAGTCAGGAAGGAGCAAAGTACAAATCTCAAATAACAGTTCTATTAAATTGATAAGGACTATAAAGCAATAAATATATGATGCTAGATACTGAGAAGACAGTAAAATAAATGCAATGGCAATTAAAGAGACAAGCAATGTGAAGAGACAGGTAATAAGCAATATGATACAGTCAGTGCATGAATGAAAATGAAAAAAATAAGGTACAGTATCATATACGGGTGATGTAGTATATGATTTAAAATAGAGAACTAATCTATTCTAAGTGTTTGAAATAGTAGTTTCGAAATGTGATCGGCTTGGGAACATGTACGATAGCTATAGGGCCTGGCTAATCATATGTGAAGAGCATGATTAACACTTACATTGTTCTATACTGCAATAAAAGGTTATGATCACATTTCTTACTAACTACTTTCCCGCCCCCAACTAGTACTGTGGATCCAACCATGACACGTCACGATACACGAGCAAGTCCAATCTATCATGTACGATATCTAATATACATGTCGTGTACAATGTCAATACGATAATTAATGTAACATCTCATGACTGCAGATCCAAGCTATATACTAGTCCGTGTAGCACAGTGTCAAGGATTCAGATGTAACATTTCTAGATTATTGAACTTATAGAAATTATCAATAATTGGAAATTATCAGAGAATGTACTTGCCTTGGGTCCTTAGCTGGTAAATATTGATGTCCTGTTCCAGAGTATCTCCTGGATGAACCAACAGTCCTAAAGACATATCACAAATATAACACTTGTATCAGGTGCTACACTAACACACAGTCAAAAACACTGGCCTTAGGGCTACGCTAGGTACGATAATGGTCATCTAGGATCATCTAGTAGATATAAATATACATATCTTTAACTAGCATATATACTAAAATTATGTTTTTATTAAACATATAGCAAAATAAATATGTATATTTATTTTCGTGTATTCACCAATTAATAATTACATACATATACTAAAAATGTTTGTATACGTATATACCAATTTTTATATATAGCAAATATATAATAAGTGTATACAAAAAATATATATATATATACATATATATACAAATTGATTTAAATACATACATATACATACCTGTATACCAATCATGTTAAATATATACGTATACATTAATATTAAACATTAATTAAATACCTAATTGCATTCATATAAATACATAAGTACTAATAAAATAATTTAATTTACACTAATAATATAGTGTACATTTGATAAAATACAATTTTATGGAAATACCAGTATACATATATGTATACTAATTTTCTTTAAATATATACATATACCTGTATATATATACTAATTTGGAAAACACACTTATACATTTACACATACACCAAAATACGTTTTTACATATATATACTAAATAAACAATTCATATATCATATATATGTATATATATACATTAATGCATACATATACTAATTTATATATATATATATATATATATATATATATATATATATATATACTATGCTTATACATGTCTAACATTTAATTAAATAAATAATATACATGTACATATATTAAATTATACATTACTAATGTATTTATATACTATACATATTCATGTATTAACATTAATTAAATAACTATTATACATATTATATATACTCATATGTATATAAGTATGTATATATATATATATATATATATATATATATATGAAGAAGAAAGAGGGAGAGAGGAACTTACAGAGGCTGGGTTTGGCTGGCCGGAAGTTGGCCGGAGGGGAGCTCGCACTGGTGGTGGTGGAGTATGATGATGGAGGTGGCCGGAGTAGGGCGGCTACGGCGGAGGGATGAAGAGCAGAGGCGGAGGAGGTGATGGTCGGGGAGTCGGCTGTAGTCGGGGTGAAGCTTGGCCGGCCGGAGGGGTGTACGCAGGGAGTCGGGGCAGCAAAGGGAGGAGCTTCGAGGAGGAGCAGCGGGCTGGGGAGTTGGGAGGAGTGGTGATGGGGTTGGCCGGACAGAATGGGTTGTCGAGCAGTAGGCCGAGGGGATCGGGCTAGGCTGGGCCGCCGGAGTGGAGAGGGCCGCCGGGGGGATGGCTCGGCCGGGAACAGCCTGAGGGGATGGGTGGTGAATGGTTTCCCCCCTCTATTTTACAATTTTAAATTTAAATATAAGAAAGGAGAAGAAGAAGAAGAAGAAGAAGAAGAAGAAGAAGAGAAAAGAGAAGGAGAAGGGAAGAAACTCCTACGTTAGAGTGAGGATGGAGGAGAGAGAGAGAGGTGGGGGCTTGTTTTGGGGATTAGGGCTTGATGTGACATGACATTAAAAAGGGAGAGAGAGTGTGTGAATTTAAGGGTGAGGATGCACCCATAGAATGAGTGGTCCAGATTTGACATGGAGAAATTTCATGTGGGGATGAGGGTGAGAGGCTAGTTAAATATTATTAGGGCTCCCTCATTGTTTTAAACAAATGGGTGTTGACACCAATAAATGCAAATTTGCAAATTAGCCCCCTTAAATTTGGGTATTTGCACAGAAGCATAAAATGACAAAAATTTGGCCGACGATTCGGTGTTCGGTATTTTGTAGGGTCAGGGGGCGCTGTATGTTCGGTATGGGCTCAATTAGCAGGGCACTGGAATTAAATTGGGATTTTCAGAATCGGTCAAAATAGTATCATCAATTTAATTTGAAATAAATGTAAGTTGTGTTCTAAAATTAATTAGGAGTACATGGGACCAAAATCAGGTCAGGTCATCAATACCAATAGTGAAGAAGACTCAGAACAGAATATTATCCTAATTTGGGCCACACGAAAAATAGGTCAAGATTGCCTCCAATTTCGATTGGAACGCACAACGATACAAAATAGGAATTTATTTAGGAATTAAATAAACGTCCGCGACGATTTGTGTGCGGCTAAAAATAAGGTACAGAGAGCATAATTATGAGTTACAAAAATAGCAGAATGGAAGGCGGCCATGTCTAGGGCAAGATTGTGAAATTTGTTGGAAGACAAAAGCTAGGGTAGCACTCCAAATATCGAAGCAAAGGCAATGCGCAATAATTAAATAAATTACGGTAATTAATTACTACCTCCAAGAATTTAATTCTAAATAAAACAATTAAATACAAAATTCCCTCATAATTATTTAAATTAAATATACTATCATGCAATTACTTAATTGTAACTACCATAATATTAAATATTATAAAAAGTTAAAAATACCCCTGTTTTCGAAATGTGGTAGTGACAAGTCTACCCTCCTTAAAAGAATTTCGTCCTCGAAATTTAAAATTCTCATAGTAGTGTTTATTCATACACATTATTATTTTCTCTCAAAGTTTAAATTCATCAACCACGAAATCAGGTAATAATCCACGATGTCTTTTCACAATTTTCAAAAATTCTGAAATTATTGCATTCCTGAAAAATCCTCGAAATAAAAATCAAAGTCCATTTTTATCAAAAGTTTCCCCAAAAATTTTTAGTTAATAATTCAATACTCGGAATTTAATATCCACTCCTCTAACTTGATTTTTATCAATGCACAATTATAAAATGTAATCTCGTCCCACAAGTTTGAATTTAAACATTTATCCATCAAAATTTTATTTCTCGATTTCCTCTTCCTCAAAATACTCAACAATACGATACTTAAGGATTCTCCAAATGCAACATCCAAATATAAAATTCTAAAATTCATAACTTGTAACCAAATAAATATAATGATAGTCTCCCAAAATTTCCAAATTTTAATAACCAATTTAATCACTTCATAATCTTCCCGAAATTAATAAACCACCAATTATGCCATGTTAATTTCTTAACCCTCTATTTAAATCAATGTTTATCCTCGAATTTTAATCATCTTGTCTCTCTTGTCAAGTCATAACTCCTTCATGAATCTTCGTCATGGTCAAACCCCAATAATCCTGGTCTAAAAATCTTTCCTATAATCATACAACATGCAACCCAAGGGGAATATGTACGGTCATAGTGTCTTTTGTCATGGTATTGCAGTCTCTGTATCAGGGTGTACTACTAACTACATTCTAACAAGAAAATCATGCATACAACTTGTACTAAGGAATCAATTAATCAATCAAGTAGAGAGGGACAGAGGGAAGGAAAGAACAGAACCTGCTAACACATTACCTGTAGTATCGGTCTCCTCGACCGTCATCGCAAATGCCCCACCCTGCTGGGGTGGTTCCCTTCGCAGGTGCTGAGCAATGTACGGTTCCATAGGTAGCCTAACTGGATCTCTATAATCTGAAGCTGCGCGCTGGCCGGGAAGATAAGGGGCTAGAAGACAATCCCTTACTCGATGTCCCGCAGCGCCGCAGTGCAAACAAAGTCCTAGCCTCGTTCTACAGCCTTCCCAAAGGTGACATGGCTTCTTACAGAAATGACAAGTCTGCTGTGTCTCTCTCGGAGGCTGCTGCTGATCCTGCTGAACACGGACTGGTGCCTGGTACTGTTGTTGATACTGATACGCCCATGGATGTTGCTGGATAGGAACTGGTGCTAGGTACTGCGGTGGATGCTGAAATATCCATGGTTGTTGCTGAATATGAAATGGTACTTGGTACTGATATTGGTGCTGAATACGGGGATGCTTGGCTGGTCCTGTGCTACCATTCGTATCTCCAAAAGTATTGTGACTCCTCTTAGGCCTGAGATCCAGATCCTCTTCTGCAATCTGAGCATCCATCAAGATAGCCTCAAAGGTAGCGGTACGACAACCAGAAGTGCGTGACCTAATATCTCTCGTCAGCCCCTTTCTGAATTTTTGGGCTCGATCTCCTGGGTCCCGAATCATAGACGATGCAAAATGGCTCAATCTACAGAATTCTGCAGCGTACTCGTCGACCGACATGTTTCCTTGAACCAAGTCATGAAACTGACTTTCCAAGGTTCCCAATGCCACGTCGGGAAAGAACTTCTCCTTGAAGAGTTCCTTGAAGGTCTCCCAAGTAAGTCCTTGTGCAATAATTCTCGGCTCCGTGTGATACCACGTGAGTGCGATATCGAACATCTGACTGCCAGAGGCTTCTATCTGCAAGTTCTCCGGAATCTGGGTCAATCGCAGGCTCCTCTCTATATCCTCTAGCCAGTCGTCAGCGTACAGTATCCCTTCGGTGCCTTTGAACTCTCGAGGCATCATCCTTTTGAAGTCCACTATAGTGCCTAATCTCTGTTGCTGCTGGCCAGGAAACTGCTGGTACTGTGCTACTCTCTCCAAAGCTTGGAGAGTCACCTGATGAGCATTCTCTATGTTTTCTCTCATCAGCTCGGTTTGTGCCTGGTGCGCTTCTGCTTGCACCCTCTGAGCCTTAGCTTGAACTCGCTGAGCGTCTGCCGTCACTCTCTGGGCATCTACCATGCCCTGGATCAAGGTAAACATCTGCGTCCCGTCAATGGGTAAACCTTCGGGAATCGGAGTCGGTGGAGGAGGAAGGTTGTCCGTCACAGCTGCGACAATCCTCTGAACAGGTGGGGGGAGGATCCCCGAAAAGTGCAGACACTCCTACATGCATCGGAGATGTAGGAGGAACTACGGCTGTCTGTCCCTCAGGTGGAGAGGTGGCAGACCCCTCTAAAGCTGGTGTTCCCACTCTCATAGATCGTGTCTGCGGCGACTTCCTGAAGACAGATCCCAAAGAATCAATTAAGGCAAAATACGATATCATCAAGGAAGGACAGTACAGTTCTAAAGAGCAATATTCAAGATAAAAGATTGGAAATAAATATTTCTAGTTGTGATTTTACAGGTCAATGATGCATCCAAGGTTTGATACCTCTATCCCTCTAAGGTACCATAGTTCTACTAGAAACATACTCACTGCTAGCTTTCTTACCTACTACAACCGTTGATACTAGTTATCCTTATCACTCAAGTGCATATCAAATATAACACATCATACTAAGTACTGCTCTCTCCAATACAATCCTAGATGAACACCCAAGTCAGTTGGCAGTGAGATCTCAATCATGCTCAAGCCAACAGATCCTTACACATGCATCTCATCTACTTATATACTAATATATCTCTCCCACTATAAAATCTTATCCTCAAATAAATTTCCTCAAAATAACTCCTCGAATAAATTTTAAAGTAAAAATGCATAAACTTTCCTCAAGGTTAATTATTTAAATACTTAAATGAAAACTTAATCACTAAAAATCTTTACAGTTTTGTCTATGTTCATTAAATCGAATCTGAATCCTCAAAATTTTAATAACAATATTTCAACTCCTCAATTTCAAAAAAAAATTTTTGCAATTCATTAAAATCTTTAAATTATAATTTAAATCCATATCTTGTAGTCCAATAGCCCTAGTGTTATCTTCCTCACTGTCCTCATCGACATGCGTCATCAGATAATACCATAAATCAGTCTGCTAATTCATCTTGATATGAAATCAAACCCTACAATGAACCCAAGATCTTAAGTAACTAATCAACAAGAATCAAATTCAATTTCAGCAAGTGAGAATGGACGGAACAAGGGGAAATGTTTTAAATTGGGAATTTTAACAAGATTCTCAGGGGTCATCCCAGGAATCTCTCAAGGAATTATGATTGAGTATTCGCTCTCGTCCTAGTATCCTATGTCCTAGATCCTATCGCAGGCACGCAATAGTGTAACAAAGATGCCACACTACTACGATATCGCACAACTTGCGAAGTCTGACCTGCATAGGCCACCACTAAAAATGTGTCACGACCCGCACCCGGAATTGGGGCACGAGTACGCGGGTACGTCCAGCCTACACCGCAGCATCGGCGGTAGAACGCTGTCAAGGTCTTGATACTATCTAGCCAATCTCACACAAGCATCCAATCTCCATAAGGAGGCACGGATGACACAAATAAAATGAATACATACTCAATCACAGGACTACAGCACGATAAGATATCGAACAAAATTAAATACAACACAAGTCAAAAAGTAATAATCTAACTCAACAAATATCCAAGTCTCATCAAAAATGCCGGAGACAAATCCGGTACCAAATAGTCTGCTAAAAGAACTAACTAGAAGATTAGTAATTCCGGCTAGACCTCCCGGAATCACAACTAACTACCAAGCCCAAGTTGCAGCTACTCACCATATGATCCATAAAGTGTCGGACACCGGTCCTCTAAGGCATAGTCTGGAAAAATATTTCCAGTCAGGAAGAAGCAAAGTACAAATATCAAATAACAGTTCCATTAAATTGATAAGGACTATAAAACAATAAACATATGATGCTAGATACTGAGAAGACAGTGAAATAAATGCAATGGCAATTAAAGAGACAAGCAATGTGAAGAGACAGGTAATAGGCAATATGATACAGTCAGTGCATGAATGAAAATGAAAAGAACAAGGTACAGTATCATATACGGGTGATGTAGTATATGATTTAAAATAGAGAACTGTAATCTATTCTAAGTGTTTGAAATAGTAGTTTTAAAATATGATCGGCTTGGGAACATGTACGATAGCTATAGGGCCTGGCTAATCATATGTGAAGAGCATGATTAACACTTATATTGTTCTATACTGCAATAAAAGGTTATGATCACATTTCTTACTAACTACTTCCCCGCCCCCAACTAGTACTGTAGATCCAACCATGACACGTCACGATACACGAGCAAGTCCAATCTATCATGTACGATGTCTAATATACATGTCGTGTACAATGTCAATACGATAATCAATGTAACATCTCATGACTGCAGATCCAAGCTATATACTAGTCCGTGTAGCACAGCGTCAAGGATTCAGATGTAACATTTCTAGATTATTGAACTTATAGAAATTATCAATAATTGAAAATTATCAGAGAATGTACTTGCCTTGGGTCCTTAGCTGGTAAATATTAATGTCATGTTCCAGAGTATCTCCTGGATGAACCAACAGTCCTAAAGACATATCACAAATATAACACTTGTATCAGGTGCTACACTAACACACAGTCAAAAACACTGGCCTTAGGGCTACGCTAGGTACGATAATGGTCATCTAGGATCATCTAGTAGATATAAATATACATATCTTTAACTAGCATATATACTAAAATTATGTTTTTATTATACATATAGCAAAATAAATATGTATATTTATTTTCGTGTATTCACCAATTAATAATTACATACATATACTAAAAGTATTTGTATACGTATATACCAATTTTTATATATAGCAAATATATAATAAGTGTATACAAAATATATATATATATACATATATATACAAATTAATTTAAATACATACATATACATACCTGTATATCAATCATGTTAAATATATACGTATACATTAATATTAAACATTAATTAAATACCTAATTGCATTCATATAAATACATAAGTACTAATACAATAATTTAATTTACACTAATAATATAGTGTACATTTGATAAAATACAATTTTATGGAAATACCAGTATACATATATGTATACTAATTTTCTTTAAATATATACATATACTTGTATATATATACTAATTTGGAAAACACACTTATAAATTTACACATACACCAAAATACGTTTTTACATATATATACTAAATAAACATTTCATATATCATATATATGTATATATATACATTAATACATACATATACTAATTTATATACATATATATATATATATAATATGCTTATACATGTCTAACATTTAATTAAATAAATAATATACATGTACATATATTAAATTATACATTACAAATGTATTTATATACTATACATATTCATGTATTAACATTAATTAAATAACTATTATACATATTATATATACTCATACGTATATAAGTATGTATATATATATATATATATATATATATATATATATATATATATATATATATATATATATATATATATATATGAAGAAGGGAGAGGGAGAGAGGAACTTACAGAGGCTGGGGGTTGGCTGGCCGGAAGTTGGCCGGAGGGGAGCTCGCACTGGTGGTGGTGGAGTATGATGATGGAGGTGGTCGGAGTAGGGCGGCTACAGCGGAGGGATGAAGAGCAGAGGCGGAGGAGGTGATGGTCGGGGAGTCGGCTGTAGTCGGGGTGAAGCTTGGCCTGCCGGAGAGGTGTACGCAGGGAGTCGGGGCAGCAGAGGGAGGAGCTTCGAGGAGGAGGAGCGGGCTGGGGAATTGGGAGGAGTGGTGATGAGGTTGGCCGGACAGAATGGGTTGTCGAGCAGTAGGCCGAGGGGCTCGGGCTAGGCTGGGCCGCTGGAGTGGACAGAGGGCCGTCGGGGGGATGGCTCGGCCGGGAACAGCCTGAGGGGATGGGTGGTGAATGGTTTCCCCCCTCTCTTTTACAATTTCAAATTTAAATATAAGGAAGGAGAAGAAGAAAAGAAAGAAAAAGAAGAAGAAGAAGAAAAGAAAAGAGAAGGGAAGAAACTCCTACGTTGGAGTGAGGTTGGAGGAGAGAGAGTGGTGGGGGCTTGTTTTGGGGATTAGGGCTTGATGTGACATGACATTAAATAGGGAGAGAGAGTGTATGAATTTAAGGGTGAGGATGCACCCATAGAATGAGTGGTCCAGATTTGACATGGAGAAATTTTATGTGGAGATGAGGGTGAGAGGCTAGTTAAATATTATTAGGGATCCCTCATTGTTTTAAACAAATGGGTGTTGACACCAAAAAATGCAAATTTGCAAATTAGTCCCCTTAAATTTGGGTATTTGCACAGACGCATAAAATGACAAAATTTTGGCCGACGATTCGGTGTTCGGTGTTTTGTAGGGTCAGGGGGCGCTGTATGTTCGGTATGGGCTCAATTAGCAGGGCACTGAAATTAAATTAGAATTTTCAGAATCGGTCAAAATAGTATCCTCAATTTAATTTAAAATAAATGTAAGTTGTGTTCTAAAATTAATTAGGAGTACATGGGGCCAAAATCAGGTCAGGTCATCAATACCAATAGTGAAGAAGACTCAGAACAGAATATTACCCTAATTTGGGCCGCACAAAAAATAGGTCAAGATTGCCTCCAATTTCGATTGGAACGCACAACGATACAAAATAGGAATTTATTTAGGAATTAAATAAACGTCCGCGATGATTTGTGTGCGGCTAAAAATAAGGTACAGAGAGCATAATTATGAGTTGCAAAAATAGCAGAATGGAAGGTGGGCATGTCTAGGGCAAGATTATGAAATTTGTTGGAAGACAAAAGCTAGGGTAGCGCTACAAATATCGAAGCAAAGGCAATGCGCAATAATTAAATAAATTACGGTAATTAATTACTACCTCCAAGAATTTAATTCTAAATAAAACAATTAAATACAAAATTCCCTCATAATTATTTAAATTAAATATACTATCATGCAATTACTTAATTGTAACTAGCATAATATTAAATATTATAAAAAGTTAAAAATACCCCTGTTTTCGGAATGTGGTAGTGACACATCCTGCCTTGATTCTCCTGTGCGCCTCTTATAGTTTATTTTGGATACAGAGTAATGGATCCACAAGCAAACAACGAGACTCCCGCAGGAACACCACAAGTTACAGTTGTCACCTACGATGATGGAGTGACACCAGTAGGTGAAGGTCTATCAGCACAATAAAGCAATCAAGCAGATCAGCATGCCTCAAGATTGTAATGCCCTGCTCCACATCAGCATTATGTATCAGGTAAGTGGGCAGAACTTCGTTCTTTGATTCTTGTACGCCTTAATAATAACCTAAGTTTTTGCTTGCAATATTTTCATAAGAGAATGATAGAACCTGCTTTGTATGTTAATGAACGAACTCACCTAGCTTGTCTTTGAAATGATAAGTCTGCTAAACGAGAATCCTGAAACGCTTGCCTAGAGAGCATGAACATGTTCACTATCGTCTATGCTTCGAGAGAACCATATTGTGCCTGAATGTATTCAAGTGATAAGTCGGATTGCCCCGCAACAACGATATATGTTCTGATGGTTCGTCTCGTCTATATACTAGAGTTTATTTGATAGTGTTCCATGCATTCGCATGCGGTCAGACAATGCTATTGGTAGAGAGCTGAACTGCATGTGTCACGGCTACTACAGAGATAGTAAAAAGCAACCATGAGTCACAGCTGCCTCTAGCATCAGATGAATGAGTCATTGGTATGCTGTACAACCAGCTGCCGATCCTGAGATAATCGGGGATCGCCCTGCATATAGCTAATTCATTGTGTTGTCTTGGATAGAGGACTGCCCCCATAAGATGTGCATTGTGTGTCTAGCTATGCATTTGACCCTGGAGTCTCACGAGACACGCTGTGCACACCCTGAAATATGAACGAACGGCTTGCTTGCTTATATATATCGCATATGAAACTCTGTTTCCAAACATGTTTCCAAACAATGTAAAATGACTCTGCTAGAACTGCATAAAACGAACCTAGATAAAACTAGAAAGATCACTAGTAATGTAATATTTTATAACATGATTACTTAGTGCTTGATTTTAGTGAGTGCTTGCTTCTGTTCAGTTGTTTTATCTCACTAGTACTTGTATAAAGTGCTGACCCACCAACAGTTTACTAGCTTGCAGGTACTGGATCGTCCGAGGGAGCGATAGGCATGCCACAGTCCCTAAGACCCAGAATTCTGGTTTCGATTGTTGCCCGAAGATGCTATCGTATAAGGGGGCTTAATGTATGGAACGAACGAATGCCTTTGCATAAAGGAACCCAAGTCCCTCGATTATTCCGAATACTCAGTTGGCTAATTATATTGCAATAAGTCCCTTTTCGCTGCTTACTCGATTGATGCGATGATAGCCAACTATTAACTTAAACGATTGGCCTTGTGCGGGCGTAACCCCAGGCTCGCACGGCATCACGTCCTCGATACACTCATGTGGGCCACACTAAATCCATCCCTTCCTCGCACCCGCGGGACGGGCGCGGTGATTCGTGCCCGGTTCGATAATCCGGCTGTATGGGAGCGAGGCAAGGTGGAGCAACGGCCCGGGCGGGTCCGGGGTGTGACAGAATGGTATCAGAGTAGAATCGATCTTCTGGCCCAAAATCCGTTGCTATGACTCTGAGTTATATCGATATAGTATTGCAATAGAGCGTTCCATATAATAAGTCCATAGATATTCTCAAACTGCAAATGTTTTCTGAACTTGAATTGCTTGATTGTTTCGATTGAGTACGGCGAGGGATGGCACTATCGCTGCTCGAAATATCGAGAAGTTTATCCTTGAAGTTTTGTGGACGAAACTTTTTATTGGTTGGTAAGTATGTAATGCCCCGCTCCACGTCGGCATTATATATCAGGTGAGTGGGCAGAACTTCATTCTCTGATTCTTGTACGCCTTAATAATAACCTGAGTTTTTGCTTGCAATATTTTCATAAGAGAATGATAGAACCTGCCTTGTATGTTAATGAACGAACTCACCTAGCTTGTCTTTGAAATAATAAGTCTGCTAAACGAGAATCCTGAAACGCTTGCCTAGAGTGCATGAACATGTTCACTATCGTCTATGCTTCGAGAGAACCATATTATGCCTGAATGTGTTCAAGTGATAAGTCGGATTGCCCCGCAACAACGATATATGTTTTGATGGTTTGTCTTGTTTGCATACTAGAGTTTATTTGATAGTGTTCCATGCATTCGCATGCGATCGGACAATGGCTATTGGTGGAGAGCTGAACTGCATATGTCACGGCTGCTACAGAGATAGTGAAAAGCAACCATGAGTCACAGCTGCCTCTAGCATCAGATGAATGAGTCATTGGTATGCTGTCAACCAGCTGTCGATCCTGTGATACTCGGGGACCGCCTTGCATATAGCTAAGTTATTGTGTTGGCTTGGATAGAGGACTACCCCATAAGATGTACATTGTGTGTCTAGCTATGCATTTGACCCTGGAGTCTTACGAGAGACGCTGCGCACACCCTGAAACATGAACGAACGGCTTGCTTGCGTATATATATCGCATATGAAACTCTGTTTCCAAACATGTTTCCAAACAATGTAAAAATGACTCTGCTAGAACTGTATGAAACGAACCTAGGTAAAACTAGAAAGATCACTAGTAATATAATATTTTATAACATGATTACTTATTGCTTGGTTTTAGTGAATGCTTGCTTCTGTTCAGTTATTTTATCTCACCAGTACTTGTATAAAGTGCTGACCCACCAACAGTTTACTTGCTTGCAGGTACTGGATCGTCCGAGGGAGCGATAGGCGTGCCATAGTCCCTAAGACCCGGAATCCCGGTTTCGATTGTTGCCCCGAGATGCTATCGTATAAGGGGGCATAATTTATGGAACAAACGAATGCCTTTGCATAAAGGAACCCAAGTCCCTCGATTGTCCCGAATACTCAGTTGGCTAAATGCATTGCATTACAACAAGTCCCTTTCCGCTGCTTACTCGATTGATGCGATGATAGCCAACTATCAACTTAAATGATTGGCCTTGTGTGGGCGCAACCCCTGGCTCGCACGGTATCACATTCCCGATACACTCGTACGGGCCACACTAAATCCATCCCTTCCTCGCACCCGCGGGACGGGCGCGGTGATTCGTGCCCGGTTCGATAATCCGACTGTACGGGGGCGAGGCAAGGTGGAGCGCGGCGGCCCGGGCGGGTCCGGGGCGTGACAAAGATTTCGGCAAGACAATATTCCACCATCGTCGTAGTTTACTCCACCAATGTTCGTTTTTCTACCAGGACAGCTATGGACGGACAACAGATGTTCCAAATATTCTACGCAATGATGCAAGCCCAACAACAAGTTCATCAAGAGGCCCAGCAAAGCCGGGCGGAGAAGTTCTTTGACGGACTTAGCTCTGAGCTACAGAAATTAATCAGCTCCGTTGCAACTACTTTATACACGGACGTCCTTACTGCAGCACGACCCATGGAGCGCGTCACCAGGAGAGTGTCCAGCTAGAAGCGGCCGCATGCATTAGCACCAGACCGAGCATAACAGGGCGCTACAAAGCGACCACAGATGAATCTACCACAGAGAGCATTTACACCACTAACACTAGTCCTTCCTACTTTTTACTATTGTGGCAAGGTAGGCCATCTCGCTAAGGAATGGCGACGTAGATTGGGATTATGTTTAGCTTGCGGATCCAGTCAACATTCAGTAAGGGATTGTCCCGAGCGTCGAGTAGGAGCACCGATAGTAAACCGACAAGCTTTACCAACAACGGAAGGATATCAGCCGAGGCCACTATTGGCACCACGGGCAGCACTTTTCCAGCAGACCCAGCAACAGTAGTGGGCACCACCAAAAGGACGTAGACAGGCTTTTGCGATGACAATGGAGGAGGCACAGACTCGAGGAGTAGCAAATACGAGTAAGTTTTAAGTTTTATCATAGCTATCTATTTTTAGTAATATTTTAGCACGTGCCTGTTAGTTTATTTCTCTAGCCTAAGTCTAGTATTATATTAGCATGAACTTGTTAGTCTAGATTAGTAACTGGTACCCAAGTTTCCATAAGATATAGTTGATCCTTGCTCTAATCAGGTTCCTTTACATTTGAGTTACTTATCTCTTATTGCCTAGAAAAATATTTGTATTCCTTCCCTACGTGTTCTGCTTGAACAAAACCCTCATCCTTCGATTTCTCCTTGATCATGATTCTTTATTCTTTGTGTCATGCTTCCAACATGTCTTACAACCGCGTCATCTCTTCTGACCGGTTATGTTTTATTTTCTTAATTACGAGAACGCAATTCTTTTAAGGTGGGTAGATTGTAAATACCCATATTTTTAAAAATTTTAAATATAAATTTTTGGGGATTTTTCTGGAATTTTTAATTATTTAAAATAAATGTTCTTCAAAAGATTAATATTTTTGGGAATTAAATTAAATACTAAAATGTTGTAAAACTTATTTTTTTTAGTGTATAATTAATAATAGGATATTGTGTAATTTTTCTGGAATTTATTGAGCTCAAAAACTATTTTAAATAGCTAAAAACATTGTTTTAATTAAACCAGACTGAACCAAACCAATTTAAACCCAACCGAGCTGAACCAACCCTAATGGGTCGGATCTGAACCCGATCTGACCCACCAACCCGACCCGACCCATTAATTAATTACTACAGTAACTGAAAAAAACCCCGACTGTTCGAAATCCCGCTGTTGCAGCTGCTGTAACCCTGTCGCTGACCGTACGCCTCCCCGTCGTTGTTCACCCGTCGACCCGTCGACTCCCCAACGGCCGATCCCTCTGGTTCCCCTCCCTGTGACCGCCAACGGCAACCTCCCTTATATAAACCGATCACCCCTTCACCATCACAACTACCAGCCACCGCCACCCTACTCGACCCCGAGCCTCCGGCGATGACTCCGGCCACTCGACTCTGCCGCGACCCGACCGCTTCTACTCCGACGGCGACGACGACCACCACGACCATGATGACCAAGCAGCCACAGCAGCCGCCGTCGACAGACCAAGCATCGTCGCCCCGCCATCGTGCATGCGTAGTACAGTCGATTCCGACCCCTATTCCGAGTGAGTTTACTTCCTCCTTATCGTATCAAGTTTTGAACGAATTATTGTGACATGTTCGCTGTGTGACCCTCTCGAACCCTGTACAATTAGATTGAGGTATCATGTCCTGTGTCGGTCGCAAACCGCGACGTAAAAACAGGAAAACTAACCCAATTTCTGGATCTGGAAACTGTCCCGAACTCCCAAGTTTATGGCCATTTTTCTTCTAACCTGTTTAATATTTTTAATTTTTACTTGAACAGTAAATTAGACAACATAAAAAAGTTTTAAACCCTGTAATTAGTTTAATTTAATTTATTGTAAGTTATATTTTATTCACGGGTAAAGTTGACCAAAAGTTTGGTTTTCAAAATCCAAAATTTTCCCAAAACTGGGTGCGTCCTGCTAAACGAGGAAACTTCATCGTGTGCAAATTATATTAAAGGCATGTATCGTCAATGCGGACGTGTGAGATTTTGCGGAAGTTGATTTGGATGTGCATGTACACCGGAATCAACGCGTATCCGTCAAAAAATCCCGTATCGGGCCTGTTCCGACACTCGTCATAAATTCATGTATGCTTGTCGTTTTATAACGAAACTTGCACCATCGGATTCATAGTGTTACGCTGGTCCTGTGATCTAAGTTTGGTTCGATCCTGAGAACGTTGACGAAATCCCGTATCGTGGGTCCCATGGCTCCACTTAACGGGAGATTTTGTAAGCGGCTCATCGAAATTCAGTTCTGGACATTTTTTTGGGTTCGTATCATCGTTCTCGACTCATAGATACTAAGTTTGACGAATTTGGAGAACTTTGTCTCTGGCACATTTTTCGGTGCGAAGTGGGCCACATGTGGACTCCGCTTTGACCAAAAACTGTCAATTCTGTCACTGTGTCCAAATTGGACTTATGGGTAGTCAATCCTAACTATTTCATGTATTCTGGGAGTGATGGTAATGTTTATCTCAGCATCCGGAGGCGTACCTGATGATTTTGCTGTTACTGAAGCAATTGAAGGAGTTCAAATTCCAGGCAAGTGTACCTTGCCAAACTTGCAGTACTTGCTTTCATATTATTTTCTTGATTTATTTATGTGATGTACCTGTTCAACCTAGGACCATGAGACATTGCTTAATGTTCGAATAATATTCGGGTGTCGACGCCGTACGCGAAGTCGTGTAACGTCACTTATAGAGTTGATATTACGATCATATATTTACGTGCTTGCTTTACCAAGTACGTCATACCATAGGACACCTGACACTATTCATGAGACAATCTTTCCTGAGATATGCATGGTGATTCTGTATAGGATTACAGGATTCGTGACATATGACTTGCATATATATATATATCATTATGACTCACTGTAATAGTTAGAGGTCATGATCTTGCGTGTTATGGACATGAGACGTGAGGTTACATTGGGTGGGGAGAGTCTTACCAAACTAATGGCAGATTATATATATATATATATATATATATATATATATATATATATATATATATATATATATATATATATATATATATAGATATTCTGGGAGTGCCTTAGACTCTGACAAGAGCTTTGGCATACGTACCGGCCCTTCGAGATAATAAATGCTGCTATGGGTTTCCCAGAGCCTATAGTAGTTTCAGCCTGAGTATGATTAATGCCCTCATTTGTATTTTACATAGATGGTTACATAGTTTGCCCTGTTGATATATCTTATTTACTGTATTTTATTTGGCTTGAGTTATTCTTGTACCTTGCTGAGTCCCATGAGAACCTGGATCCGGATTATGTCCCCAGGTATAGCAAAGGAGATCTACCCCGAGGTATACGGGACAGGAGCAAACACTGGAACAGTACCAGCACCAAAGGACGAGGTGTTGCCAGAGGATTTCTTCTGAGTATTTGTTATATACTCAGTTATATCTGTTTTTAGATACTCTATTTTCTGTCTCTTGGATTACTGTACTAAACTCATTATCGGGTTGTTCCCCGAGACATTTTATTGAGACTTGTTGTATTATATTTCTCTTTGATTAGTTTGACATTTGAATTATGTTTACCTTCTATGGATGAGATTAGAATTAGACTGTGACATGTATCATAGACCTTTATAATTGTTTTACAGCTTAAGTACACTCTAACGGGTCCATTAAATTGGGTTTGTCCATTGGAGTGTGCTGCTGGCCATTGTCACGTGGCTAGTCCCTCGGTATTTGGGATTGGGGCGTGACAAAGTACCTCTTGCCAGCCGAAGGAACAACCTTGGATCTTGCTTTGATTCTTAGTATAGCTTGTTTTAATCATTTAATCGATTTTATTCTTAGGTAGCCCTTAGAACTTGTCTCGTTGATGATTTTATTTTTTTTGAATTGGATTGCTCATGGAGCCCGAGAACAACAAGTCAAAGAATGCAAAGTTGTCCTGAGAATGCATACAAAAAGTACGCAAGGAACCCTTGTCGCATATAGGAAAGTTCTAATGAGCGCACTTGTGTGTGTTTCACAAATTCCTTAGAAAGTGCGCCAAGATATGTTAAGTATTCTGGGCACACTTCTCTACTTCTACGTATGTTTTGTACTAAGGCAATTCCTTCAAAAGTACGCCAATCCTACTTGGCGCACTTTTGAATGGGTCTGTAAGTCATCAGGAATGTACGCTACTGATTAAATAGCCGAGTTGGCACACTTTGCATATATTGCAGAGTTGGCACACTTTGGTGAACTTTTCTTATCGGCGTACTTTGTCGCTTCTGGAGAATGGCGCACTTTGTTGTGTGGCACAATATGTGGCCTTCTCCAGAGACGGCGCACTTTGTATCCCTTCTTAATTACTTAATGACTAAGCAAAGACTTCTGGCCATTCTCGAGAATTATGTTATCGACTGCAGGATGATCTCGACTGTTGTGCCATATCTTGGAACTTATGTTTTATCTTTTAGTAGATCTTCCTGTGCTTGTTTGTGCGCCAAACCTCATTGTTGGCATACTTGATACAAGAGCGCCAAAGTCGTAGCTTGGGTAATTTTATTTGTGTGCTAATGATAGATTTATGCGCCAATGATATATTTATGCGCCAAGCTCCTGGCTTGCGCACTTCTATCATTGTGCGCCAAGGTCCTAGAAGTCCGCTTTAGTATGATTTGTGTGCCATCTTTGTTCGGAGCACTTTTGAATCAGAGTGCGTCAGAACTGTCGGGACTAGTGATTTGTGCGCCAAAACTATTTTTGGCCATTTGTGCGTCAATACCCGTTTTGGCCATTTGTGCGCCAATAGTAGTTTTTGGCTTATTGTGCATGAATGTTTTATTCTTGCTTGATTTTATGTGTCAACCCTGAATTGTTAATTTATGTGCCTGTATGCCAGTATTCTCTTTAATATGCTTAACTTTTGATGATTCTCTAATTCTCTTTAATCCCGGTATTTTAGTTAATCCTGGTTATTTCCTGCATATGACATTCTTGATATTGATCTTGATTTTCTAACATGATCTAGTGATTATACATTATAAATAAACTTCTAAATCTTGACATGGAATTGATAATACTGATAAACCTGATCCTATACTGATAATTCTGATCCTGTAGTGATAATCCTGATACTCCTGATCCTGATACTCCTGATAGTGGCTCGACGTAGCGCACTGTCCTGATACTCCTAATCATGATAATCCTGATAGTGGCTCGACGTAGCACACTCCTGACTTGAGAATTGTTGTAATTATCCTGATCAAGGCTATTAATAGCACATGTATTGCATGACATATATCCCCGTGGTTGATTTTGATTGTACTCATCAAGTTACTGTCCTGTCTTACATCATGTCTGAGGCAGATTCTTGAGCACCACGGTCGGGAATTCTTTGTAATTGTCTAGGCTAATAACTAGAATAATAATCTAGAAAAGCATTTAGAGAGATTTTTTGGCTACATACAATCCCGGTCTCCCAACGATACCTGATGGATTTGGATCTCTCCGTCGTAAGGGACACACTTCCAGCACACTGACGAGTATTGTACTACCAACAAAGACAAGAAATGATTATACCTGATAAATCTATACTATGTACCTGTTCGTTTGGATAACCCGAATAGTCTGCAGGACATGTGGCTGTAAGAAATCTCAAACTGTATGTGTTAGTAACTAGGAATGTGATAACCCTAGTTAGCTAATGATAGCAAGCCATAGGGCATGATTGGCCGTGATCGCTTGATTTCTAGTCTAGTCCTGTCTTAATTTTATTAACAGATGATCCGAAAATGGTAACCGGAGTACTGATTTCAGATGTCCTTGTTCAAATACTCCAGAACTATTTAACTATTACTTTACCTGCTATTCTAATTGATTTGTCTGTATGCTGGTTTTAGTTTATAAGTTTGGCTCTCTTGTGATACTTGCTATTTTAGGGTCTGACCCCACTGGTTTTTATGGCTAGATTTTGGAGCAGGACCGCAGGATCTTCCGTACTTTCCGCCTCAAGATGGTAAACACGAGGAGCACCCGAGGACATAAGTGGGTTCTTCTTTCTCACCCACTTGATTCTTGTACATTATTTTTTTGAGGCATTTAGCCACCGAGCACGTATTTAGCTTATATTTTGGGACTTGACATTCTAGCCTGTGGGCCTACATGTAAAGTACTATAGCTAGAGCTGATCATGTGACAGTGTACACTACTAGTTCTTCATTTTGGTAACTAGCTTCATGATCATCTGAGTATGTATAGTTTGGGACGCCTTACTATTATATGTTGGTGATCATACATCTTGTAAACTTGTTGCTTGCTTGAGATTGAGACACCTAGGATTGCTTGAGATTGAGACACCTAGGATTCTTGATCCAGGATTGCCTGATAGATTATAGAGTAAACCCTCACATGTCTAGACAGCCGTGACCGTATCTCAGGGTATAGAGTACTTTGGTATACGTAGCTGGCTTTGTTTATCCCGCTCTTCGGTATTCTGGTTCTGGGCGTGACAGCGATCGACTGACGAAAGAAAATTACAAAGTCTTTGGCTCACTAGCGAGAAGGACAACAATTAGAATCCCGTGACAAAAAAATGCATCATCGAAAAGTATATATCCCTGCTATTTATAGTCATTTGCACTGAAATGATCATGCACGTGCATATCCTGAAAAATTATTATTTTCAGTATTTGTCGCATCACAACTGAGTTTGGCGCCTACGATTTTTGTGCTAACTCCCTACGAGATTCGGTCAACAGTGTACTCATGACGCGGTCCACTTGACATGTGTCATGAGTCTATGGTCACGAATTGGTCGTGGCTGACATCATGTAGAAACAGATACACTTTTGGCGCAGCAACGTGTGCATGTTGGTAACGGTCGCTGCTAGCATTCGTTGCGGGGTGATGCAGCTAGAAATGACTTTCAGCCGCATAGATGCTGCTTTATGTAAGAAGTTTAGCCGCATGATCCTTCTGCCGCATGAACATCGTTGTACTGAAGGATTCTGGCCGCATGATTCTTCTGGCGGGATGATGCCGCATAGGAACACTGCCGCATGAAAGCCTTTATGGTGCTGCCGTAAGTGTTGATGTTTTGACGTGCAACCGCCGCCTGAACACATCACGAAGCGCTCTGCTACAACTGTTAGAGCAATTATGTTGCTCTTGAGGACAACTTTTTCTCCGAACATTAAATGCTCTTCGTCAATATAGGTGCGACTGAGACGGCAGCTGCATGCTCTTGGGACTTCCACTTTGTCGCATAGGTGAGTTGGTGTCCCTTTGTCGCATAAGTATTATGTTTTCTCATGCCGCATTGGATGCCCACTGTCCTTTGTCGTATGGAACAAAATTTTTTATGCTTCTGCAATCGTGTCTCTAGAAAATATTCTACCAATCTAGAAGAACTAGATTAATCTATGAGAAATGATATAGGGACACACTCCATAGCCACACTGATATGGCAGTGCATTATTGGATGTCAAGAAAAGACTTAAAAGAAAAAAAAAATAATTAAGTTCCAATAATGCACTGTCACATCAGTGTAGCTATGGAGTGTGTCAAGAGAAGTGTGTCCCCATTGCATTTCTCTTAATCTATCACTAACTATTCATTAGACTTTATTGTCTTATTTGAGACCCAACCCAACCGAAAGAACTATATTAATCTATCACTAATTACTAATTAGGCTTTGTTTGGCAAAAGAATCAAGAAGCAGGTTTTGCCGTTATTTGTTTTGGTTTGGTTTTGCATTTTGGGGTTCAAGTGTGGAAGTGGGCTGATTTCATCCCAAATCCAATTTTGACGCGGCCCGTTAAAGCCGAGTGTCCTTCCCGCTAATTTCTCTTCAATTAGTTACTCCTCTCTCAAACCCTCTTTTTCTCCCTCTCCCTCCAAAACCCTAATCCTAATCTCTCTCTCCAGTGGACTCTAAACCCTAATCTCTCCCCAATGGAGGAACATTCTCGTGTTAATCTCTCCGAGCTAGAGTTTTCTTGCAACTGCAAGGACATTTGGGAGGATAATTTTGAGGGAGATGGTCGAGGACTGGTTTGATGGATGAGCGTTGAAGTAAGTTGTCAAGTGGATCATATGTTCTGTATTATTATTTATTTCTATTGAAAATGGGATTATAATGTGCTTCTTGTTTGTTTATATATTTATCTTTCTGAATTTGCAAAAAATGTTGTTTTAAGTGATTTGTGTCTGCTGCACCGGATAACATATGTAAATGAACATCAGATAATTTAGCATATGTTAGACGAGTCTAAGTCGAGAAGCCATTGAGAGGGGGGGTTGAGTCAGACATGCATTCAACATGGCACACACACTTCAAAGTACACTATGATACTCCAAATGTGCGGTGTCCGTATCCACTGTGTTGTATTCGTGTCCGGGCTCTATAGGGTTTTGTAAACGTGACATAATACCTAAAATTTATAAGCCTGGAGAAATATCCTATTGTTTTACGCATTTGAGTATCTTATAGATATTTAGTCGTAAAACCCAACTAGACTGGTTTTATGGGCAAGAAAGTTTTGGTTGCCCAACCTTTAGAAATAAGCATGCCCCCTTGTATTCCAACTGAGGACCTCCTATATCAAAGGCATCAACCATTGGGTTGCGTAACCTTTGGTGTAAAGTAGGAATAGTATTAAGGCTTGAAATATTGCAACTTACAAAATATATTATACAGACAAGTTGCAACCAAATTCCAAGGTTTCTCGTAAATAACTCATAGCTCCTTGATGCTTAAACTCCACTGTATGCCCCAGTCTCTTCTTAGGAGAAAATGGATCCTTAGACAAGTGTTTATTTGGTGTTATAGTTAGCTTTTCATGACTAGATGCCATTGATTATACTTGTTGATGTTGTTGTAATCATTCACCTGGTGATGGTTATGGTTTGAGTGATAGATGTAACCTCTTCATTGAGGTTGCATACACCTTTACCTTCCGATGCCCTGTATAAGTGAGAGCATAGTGGCCCAGGAAGCACGGATGCCAACAATCAATGTTGTATCTATGTTATCTTGTGTCATACATGTATTAGACACGACAAGGGAACTTAAAAATACACTAGGATATGAGAGAATTGGTGCTGTCCAAACCATTATGTGTTGTATAATGTCTGTAGAAAATAGCTCGTGGATGGGGACATTGTTCATATCAAGAAGACTTATTTCCAAGATCGATTTTTTAAGAGTTATGTTGTGAAGATGTCTTATAGTCTTCCTCATAAACATAGAGAGGGAGGAAATATTCTCTAGATGTTGGACCTAAAGCAAGATAATGCTTTACTAATCACATTAAAATAACAAGTTTTGTTTTTAGACTAAAAGGGTGGGATAATCGCAACTAACGAAACCAAGACCCAAGTACAAGAAGATAATACCAGAAAAATAAATAGAGAAACGCACGAGATACAAACTCTCAAAGCGACCTACTGGCAAGTCGAAGCTTCTCGTAGCTAGAATCCCTTGCTTTTATTAATAAAATTACATTATATGTCTTTGATCTTCCTCCTATCTCTGGTGCCATGCTCCTACTATAAAGACCCAAATCATAAGATTACATTGTAAAAAAGCAAAGGTTCAAAATTTACTCTCTGTTATTGATTAGACTTGGCCCTAAAAATGAGTACTCTACTTACTTATAGTTACTCGTCCCTTCCGAATGACCACATGGGTTCACGATAGTGGTTAGTCCCCTTGCAAGTAACTAGTGCCTCCCGATGGTGACTTGGACTCTCCTTAAATGAACACTTGGGTTCTCGATATGGCCCATCCCCTCAAAATGAGCACTTGACTTTATCCCATTGCCGAGTGAACACTTGGGTTCTCTATAATGGCTCGTACCCATAAAATGGGCACTAGTTACTTGGCCCTTCGTTGAATGAGCACTTGGGTTCCCGATAGTGGCTTGTCCCCTCACAAATGATCGCTCGGCTTCTCATTATCATTCTCACTATGAAATTTGATCCTTTACAGCAAAATCAAAAGCTACCAAATAGATCTCCAATGTTTACATTACCATCGGAATTATTGTCCCCCACCGAGTTGCCCCCGTTGAAGTTTGGCTATTGTTGTCGCATCACAACGTGAGCTCTCATGAAGATAGTCTACCATAGGCTAAACAAACCCAACATCAAGCCCCGTGATTCTAGTATAGCTCCTTTCGATCTATTCGAGTCATTTTTTACTTGCGTCATGTTCTTATGTGAGGTTCGTAGGCGATTAGGATTATAAATTTTGGCTGCATTGTCATACTTATTTATGCGTGTACACACTTATTAGGTGAACAGTGAATACGCTCAAGGGAGGATAAGATATATTATAATGTCAGATAAATTGAGAAACATTTTTGTACCCTCCCTTATAAATCCATTATCAATAAGCTATATGAGTCACTTAAAAGTTTGGAGAACTTATGTCAAATGAATTCAGCTAACTGGATTCAGAATACAGATGATATAAGAAAAATATGAATATGTATTCTACCTTACAGGAACAAATAATCCATAGAAGAGTAAACAATACCATCAACACCACTGGTAGTCTGGTAGTAACAACATCGAGTAGTGACTAACCCAATTTTATTCAAAACTTTATGCCTTTACCTGACTTCATTTACTAAACAAACTGGATTAAATTTCCTGAACGTGTGATGGCACCAGTGATGCCTAGATGACTGCATGCTAATAAATCCTATCAAGATTTTTTCATGCAATATTCTCTGTGGCATCATGCCACACTTGATTTAAAATGGAATGGAAGACTCGTATCTTAAAGATTTAAAGCATTTTCTTATACTTATAACAACTTCACTGTCTTTTCTTTTCGCAGATGATACTTCTGTTGGTCGAATCTTGTCAGTCTCCAGTGGGGAAGCTTTTGCAGTAGTTGAACAAATAAGTACTTTATGATTTAGTTCTTTTCTTATGGAAACATCAAATTATATTACTCTTATAAATAAAAGAGAGGGTCACCTGCCACTTATTTATTGCTAATAGTTAACTAGATTGTCTAGTGGATTAGCTACTATCTGCATTTTTTTCCTGCATAATATTCCATTATTTACTGATCAGGCAAACTTGTTTTTGTTGATAGTCTTACACATGACTAGGCTATTCAACATATGTGCATGCATTACTTATGTTATCGCCTATTTCCTTTTAAATATGAATCTAGCCACTCCCAACAAAGGTAATATACTTTTGGTGTGTGTTCCAGTTGTTTACTGCCATCAGTTTTTTCTTTTAGTTTGCATATTATTCGGTTCTTTACTGATTAGATGAACTCATTGATGAGCTTAGAAGCTAGTTAACACATGCATGCTGACATTACTAATTTTATTAATAATCTCCTTCAATGTTATAACTATGATCAAGTCTTTTCATTTCTAGGTTCAGTTCTTCTTTGTCACTGATATTGCTATTATAACCATTCTTGTCGCTATCTAATGATACAATGTTATATATGGTCTTTGCATATTTTGTTTTTTGTTTTTTTAATATGTACCCTGTGTCAATAATATTACACGATGGCGATTAATACAGAATATGATGCATGTAATACATCCAATTAGCCGATACATACATATTGACTACCAGACCGTGGATTAGCGGGTTCCTCGTGGCACTGGGACAACCTTAGTTTAATGAGAAATTGGATTACTTTTTGAATTAAGGTAGAAAATAATAACATAGAGTACTTAATGGTGTAATATAGTGAAGTTAAGTAATTTTGTTTCTATTGAAAGAATTTGTTCTTATCCTTTCCGGTGTATTATAAGACATGGAAAAAATTTCTTACTATAATTATTTTATACTTGGCCTAAATGGGTTAGAACTTTGTGATTTATAAAGCATAAATAATGAGTTACATAATAGTATTTAAGTCCATGTTTGGTCCGTTGTTTGTGTGTATATGTTTATATATTTTTAATGAGTCTGAACATTACAATGAACATCTAAAACCCTCTCCTCCCTTGCAACTCCTCTCCGTCCAAGTTAGCAATGCTGATATTACATTATTACCTCTGCAAAATCATGGTTAATATAAGGATTAAAATATTCAAGGTTGTGTTTCTTCCTATTAGGGCCCGACATACTTCTTATATCGTACAATATGCAAAAACTTGGCATAACAGTTTATATTCTAGAATGTTTGAAACTAGTAAAAGATTGGCCTAGCACATTTTAAGATACTCTTAATATGTATTATTTTGGAATGTAGGAAATTTTTGTATGTTTTGGCCATTTGGATACAAACTTGTTTGGACATTCAAATAACAAAATTGAATCCCCCCCTAAGAGTCCAATTACACATGTGCTGAACATTGCAACTTCAACATTTATAGTGTACAATTTAAATGTAACAGTGTCGGAAACGTCCTAATATAGAACATCATCACCAAACTGTAAATAACAACAATAACAACAACAACAAAGCTTGTATTCCAAATTTTTTGGGGTCGGCTACTCTGTTAAGGATCGTGTCATCTTTAATTATATCATTGTTTAACATTTCAAACCATGTCTGTCTAGGACTATCTTTAGTCCTAGTGGCTCAATTAACTATTACATTATTGCTTCTTACGAAAGCATCTATTGGTCTGTGTTGCACACGTCCAATTCTTGTGCAAACTGTGCACAGTAAACTAAAGGAGAATGTGTACTTACAGTTCTACTTCTTTATAACTATTATTGGAAGTTTGTATTGTATCAAGGATATATGTAATGTTATTATAAGTCTAAAATATGTGTAGGGATATCTAGATAATGAACTCAGTATGAGTTAGATTTTTGTTATTTAACCTTGGCACATTGCTAACTCATACTATAGTCTATCACTATGATATAATGTAAGTTGATAACTTGATATGCACTTTCATAGACAGAGAAGCAAGCACGGATTAAGCTAAATGCAAGGCTCTAAAAGAAAGAACAAGCAACTAGAAAGCCTTTGCTATGAGTGCAAATGTCGTCTATTTAAACATCTTAGTGGACAATAGGATTATCACTCAAAATGTAAACAGTGGAATTGAAATCACAAACTTTAGACTTGATGAGTTTGTTTCAAACTCTTGTTAAGATATGCAAATGTTATTATTAACCTAGTTAACCCCAACTCCTAAGTGTGCAACCTTATTATCTTTTCCACAATTTAGAAATATACTACGAGTATAAAAATTCAAAGACATTACATCGATCTCTTAGAGTGTCAAAGCTATTGGTGTGTGTTTTGTTGCTCAATGTAGCTTTTTGATGCTCCAAATATTGATTTCATGTCTTTGAACTTTTGATCTTGATTTGTGAAACTTCACTTAAAATTGTATTTGTTTTACCCTTTTAGTTTTTTTTGCTATCTTGATACACTAAAGTATCACAAACTTTACCATACACATTAGTATATATGTGCTGGATTAGGAAATTATGAAAATCTATCATTAAACCTGCTTAGATGGATGTGAGATACATATAAGTTTGCGCAGAAAATGTCTATTTGATGATGCACATAACTGGGTTACTGGATAATGGTTTTGGGTTGACCTTCAAATAGTTTTGTAGTGGCATGGACTTTAACATGGTATGAGAGCAACCTATGTTTGAATCTTCTATGCACACATTTTTTTAAGTGGACTCAGAAAATTATACCGTTGTGTGAATAGCTCTTGGCTCATGAATGACCTACGGGCCATGTTAGGATGATATAAATATTAACCAAGGTTCACAATATTGGTATCGGAACCAGTTTCAGATCTTTATTATGACTATCACAATATAAATAATAACTTGTACAACTCATAGATACGAAACACATTTCACTTTTGCGAATATGATTCTTCCAGAGATGCTAAAATTTGTTTGAAGGATTCATACCACTGAACATTAGAAGCGATGAACGTGCTCCATACTACGACATAACATATGCATCTGCACTCATCCAATCCTCATACTTAGCGTACGTTTCAGGCAAGGGTTCCTCCGTTAAGAACTTTAAATTGTTCTTCGTCCTCGACACTACTTTGATAGACTTGGACCAGGCAAGATAGTTCACACCATTGAGTTTCACAAGTGTAATTAATTTTCTCAATTTATCATTGTGAATAACAGTAAAAGGAGGACCAACCCCCCCCTCCATAAGTACTATTAGTCTTATCAGATGATTCAGTTTCTACCATACTTGCAGATATAACAGAAAGACGAGATCTCTGTAACCTTACATATCACAATGAACTACAACCGATAATAAACAACCAACAAATATCTATATAAACCCTAAATGTGACAACCAACAATGACTATGAATTACGAACGCAAATATTTGTAGAAACTCTAGATCTCATAAATAAACCACGAACGACCACAAACAACGAATCATAAAAACGGATGAAAAAGAGTTGAGGAGAAAGAGAGAAAATGAGTAAAGATAGTGCACGGGCTTAATCCCTATGTTGTACCTCATGTAAATTTATATTAATATACATGATGATAAATACACCCACAACTACTTTATTGTACCCACATAAGATAAATAGCAATAATAACTCTAAGAAAAACTATTGCCATAAATTCACAAAATCTTAACAAGATGCAATAATTGAACAATGAATTCGAAATGTACTATGGAATAGATTTACACAAAACTGAAGAACTTATACTGCTGGAATAACAGAGAACCAAAATTGTGTCACACTCTGGTGTCGAAGAGGCGTAGTTGCTAGTATGTGGATGTCGAGGAAGAATGTATAGGAAGATGACTGGAGTCTTAAAATATCAGATCTAAAGAAGCAATATTTAGGATTTATTAATTCGGTTTCTCACTAGACAACAATAAATTCAAAATTTTAATTGTTCAACCTTCAGTGACTAAATTTAGAATACACTAACTACATATAGGAACCCCACCCCTAAGAACAGATCTTAAATGGTAATCCTAAAATATAAAGATTACATCTCTATACTTTATTCTTCTCTATCTAAATAATAAAATAAACTGACTCAAACCATCTAAATTAAGTTGACTCAGAGTCGCATCAAATCCAAAGGATACGATCCTCCATTCTCCCCGGCTTTGAAGGTTCATCGCCTGGCTAATCGTGCAATGTTGGAAATGTGACGAGATTTTTTTTTCTCAAAGATGGTCATAGGGCTGGAGTCAGTACTAGCAGAGATAACGGCAAGGGTAATCGAAAATCTCATAAAGCCTCTTCTGGATTAACATAAATTTCTCTCTTGAAGGCATAATCATCTTATGATGTAGGGATATTATGTCCTTTATGTCAAATACCAGTTATAACCTGTTAAGAGTTTTTGTGGATATAATAATAATTGTTTACAACTATGCTTTCAGGATTTGACTCATACTTAGGTTGTGGTACCAATTGAGGCGATATTGGGGTTGTGACGAGTTTCAATGAGTTCAAAAGGTTCACTAGGTGAGGAATTTGCTGATAACAGTGATGGCTCAATAGGCAGTGACCTTACACTCCTACAGGTATGATGGCTATTGTCATGCTAGATGTGTTTGATACTCCAGAGCGAATAGGGTTTCGATCCACCTCAAGTCCAGGTCGCTCTAGTACCGGTTGTCCTACCTATACCATGTTAAGAGTTTTTGTGGATATAACAATAATTGTTTACAACTATACTTTCAGGATTCGACTCATACTTAGGTTGTGGTACCAATTGAGGCAATATTGGGGTTGTGGCGAGTCTCAATAATATCAAAAGGTTCACTAGGTGTGGAATTTGCTGATAACAGTGATGGTTCAATAGGCAAACCTTACACTCCTAAAGGTATGATGGCTAATGCCATGCCAGATGTGTTTGCTACTCCAGAGCAGTAGGGTTTCTATCCACCTTGGGTTCAGGTCACTCATTACCATGAGCGGACACACCTTAGGCTTGGGGGCGGTTGGTTTCCGACTATATATGTATATCTATTCTATTATATGCATAGCATTTTATAGTAAATACACAACTATGTAGTAGTCCAAGTGATAAGAATACTTGGTTTGGGTTCATTATTTTTTGAGCATATTTGTTTCAATATCTCTAAATTTTCAGTTCCAGTATTCATTAAGTCAAACCTAGCATTTATGACATCGAATTGGTCATTTATTTCAATAATTATATCATTCTTCATTTCAGTCATCTTAGCCAACGTGTGGGTTCATTATTTCTTGAGTGTCCATTTCTATTCCTACTGTTTTGCCACTACATAATCGCATGCAATGCTTAAACCTAAATCTTATACCAATCCAACCTAGGACAAAACTAGTAGGGTGGGATGGACCTATTTAGATTGGCTAATAATAAAATGGTCTCAAATATTTTGTTGAAGTTGATTGTGAGCGAAAACTATTATATAAATTAACAGAACCCTAAGAAGACGCAATAATAAAAGATGAATTTAAGATGCACTCAGGAATGAATATACCAAAAACCTGAAAAACTGCATTAACTCTTTAATTCATTGCTACCTATACCCTATAACCCCTATTTGTCACCACACTGGAGTAGCAATGTGGCGTGCCACTTCTGTCCTAGACCACCCTTTCTCAACTAACATTACATGGTACCGATGCAATGGGTCACTTATGAGTAACAACCTAGCAATCCATCCGTGCTCACTATTAATTACATCAGGGTGGGAATGATGCTTCATGTGCTATTGAGCGATGCCACAATGTGTATTTTGTAAAGATTCATTTCATATAGGTACGAAAATATTTTACTTTGGTTATCGGCTGCCTAATGCTACCCTCCTTAATCTGAACTTGGGATCAACAGCGAAGATATAAACATTAAAGCATGACACAGGCGGAGTTTATTGGTGGAAAGTAATTGATGAAACAATCAATTGGATCTCTTCTCTATTCATCAAAAAAAGGTAAATTTGTTATATGTAGTTATTAAGTACTTAGCAAATGTATATCAAATCCAAAAAAATTGAATCGAATATATCCCTCTGTGATTGGAACTTGGAAGGTAGGTCTATGTTGTTGGGGAAGAGTTGTTTGGACTTTGGATGCATGTCTGTGAAAAATGTATGTATCCCTTTTCCCCTCAATTTGCTAACGAGCTGCATACTCATTCAGTGGTTCTGAAAAATATAATCTTTAGCCCGTCTCTACCCGATGTAGTGCCTTGTCTGAAAAGTTTGTCTCAATTAGATAGGTGGGTTTTATGTATAAGGAATGGATGTCAAGAATTTAGTGAGTGAAATCCAACATCAGATAGAAAGCTAAAAATAGAATTGGCATTTACCAACAATATCATCGGTGCTTTAGTACCAAGGTTCATATTATCGGTATCAGAATCGGTATCAGACCCTTCCTATGAGCATCAATATCGGCGTATCGGCGGTTTCAAATCGGAGTATCCGATTTTTTGGTATCGAAAGAAAAAATTATTAAAATTTTAGAAAAAATAGTTTATACATTTAGGCGCAATTTAATTATTTTATGTGTTGTTTCTTAGTAGTTTTGAAATTAAATAAAATATTAGTCACCATTACCGATTGATTTACCCGTGATAGATAAGTTTTCTTTTTTTACATACTTTTACAACTTTATTATGCTTTTACAACCTTGTTGATTGCTTTTTCATTCAATTTTTCTTTGCCGAATTGAATGAAAAAGAGACCCCCAATGTTGGTCAGTATCGGTATCGGTCGATATCAGATCGGGACATGACAAATTGGATCGGCATCGGCCGTATCGGATTGGTATCGGCCGATACCACAAACTATGTTTAGTACAAGTTTCATTGACGTAGCCTCACCATTCATCAGCTAGAGAAGCTAACAATTGGATTCTTCTGTGGGCTGGTATTTCAGAAGTAGAGAAGTACAATAAAAATGAAACCTTAGTGAAAATGAAAGTACAAGTACAATATTTGATGATATGACTTAAAATGCATTTTGAAATTAAAATGGACTCATGGCTGAATCTATCTTGAGCCAATAAGCAGGAGGAACCTTATTTTTAACATATAAAATAAAACAAAAGGTGCTTCCTTTTAATTCATGACACACAGACGATCAAGATTTTAATAAGCAGGATAACATTATTGTTAACAAATAAAACAAAATGTTCTTTCTTTTTAATTTGTGACGCACAGATGGTCAAGATTTTAATGATAAGGATAACATTACTGTTATATAAAACAAAAGGTTCTTTCTTTTTAATTCGTGACGCATATTTTAGAAACTTGTGTATACGCATATTTACATGGCAATATGTTACAATATATATCAACTTTACAAGCAATAATCCTGTTTTTGAAGTCCGACTCCAGAACTCTAGATCTTGCATTAGTAATGGGACTTGGAGAATATTCATTATCAATGAAAGAGTACTAGAAGGAAAAATAATTTTACCAACCAAAGTTGGCAAATCCATTTGGTTGAGACCTTTGGTAGAGGAAGGAGGGTGAGGTCATGTGTTTGAAACCCGGGGGACGATACTGGCCCTTAAACTACCATTCAAGAATAGTTTTCAATCATTAAGACACTCATTATATTCGGTGGATAGTGGATACATATGTTCCCATCAAGACTTCGTGTTCCAAACCTGCTCATAAGTTTTGGTAAGTAGCTGCGTGCATAGCTAAACCCCAAAAGTTTATGATAAAATACTTTCTTGTTGTTTAAGCTGATAATACTGCATTTAGTACTTGTTGTTTCTGTCGAGAAAATATGAGCTATTTTAGACAATTTCAGGTGTAAATATATGGGAAAGATTCTCCCTAAAGATCAGGAAAGAATCAAATTACTTTCCTATTTTAGAGTTTACGGGTGTTCGAAATTTTTCGGCCACGTTTGACCATATTCGGACCTATTTTTGCATCTAGGCGGACCTATTCGGCTATGTGCGACTGTTCGGTGTTTGAATTTTTTTGTATTTTTTGTATTTTTTTATGCTTAGTTGTATTGTGGATATGTTGTTTGGGTTTTAAGATTGTATTTGGATTTTAGAACATTAAAATTAAAAAAAATCCTATTATGCCGCCTAGGCATTAGGTGGTCCTCCGTTGCACCGATTCGGCCTAGCAAAATTTAGAACACTGGAGTTTACTGTTTTTTATAGTTTCCTGTTTTATAGTTTCTTGTTTTTCAGTTTCCTAATTTTGTGTATCTAGAATCTTTTTATTTTCCTATTTAAGTTGTACGCATATGCTTGAGTTTAATAAAATAAAAAAAAAAAAATATTTTTCTTCTCTTCTTCTTCTTAGGCTCTATTTTTCGTTTACATGGTATCAGAGCTCTAGGGCTCGGTCATGGACTATAGAGCTTCCATGGTCGGCTTTAGCATAACCTCTTCCGTAGCCACCAACAGTGCGACACCATCATAAGGAAATCAGTAGCCTATTTCGACAGTCCTAATAACCGAGAATTTCCTTCAAATAACCATTTATAACTTGAATGGCAAGAATTAGCTAGTGGTTTCAATTCGTACGACTTGTGATTGACGGGAAATGGTAACTCGGATATTTGAATGGAGAAAAACCACTAGCCACCATTGACCCAAAGTATAGGCGGTGGAGATCGAAGAATTCCATGGTTACTGCCTGGCTTATGGCTATTACCTCTCGGCACGACCCTTCGGTCGCAACTCCATGGATCCGAATGTAGGAAAACCTTTCATGTTCCTATCACCGCTCATGATGTTTGGGAAATCATTACCGTTAGAGAAACATACTCAGATTTAGAGAACCATTCTTAATTGTTTGAGTTAAACACCCAGATGTGGCAGATGTAACAAGTGCATATGGAGGTAACTACCTATTATAATGACATAATAACTCTATGGCAGGAGATGGATATGTTTGAAGAGGAAGAGTGGGAGATCCTAAATGATAGTACTCGATACAAGAAGAAGGTTGAACGGGGTCGAGTATTTATTTTTTTGGCAAGGCTAAATAAAGAGCTTGATGAAGTTCGGGGGAGAATATTGGGGCAGAGACCCTTGCCTTCTATCAGAGAGGTATTCTCTGAGGTACATAAAGTGGAAGCTTGAAGACAGGTAATGCTCAAGGGAGTAGAGGAACCAATAATGGATCCCGATGGGTCTGCCCTTGTGGCCCGTGGGAACGACCAAGAAGGAGATAGGCGCGGAGGAGGCAAACAGAGACCACGATGTGATTATTGTCGAAAATCGTGGCATACACGAAAAAACTTGTTGGAAACTCCATGGAAAACTCGCAAACTCGAAGAATAAGTCCGGTATGGATGCTCAACCAGCAGAGGGCACACGTGCATTCCAAGTCAGTAACATTAATCCGGAACAACAGTCATCTCAGAGACTTCCTTTCACTAAGGAGCATATGGAACACTTGTACAAAATGTTTCAGTCTCAATCCTTAGAAAATTCTAGTTCTTCCTGTTCCCAAGTACACTCAAGTAATTCTTTCATAGCTGCCTTTGCTTGTATCAATTCCATTGACTTCTGGATACTAGATTCGGGAGCCACTTATCATATGAATGAGTCCTCGCAATCGTTTCTCTTATACACCTCTTGTAGGAAATCAAAATGTCAAATAGCGGATGGTTCCTATCCAATTGTTGCCGGAAAAGGAACAATTTTTATTTTCCCATATCACTCTTAAAGATGTTCTTTATGCTCCTCATTTGTCTTATAATCTCATGTCAGTTAGTAAACTAACTCGTGATCACAACAATCAACTTAACTTTTGGTCTTCTTGATGTAAATTTCAGGATTTAATCTCGAAGAAGATTATTAGCAGTGGTAGACAAGACAATGGACTCGACCTCTTTAATAACGAATCAGCCTTTGGAAGGCAGGACCAGCAAACTTGTTTCAATTCTATTTCTGTTTCTAGTGACATTGAGAGTATGTTATGGCATTTTCGTTTAGGACATCCAAAATTTCAATATTTAAAACAATTGTTATCCAAGTTATTTTTGAATAAAAATCTTTTTGTTTTTTCGTTATGAGTCATGTAAATTGGCTAAACATCGACGTGCAATTTTCTTCTCCAACCATATAAAAGATCAAAATAGTTTACTATGATCCATAGTCATGTATGAGGTTCTTCTTGAGTGACAACTTTTTTTGGAAAACGATGGTTTATTACATTTATTGATGATCACACGAGAGTTACTTCGGTATTTTTGCTAAAAAATAAAACTGATGTTGAAAGTGTGTTCAAATTTTTTTATACTATGGTTCAAACACCCAGATCAAAAAAATTTGGAGTAATAATAGCTAAGAGTATTTTAATAAGGTATTAGGTATTTTTTTGTCGAGAAAGGAATTGTGCACCAAAGTTCTTGTAATAATACACCTCAACAAAATGGGGTGGCTAAAAGAAAAAATAAGCACCTCCTTGAAGTGCTTATTTGGGGAGAAGCAATGTTAACAGTCACATACTTGATTATAGACTACCTATAAGGACTTTAGGATTTAAAACACTAATAAATATTTTTTCACTTCTCAGTTGACAACTAGTATTCCCTTGAATTTTTTGGCAGTGTTGTATTTGTCCATAATCACGACCCAATAAGAACAATACTTGATCTGAAAGAACATAAATGCATCTTTGTGGGGTATCCTAAATCAAAAGGGATATAAATCTTTTGATCCAGTTTTGAGAAAAATATCTTTTCTATGGATGTCCCATTTTTTGAGGGACAGTCGTACTTTAGCAATTCTCATCTTTAGGTGAAGAAGAGCGCTAGTGAAGATGAGATGTAAGATGATTCAGACTTAACAATTGAGGTTGACTTTGTGAAAATGAGTGAGGATAAAGGAAGAAAAATATGTAGAAGCAAATGAATTAAATACTGAAAATCTTGAACTACCCTCATTTATGCCATCTCAGAATCAAGATACCAAACTGACAGAGATAGGTGCAAAATGGTATAAAGGTCTTGTGTATTCAAAGGAATATGAGGCATAAAAAAGGAAGAACACTATCTTACAACACCACCAAGTGTCTAACATGAGGTTGGATCATGAAAGCAATAATCCTCCAGGTAATTCTGAGTCTATCCTATAATCTCAAGATTATCTTCCTATTGCTATTAGAAAAGGTGTTAGAACTTGTACTAAACATCCTTTATCCAACTTTATATCTTACAACCATGTGTCACCTTATTTTTGTGCTTTCATTTCATAAGTGTCTAGTGTGGTTATTCCAAACAGTGTACATGAGGCTCTAAATGTTCCTGAATTGAGGGAAGCAATATTTGAGGAGATGAGAGCTCTGGAGAAGAATGCTACTGGGAGAAGGTAGATCTTCCACAAGAAAAAAACTATTGTTTGGTGTAAATGGGTTTTCACTGTGAAATATAATTCTAATGGTTCCTTAGAGCGATACAAGGTCCGATTAATAGCTAAAGGTTACACCCACACTTATAGATTTGACTATTCTGAAACTTTTTCTCCTTTGGCTAAGCTAAGTATGGTTCGGATCATTTTGTCCATTGCAACTAATCTTGACTGGTCTTTGAATCAGCTAGATGTAAAGAATGCATTTCTAAATGGAGATCTTGAAGAAGAAGAAGAAGAATAAAAAGTATACATGGAGGCTCTACCTGGTTTTACTGCGAAGTTTGGACCCAAGGTTTGTAAGTTTAAGAGATCACTATATGGTCTTAAGCAGTCTCATAGAGCTTGGCTTGAAAGGTTCACAAGGTTTGTTAAAAAGTCAGGGATACAATCAAGGGCAAGTTGATCACACTATCTTCACGAATGTCTCATGTAGATGATATAATTGTGACAGGAAATGACTTTGAAGATATGAACCGGTTAAAGCAAAGCCTAGCGAGGGAATTTGAGATTAAAGTTCTGGGCAACTAAGATATCTTTTGGGAATAGAAGTGGCTCGATCAAAGAAAGGAATTGTAGTTGCACAACGAGAGTATAACTTGGATCTCGTAGAAGAAACTAGGATGAGTGGCTGCAAACCAACAGACACCAAAATTAAAGCCAACGTGAAACTTGGAAAGGTAAAGGGCACAGTTCCGGTGGACACTGGCAGGTATCAAAGATTAGTTGGGAAGATGATTTATTTATCCCATACTCGACCAGACATTGCCTTCATTGTAAGTATGGTGAGTCAGTTTATGCATTCCCCATATGAGTAACACCTTGAAGCTTCATACCGCATCCTTCGATATCTGAAGGAAACTCCAGGAAAATGGTTGTTTTCCCAAAAAAATGAGAAAAGGGGAATCAAGGTATATAAAGATGCAAATTGGGCTGGATCAGTCACTGATAGGAGACCAACTTCTGGATATTGTACATTTCTCTAGGTAATTTGTGTCACGTCCGTTCCAGATTTCGTATTTTTGAATTTTTGGTATTAATTTTTTTCTTTCTAAAAATGTATTTATATTGTGTTCTATAATTTGTTGTGTGTCATATTTATTGTATTTTCGTGTTTGAATTTTTGTTTTATTATGAGAGACTACCATGAATTAGTAGGAAACAAATTGACAATTGCCATAGATCCGTATTAGGACTTGTGCGTAGAATGGATACCTAATCTGGTTTACTCTTTGGACCATCGAACCCTTGTGTTTCCTTGGATGATTGAGATGGCTTGGGAGAGAGCATGGTTAGATTACCCCTTCCCCTATATATATATATATATATATATATATATATATATATATATATATATCATTTTTTCTCTCTCCTCTTTCATTCTCTCATTTGTTTCTTTCTTCCTTCTTCCCTTCTCCTTCAAACCCTAACCCTAGAACTTAGATCTAGGGAGTAATTTCTTAGATCCTCTGGAGAGTAGAATGTTAGGTTAGCTAGCAACCCAAGGCAAGTACACCTTGCTCAAAGTGAAGAAGCTATAATTTTTGAAATTATTTCTATTATTAGTAAATTAAAAATATTTTGATAAAAAAATGTTCATCTTTGTATTCCCTTCATCTTTAGTATTTGGTATTTTTTTATTTTGATGGATAATTTTGAGTAGATCTAAGTTTTAAAAATAGTGTTTCTAGCTTTTCCACGAAATCGATCTATTATATCTCAAAATTTGTTAAAACTAATTCTACCATTTTGTAGAGAATTCAATTTCATAAGATTTTGACTTTTAAAATGTTGAATTTTGACTTAAATTGAAGGTTTTATGGTCAAAACAAATACTGAAATTTTCCATGTTCTTCAAATATGTTCTATCAGAGACGATGAATAGTGCCATAGGCCGCATAGTGCTGCCCAACGCATAGTACTGCATGACGCATAGTGTCGTCTGGAGCATAGTGCTGCAGGCCGCATAGTACCGCCTGGCGTATAGTGCCGCATAAAGGTTGTTTCATGACATGTTTTGCTATCTTTGTAGCTAGAATCTCAAAAAGCTCAAAACATGAAAGTTGTAGATCTTTGTCTTAAGTTTCTGAATCTTTTTGAATCGTCCCATTTGGAGTTCGGATGAGAGAGGTATTCCCAGTTTACTGAAAGATGTCAAAACTATCCAGAACGCACAAACTGTTTCATGAGAAGAAGCATTACCTGTGAAACAGAAGAAGCATTACCTGTTAGGTGGTTTTTGTCTGTTTTTACTATTTTCGTGGCTGTTTTAGTTCCTTAAATTAATATTGTGATATTGCATGTGATATTTAAATTTAGAACTTATGTTGTTCATAATCACTTGAATTTTACTTGACTGGATTTCACTTGTGTTTTATATGTGATATTGAACTTAAGAACTTATGTTGCTTGGAGCATTCTAGGATAGAGTTGTAGGCTCAATTAGAGTACTTGATAGACTTTTACAGTAGAAGTACTGACTGTATACCGACATGACATACATGCTAAGATGTGAGCAGATGATTTCACTTGACTGACTGAATTACCGTATATCCTGACTTGACTACTTGTATCTGTGCTGATACTTCTTGATTATGCACTGAATGTGCTATCTTGCATGCGCACTGAGGTGCTACATACGCACTGCGGTGCTATGTTATTTCTAGATACATGATTGCTAGTATAATATACTGAGAATTCTGCATGGATATTCCTGTAGCTATTCAGTGTAGCGTTGTTATAATGCTTGATTGATTGTTGCATTATACTCGAAATAAATATAGATTGGGACCGCATGAACCAATGTAAATTTATACTTAGCATACTCGTACTAAGGTACAACATCTAGGAGGATGATCGTGTGACCACGACACAAGATTCCAAATAACTGAAGGGTTAATTAGGTAACTAAAAGTTGTAGCAGCATTGTGAGGGAACGGGATCCCGAGATCGTGCGTCTCGGCCACCCCCTGGCATTCATCATGGAGTGAAGGCTGACCACCACGGATATTTTATATCATCATCACTAGTGGAGTACAGTATCTGACTATTATTATATGCTGAGCCAGCATTTTTCTATAGGAAAGCTGGAACTGATACTGATATGTTTAGCTCGGTGGCCTTACGAGGGACTGGTGCATATCGTTTATACACTACCAAAATAATACATATTAGCGACGTCAAAAAACGTCACTAATAGGTATAAAATGTCGCTAAAATATATTAGCGACGTAATTAGCGACGTTTTGGTGTTGTCGCATAATCCATGGTCGCTGACAAGAAATTCGTCGCTATTCGTCACTGTAGCGACGTATATTTGCGACACGTACACGTCGCCAAATATATTGTTATTAGCGACGTTCAGCTACGCAACATCAGTATATCAGCGACGTTGTATATTGTCGCATAACTTCGCCAAATCAGCGACATTATCATCGACGTTTTGCTACACCAATGCTGATCTGGCAGAAATTGTCATGTCAGCTTTTTAACGACGTGTAACGACGTTTTGACACATATTAGCGACGTTTTGACACAGATTAGCGACGTCCCTGATACCAGTTAGCGATGTTTTAACATAATTTAGCGATGCACTATCACGTCGGTAAACGTCGCAGAACGTCGCTAAATTTTAAAAAAACCAGAAAAAAAAAGCATGCAATTTCTAAAATTATTTTCCAACAAAAGTATGTATGCAGTTATAAAATCACATTTTATATAAATAGACCCAGAGCAACCCTCCGTTGAATTCCCTGGGTTCGCCGACCCCTTTGGTGGAACACTCAACACCGGTACATACACAAACACGTCAAGAATATCGAAACACGCAGGAATGTCCCAACAAATAAATACATGAATCTAAAATAATGTCACATCCGTCTCATCCAAATAATGTAGTCAAAATATAAAATAAGTACATCAAAGACCCAAGAATGGGCCAACACACATAAACATACTAAAAAAGTAGTCCCAATAAGAACTACTGCGGATCAGGAGGAGGAGAAGGAGGAGGAACATTGCCGCGCATCTGGGATAAGAGGAAGCCATATTGCTCCTGAGAAAGTATCACCGGTCCGGATAGAGGAGGTAGTGGAATCGATGGAGTCGGTGTCGGTGTCGATGCCGACAGACCAAGAGGACGTATCTGCTCCAATGCTAGCAGTCGAGCATTGTATGAATAAATGGCAGATATCATCCTCGAAGTGTTCGTCTCCACCGTCCGATTCAACAAATCTTGCGTCGCATGTATCCTCGCAAGTGAGTCGCTCATGGCCATATGCAACCCCTCCAGCTCCGCATGTCTGCGCTCCGTAGACACGGTCAGAGTCGCCAAGCTGTACTCTATTGTCTAGCTCATAGTCCTGAGCTCTGTAAGGTTGTGCTCTGTCGTCTGGCTCAGAGTCCTAATCTACAATAGGCTACGCTCGAGCGCATCAAAATGTGCGGTGATCGTCGCATCGTCGGTCTGCGGCTAAGACTAGGGCTGCTCCGTAATCCTCCGTAGCAACTCGTCACGCAGGTCAGCAATCTGACAGTCAACGCTCTCCTAGGCTCGTGCCGACGCCTGCGAAGGCTGCGAGGAATGCACACTGCCAGAGGGAGCTCTGGATGATTGCGTCACAACAAAGGCACCGTAGGATCCCGTACCGTAGTACGTACCCATCTAAAGACCACCAACGATGGTCATCCAGAGCTCGTCCGCCGACGGAGTTGTAGTGGGCTGCGAGGAAGTACCAGCCCCTCCCTGTGCAGGTGCACTAGCAGTCGCCCGCTCACGTAGTCTAAGATACTCGTCCTAGAAAAATGGTTGCTAACGTCTAAGGTACTTATTACTAACTATATAGATATCTATTTGCATATTTTCAAAGTTATATTAAAACTAACATAAGGTAAAGTAACGTACATAGGTCTGCGTGGCCTTCTCATCGATTAGCTTTCCGTCCTTCCGATGGGTGGCCAGGAAGACGGTCACCAAGTTGGCATCCTCACCCCTCTGTACCTGTTAAAAATTATATTGTTTGTTATTAAAATTAAACATCTTATCCCGCTTTCAATAAAATAATATATATTCAATAGAATACATACCAAACGACATAAATGTTCCGTCATGGGAATCGAGCCACCATACCACTTTTCTGCCTTCGACCTAGCCGTCTTTGCCTTCTTCGACCTCTCCATGTACCTGAGTTCGCTGAATCTCTCCTTCATCACAGTCCACTACTCAGGCGTGATCCAACCGTGGATCGGGGCTCCATCACGATCATGAGCCTTTTGATTTTTGATTGCATAACGAATCATCTTAGCAGCAACGGAAGTAAACTGCTACTCGATCTTCTCAGCCCGGTGTGGTGGATAGAAGTAGGTTTTCTAAAAAAAGTAAGATAGAGAGTTATATAATATGCATAAATGATTATTGATATTAAAAATAAATATATTTTTACCTTGAAGTGGACAAACCAAAATGCTTTCCTTATCTTCAGGAGCATCTAAGTAGTTATCCAAGGCCCACCATAGTTCTGTCTCAGAAATACCCCCGGTGCTCTATGTATCGCCGACGAACGATATCTATACAACAATAATTAAATTCACGAATATAAATATATTATCATTTGGCCCGTCGGTCCAAAATGTTAACTAATTAACTTACTTTTGAGGCCCGTCGGTCCAAAATGTTAACTAATTAACTTACTTTTGAGGCCCGTCGGTCCAAATCTCCATCCTCGTCTCGTCCGGAGGCGCACATGGAGGATCGCTCTGAACATGTGCAGACGGAGTCGGCTCGACCTCCTCTATCTGCTCCTTTACCTCCATGGTGCCGTCAGCTAGAGGAACGCTGGAAGAGGGAGTAGTCTCAGGCCTAGAACTACTCGTCCCAGGAGTACTGTCATATCGTATCGTCGACGGAGTCGGAGATGCTAAAGATCGGTACACTGGAGTACTCTGCGAGGAGGATCCGGAACTAGTAGCATGTACCGGAGGAGCACTCCGTCTAGAGGATCGACCTCCAAACGATCAGCGTCGTCCGACCATACCTGATAATAACATATGATAATAAAACAAATACACAGACTTATAAAAGTTCATAAAAATAGACAGACCCGGAGCAACCCTCGGTTGAATATTTTGGTACGAAATATCACAAAAGTATATGAAATATCACAGTCACACAATAAACACAATATAAAAGTATCACATTCACACAATAAACACAATATAAAAGTATCACAGTCACACAATAAGCATAACATAAAAGTATCGCAGTCACACAATAAAAACAATAAAAGTATCACAGTCACACCATAAGTTTTATCCAATCTCTCAAGGAAATCTAATACGTTGGGGCATAACCCAGTCCCTCAGATACTTTGCATAAGCAGCGTCTAGGTGATCAATCTCCGCTATATTATGCTTGTCAAACACATTCTTCTCGATATGCATGACATCAAGGTTATGTCTGATCAGATTGGTGCTCCAATATGGCAGATCCCAGAATATGCTCCTCTTCATCCAGTTATGAGTGTGACCAAATCCATCGCACTTGTATCCCTTAGTAGGCTCTTTGATAGCACTTGGTAAGTCTTTAACCTCTTCGCATATCATGTCTCCGGGCCACCTTGGAGGTGGATTTTCCTTCTCCGTAACGCCAGCACGAAATGTGTTCATGTTCTTCTGGAACGGATGATCCGACGACAGAAATTGTCGATGACAATCGAAGAAACACAGTTTTTTCGTGTTTCAAACGGAAAGCCTTAGTGCGGTCCATGCAATATGGACATGAGAGACGACCATGAATGCTCCATCCTGATAACATGCCATAAGCCAGAAAGTCGTTGATGGTCCACATAAATGCTGCCCTCATCTGAAATTTTATTTTTTTGAAACATAATACGTGTTGGCGCATACTTCTCACAGCTGATTCAACTCATCTATCAACGGTTACAAGTACACATCGATGTTCCTCTTCGGATTGTTCGGATCTGGAATAATGACGGTTAAGAACATAACCGGAGTCTTCATGCACATCCAAGGCGGTAGGTTGTACGGGGTGATGATCACAGGCTAACACGAATACTGGGAGCCCGAAAGTCCGAATGGAGTAAAACCGTCGGACGAGAGCCCCAATCTTACATTACGCGAATCAGAAGCAAAATCAGGATACTCTCGATCGAAGTGCTTCCATGCTTCACTATCGGATGGGTGATCTAACACTCCTTCAATCTGTTTTCGCCTGTGCCAATTCATGTTTTCGGCAGTCTCCTTTACAATAAACAACCTCTGTAACCGTGGCGTCAAAGGCAAGTAGTGCATCGAATCGGTCGGCTTCCTTGCATCGGCAGGCCTTCCTGTACCAGTTGTCTTGTAGTGATCAGCACCACAAAACCGGCACACGTTTTCATCCTTGTCGTCTTTGTAGTACAACATGCACCCGTTGTGACATGCATCAATTTTCTCTTATCACGTCCAGAGCGATCTCACCATCCTCTTAGACCGGTAGAAGTCTTTAGGTAACTTAGTACCTGCCGACAAGATCTCTATAATCAACTCCATCAGTCGGTTGTAGCATTCTTGCGACATGTTAAAATCGGACTTGATGCTCAACAGTCTTGTAACCACCTACAACGGTGAATGATCCTCACAACCAAGATATAATGGAGTCCTTGCATTCTCCAGTAACTCCATGAACTTTGCAGTATCGGCATTCGGTGCCTCCTCAGCTGCATCATCATTATCCGGATTGAAACTAGGTCCGGCAACGTCGAAAACCATGTTCACCCACCCGTCGTCGTAATCAACGTAGTCGTGGACATCCATATATTGCTCCATATAAGGCTCCGTCTCCGATGCTAAAGACACAAGTTCTCCGTGTGAGGTCCACTGAACGTAATTCGGCATAAAAATCCTCGAGTACAAATGATATGTCGCATCTACTTTTGAGTGATATTTTAAGTTGCAATATCTCACACACGGACATTTAATTTTGGTACCGTCCATGTACTGAGGGAACGCCTTGGCGAACTGCAGGAACTGTTGTACACCCTCTATAAATTTATCCCGCATACAACACATGTCATCAGGATGACGGTTGCACATCCATGAACGATGCCATAGGTAGTAATTCATATCCATTAATATACTTCTGCAAAGATAGATACACATGATTGTTCAAGTATATATCGTTCAAAGGCTTGCAAAAGTAATAGCATGAAGACATGATTTCAAACTTAGAAGACACGTGGACAACTCCGATTTTAAACTCCATTAAATAGGCGGCTCATAATAATAAACACGTGTTCCCTTGTGATCCATTATCTGAAAAGGAAATTTACTGAGAGTTATACAAGATTTTGAAAAAAAAATCTAGAAAAGGCTAAGTATTATAAATTATCTAAAAAGACTAAGAGGCCTTTGTTTTCTCCTCTAAAAAAAACCTAAAGACTGAAATCTAGTTCTCACCACAAGTTTTTTTAGATATTAGATCCTTTAGTTCTTAGTCTTTTCTGGTATAACTTTAATAGCTTCAAAAGGCTTGCAGAACTCAATTTCTTTTTTACATAATGGACCACGAAGGAACACTTGACTTTGGAGTGTCCAACATAGGTAGAACCTAAGTATTCAACATGGTAGAACCTAAAAGCCTGTCAATACTATTCTAGACCTAAGAGCATCAAAATTGTCGTTTCAGAGAAAGGATCACATGGTAGAACTAATTTTTCTTGTTACTTAACTCAATTTTCTTGTTACTTAACTATCGTAGTGTCACGCCCCGATCTCCCGCAGGCAAATCGGCCGTTCCCGCTAGGCGGGAATCACCCTCGCCAGCGCTCCCGCGGAACGATCGCTTGACCCATGCGGGCGTGATGTCGCACGAGCGTGATGCCACGCCCGTGCAAGGCCGGGGTTCATTGGCTGGCGGTAAGAGTTCTAAGCCACAGAGTCGCACAGATTGTCCGAGTGCAGCGGAGTCATGAACGCATAGGCGATCGGTAACAGGTTCACTGAGTCGACAATATAGCGGAAGCAATGAAACACAAGTTGATGTAAAGCAAGCTCTTTTATTGATATGAACAAGTGTTACAGGCGGCGTATAGCCAAGATTATAAGTTGCTCAAGCCTCTCTCTCTGAAACAGTAAAAGCGTGCCAAGTGGCTACAATTATGAAATGATTGCATAGGCGATGTCCAGGCGATGTTCACAACATTATGTCTTGTATATGTGCTTCAGTTCCGGACGCACCGTTGCTTCGGAGTGATCTCCACACCTTAGCACGCACGAAGGAGGCATCCGTACCGAACGAGGTTCTCCCGCACCCTGCATACAAACTGGTGGATTATCAGTACATTGAATGCACTGGTGGGGAAGCTACTCGCCCGCTCGACAAATCCAAACACGTAATACAGGTTCGGTGCACCAACTATTAAGTTGTTTTTCTAGTTGCCTTAGGATCAGTTTCATGCAAATATTGAATAGCCTAACTCGTGTGGCAGTGCGCCGTGCGACATAAGAGGAAACACGACAAGACTTACCAACTTACCATCTCCTTCCCTGTCCAAGTCAAACATTGAGGCAACATTGTTAATTCAAGCACGGGCAAGTATAAACATTCAGGGGCATAGCATATGCAACACAAGAGTCATTGATTGGGACAATATTTGGAGTGCTCAGTTGTTCTTGATGCGATGCAATGGCTCGCACGCGGATAGCCGCTAAGCTAGGATGACTTATCTATATAAACATGAGTCGCTGGCATAGCCATAAAGGACTAATCCCAGACGAGAATGGAACGCAACGAGAGCACACGATGCGCTACGAACCATTTTGCCCGAACACGAGGGATTGCACACGAAGTAGTCCAAGGCCAAGATGGAATACAACCAAGTACACGATGCGCTACAAACTATCTCGCCAGCACACGATGGACTACCCATGATGTGGTCCTAGGCCAAGTGGAATGCAACCAAGTACACGATGTGCTGCAAACCACTCGCCTGTACACGATGGACCACACTTGAAGTTCCATCCGGATTGGAGCGGCCCCAGTAACCCGGTGACCGTCCGTGGAACTATGTCTCGTTTCCGAGTTGTCCGCGACATGCAAGTCAGGGTCAATCCAATTTCAGGCAACACGAGTACGTGATTTATTTGACCAATTTCAGGCAACACGAGTACACGATTATTTGACCAATTTCAGGCAACACGATTGCACGATATACTTGAACCATAATTCTACGTTCAATGAGTGACTTGCCTTGATGCATTCCCCTGGTTCAGGGCTGCCTTGGGTGACCTAACGGTCCCGGATACTTGCAGGTTCATTCAGGCACGGAACGACTACGTAGTAGTCTTCCGGGATTTGGATGAAAATATGGCAACATTACAAGCAGACAAGCATGCGTTTCTAAGGAACATAATCAGCACGTTTGCTCGGGCCCGAAGGTATACCGAGATTTAGATCGTTAGGGGACTTAGCATGCGAGGGTCTGAATATAAGCAGTATTTCAATTTCTATGTTCTAGCATAAGCAATACAAGTTAGGATTATTCCCTTAGCTAGGTGCGTTGGATTTATTAGCATGCAGGGGGTGAATCACCTAGCGACTAGCATGAATATTCCAGATTTTATGTGTGCTGGCTAAGCAAAGACAAGTTCACCGTAGCCACCAACCTTAGCGATGATTCGCCTCGGTAGAGCGATACGTCAAGCGAGCCTCTGAAAGCCTAAGCCGGATTCCTGTAGGGACAAGTCTGGATATCCTTTGTATTCTCGTTTGAGGCAAAGCTGGTCGGGACAGTTGCACTTTTGCCGTTTGAGTCGGCAGTCCGCTAGAACGGAACATGGTGTTACACGTAGAACTCAATTTCCTTGTTACTTAACTCAATTTCCTAGTCACTACTAAGTATTCAACATGGTAGAACTCAATTTTCTTGTTACTTAACTATGACATTAACTCACACTCACTAATCTTAACTGCACACAGACATACACATAGAACATTGTATATGATACTCCTGGTACACACTATGCACACACAATCTCCTTCTAGGTACTTATCTACCTATAGGATACTCACTCATGTATAACTGATACGCATATGCACACACAATCTTAACTAAAAATTTGTATATTACATATAAAATTTAGAGATATATAACTTTATTTTACTTATTTATTTATATACTTTTTTATGTAAATCTATGTAAACACTAGAAATTTAAACCGAACGGATTAGAATGGGTTGGACCTAACCCTAGTTTCGTATAAGTGTTAGTGTTTGTGTGTCCGTGTCGTGTCTGTGTTTGTGTCAGTTTTGTGTGTCTGTGTCATATCTGTGTTTGTGTGTCCTTTATACTAGCCATAATCCTAGTTTCATGTCAGTATTTGTGTGTCAATGTCGTAGCTGTGTTTGTGTGTCCGTGTCGTGTCAGTGTGTGTATGTATGTGTGTCATGTCAATGTGTGTGTATGTGTGTCGATCGTGTCAGAGAGAGGGGGTTAGGGTTTACCTGAGCCGCTGGAGGGGGTCGCTGGGGGAGCACCGTCGAAGTCGGAGGTCGAAGGGGGAGCACCGCCGAAGGGGGTCGAAACCCTAACCAAACTAGGATAGTTAGAGAGAGGGGGGTTAGGGTTTACCTGAGCCGTTGATCGGAGGGGGTCGAGGGGGGAGCACGGTCGGCGCCGGAGGGGAAGGTCGCAGGAGGCTCGCGCGGGGAAGGAAAAATTTTTAGGGAAAAAATTTGGAAGGGGAAAATGAAATCTTTCTGGAAACCTATATGAAAAACGTTAACGACATTTTAAACATACGTTGCTAAACGTCACTGAGGTTATAATATTTAGGAACATATGAAATATTACATCGCTACAATTAAAATAATAGCTATGTTTTACGACATTTGGCGACATCGGTTTCGTAATATTATTGATAGTTGCTATGCGACATTGACAGTCGCTAACAGCGACGCCATGTGACATTATTTTATGACGTCGCTAAATTCATAAAATATAGCGACGTCAGAAAAAGACGTCGCTATTTCTTTATATTTTGGTAGTAATATATGTACATACTTGGCTCGACTAGTCCTGCTCGGACATAGCACGATTTGAGGATCCATATATATATATATATATATATATATATATATATATATATATAGCATTACTGGGATAACCCATATACCACATAACAAGCCGTATGATTGATTGGCAGTTTAATTGGACTCTTTGTATTTGATGTAGCCTTAGGATATGGACTGTCGTGGTACGATAATCCAACCCTTGTCCTTATTTGATTGTGGGGTGGATTGTTATGCTACGATGCTACGATAGGCTACGGACCAAAGCTACGATATAGATACCTTATTCTGTGCTATGGTATATTAGACTCTTGTATCTGATTGTGTATTGTACCATCTGTTAGTAGTCTAGGGACATGAACTATCGTGGTATGGTGGTCCAAATCTTGTCCTTGTTTGGTTGTAGGGTTGGACTATTGTGCTACAATAGGATATGAACCGAAGCTACGATACAGATACCTGTAGCCTGCATCTACTTAGTAGATTGTACCATGTCTCGGCGTAGTGTGACACCTCTTGTCCTTGTTTGGTTGTAGAGGTGTCCTACTGCCTCGATTATAGGATATACGCCTATGATTATGGCACGGGTCCTAATTATGTATTTTATTGGGTTTTGGTTCATTCACTTGTGCTTCCTTGTGGTACCTGCTATAGGGACCTGACCCCGCTAGTTTTGTCTGGCCAGGTCCAGTAGCAAAGCCCGAGGATTCAGTCTTATATCTGACCGATGGCATGCACCAGGAGGATGGTCGTCGAGGGACTTGAGTGGATTTCTTCTCCACCATTCTGATTTATCATTTTGTACTCTTTTGGACGTTTAGCCACCGTCACCTGTTAGCCGGATATTCTGGACATTAATTTTCTTTTTAATGATTGTAATTATTCAGACTGCAGCTGACATATGATTATGTACTCTTGGCACTGTACTAGCTTATCATTTTGTATGGCTAGTTTCTTGACCATTTTGATAAAGCGTTGGGGACGCGTTACTGTTTTATCTTATATGTTCATTAATTACTGTTTTTTGATTGACTGATTGAGACATAGATGCTCTATGAGATCATAAGAGACTTGATTGTAGTATGCACCCCCTTATCTAGTAACAGTCGTGATCGTCGTATGACGTTTTATACCTTGTATAGTGTAGCTGCCCATGTCCGTCCCCGCAATTACTCGGAATTCCAGGAGCGGGGAGTGTTAATTTGGTTACATGGAGGAGCAAGAAGAAGAGTATTGTTTCTAGGAGTAGTGCAGAGGAGAGTTTTGTTCGATGGCTCAAGGAGTATGTGAAGTACTGTGATTAAAACGGGTCCTAGAGGAACTTAAAAGGCCTTTTAGTCTCTCTATGCAGCTATATTGTGATAATAAGTCTGCCATCTGCATAGCTCATAACCATGTTCTACATCACAGGACAAAGCATGTTGAGATCGATAGAAACTTTATAAGGGAGAAGCTTAAAGAAGGGGTGATTTGTACTCCTTTTGTTCCTACTACACAACATGTTGTAGATGTTTTGACTAAGGGCCTATCGAGACAGCCATTTGAACTCCAAGTGAGCAAGTTGGACATGACTGACATCTTTGCACCAACTTGAAGGAGAGTGTCGAGAAAATAGCAGCTGGTGTAGACAATTTCAGGTGTGAATAAATGAGAAAGATTCTTCCTAAATATCATGAAAGAATTAAAATACTTTTCTGTTTTAGAGTTTCCTATTTTCATACTTTCCTGTTTTATAGTTTCGTGTTTTTCAATTTCCTAATTTTGTGTATCTAGAATCCTTTTCTTTTCCTATTTAAGTTGTAAAGGAAAAAAAAAATTCTTTTCCTTCTCTTCTTCTTCTTTCTCTATTTTTTCTATTTTTCGTTTACAGTTTCTAAAGAGCAGAAATCCTGAATATCAAGAATACGTTATTAAAAGTGTAGGTGACTAGTGGGTTGAATTGTTGATTAGTTTACATGTTTCTTTTTTTTTGTAAGTTCTAACGATTCTTCTACAAGCTGAAGTAAATCAAATGTTATTTTCTAAACTTATTGTAGTATGGTCTTCTTCATTTGCACGATTGGTGGTCACTTAATGTTATGTTTGTATGTCTGACAGTTTATTTGCCACTTCAGCTAAGTGTTAACTCATGCTTCCTTCAATTGAAGAATCAAAGAGCTTTTATGGGTTTTTTGTTTTTGTTTTTGTTTTTTTGTTTTGTTGAATCTGTGTTCAGTTCCGTAATTTCAACATGTAAAGTTTTGGTGTTCATTTATTGATGAAAATGAGAAGGAGGAAAAAAAGGAGATGGTATAATTTTGTCCAGAAATTGCTAGGAGTTAGATACTAAGATGGCAGCAGGGTCGTCAGCTTAGGCGATGACACTACACACTACTAAAAAAAAATTCTCACATTTAACAAAATATTCACTACACTGTGCACACTATGATAATTGCCGCGATTTTTCAACATATTCGAAATGCAAGTATCGGAGATGGACAATCGGAAACATTTTAATGGCCTTCTTCTCCACTGAAACCATACTCCAAGTTACCATCAGCAGGCATGGGTTCATCTTTAGCAGAATTGATAGTGTTATCAAGATTCTTTTCCTTCCTTTTTGCTGCAGTTGTTTTATTTACAGAAAATTGCATTAAGAGAATGGAAGTTTGATGATGTTGTTCCCACAACAAAGTTTTAGGTTAAAAGATCGTTTTCTACGCAAAGAATCGGTTAATTAATATTAACTACCTATTAACTTTAACCTAAACTTCTTGCCCATAATGACTATAATTAGGTGAAGTAATAAGATCAGTATGGAGATTGTGGGTTTGGAAACTCCATATGATATCATATAAATTCATTAGTTAACTAAAGATCTTCATATATCCTGATGTTACAAACACACACACACACACTCACACACACTCATATATATATATATATATATATATATATATATATATATATATAACTCGTGTCTCCTACGTGGCAAAAATTAATATATATGATATAAAATCGTGAACACAATTTTTTTTTCGTTGGTTGTCAGTAGTTACGTCCTGATGGGACGACGTTTTATTTCTCCAAATGCAAATACCCTAAACTTTATGCTATGTGTGGAATATCAGCAAACATTTTTGCTGTGCATGCAAATTTCTGTTTTATTTACAAGCAAAGAACTGAATAGTAGAAAAACATTAACCTTAACTCTCTTGGTTCTGTACATAAAGAAGCAGCACTCGATTGAAAGCATTGGGAGGGAGCACACCTTAAACAAAGAATGGTGGTCACTACACAAAAGGTTGTGGGGCATGAGAAAAGGTAGAAAGCAAAGCCCTGCATTCATTCTGTTTATCCATCTTAATAAGAAAGGTTTGATTCCGCTACTCTCGACCTAACGTCCCCCCATCATTGCTACGGTGGACCACAATCCCTTTTTTTCGTACCAGGAGAGGAGATTGAGCGTGGTCTCTCCGGATGCATGCCATTTATATTTATGATAGCACTCGAGACTTGCGGTTTTGCGTAAGGTGTTCGCATCGGACATTATCGGACATGCACCCTTTGTATCAGTTACGGGGCGGTTTGGTTTCCCCGATTGGATGCATGAGTGAAGGTACAAATCCCTTTGTCGTTGCACCAACGCTCGCTCGCTCGCTCGCTTTAGATGTTGCAAGAAATATATGCAGTATTTTGTTCATTGTGCTATATATATTCATTGTCTCTGTGCTTATGTCCGCAGCAACGTAGTTGAATGTGAACTGGAAGGTTATATAATTGCCTACTGCATTTGAAGCAAAAGCGTCTGTTGGTGGCTGGCATCATCATTCATGCTCTAGTCCGAGGTACACAATGTCTCCGTTTAACTGCAATTCGAAATGGATTGGTCTCTCGAAACGAATTGTTAACAAACAAAAAAAATGTTGCATACCTGTACTACATGGACCACTTTAGTGCCGGCTGTACAATGTCTCCGTTTGATTTGCTAACTGCAATTCGAAATGTGACCGAAATGCTGCATCTACTTCATTTCTCCAAATTGTACTTGGCACTGCAATGCCAAATTGGTAGTAACTAGTAACCGTGGAAATTATCTCCCAACTCCATGCATGTTAATGAAGGAATTTTTTGCAGGAAGCATCCCATCCCCACTAGAAACAATGTACAAAAAGAATTGCTTCGCCTAATTGTCCGTTCCTCAATTGCACACCCCAACCTCTGACAGGTGGGTCACGGTGGTTGATCAACGAACTATGAACGATATACTGGCTGTAAATTAAAATAGCATTGGTCCCCCATGCGATACGCATGCCCTAGTATATTAAATAAACAAAAGCTTAAAATAAATAAAATAAAATAAAGCTTCTTAAAAGTTTTGTGTTAACTAAGCCTTAATGTTTGTTAATTTGGTATGATTTTTTCGTTAGGTGTCTGGAGTCAATAATTCCTAGTGGTGTTGAGTACATAAAGACTAACTCTACAACAATTAGTTCTGACGGAAATATAGCCCAAATTCTAACTCTGTAATCATTTGGCAGCAGTCCCAACATCCAACTCACATAATCTTATAGTCAAAAGAATTTAGACAATCATTGACAAATTGAACATCAATCCTACCAAACAATAGTTTAATTTTAGAGTGTCTCACCAAGATTTGACCACAGATCTTAGGCCATACGTACCTATCTGGGTCTTAGTTAGGTGCCGTTGGAATGCGGTTAATTTTGCTTGGTACTAACTATTTTTTTCTGGCATTCCGTGAATCCTGAAGTTATTAAACTTCTAGCCAAGTAGCTAAGGCCATGAGCCATATAGATCTTTCTTGTGGCAAAACATAAACAAATAGATAAATACATTTGTAAGAGAAAGAAACTCAGGGAGTTAATCCTTCATTCTAGCACCATCTTGGTTCCTTAGCAACCAAAGACCACCTTAAGAAACAACTGAGTATTTGTATTTTGTTGGGTAAAGTACAAAAAAAAAATTTCTTAGATTTGACTCGTTAGAAAAGTAAGACTCACTAGACAAATGTAGCAATTAAATCCTCCTGCAATAGTTGAATTGTTTAAAATGTCCCCTTCCGTATATTAGCCGTTTGAAGTAGCCTTTAGTTGCATTTAAAAAAAAAAAAAAAGATTTAATAAATAAGATAATAATAAGTACAAAGATATTTAAATTGGAAACGTTTGTGAATTTTTTTTCCCTTCTTTTTTACGAATCTATTAGAATAAATGAGGGGTACAATGGTCAACACAGTACAAAAATACAACTTTTTGACGTCCGATAACAGAAATTCTTTTTTAGGATGTCACATGAGCCTATTTGAAAAGTCAAGTGATTTTTAAAACGTAGAGTCTTAATTTGCAAAATCTTAAATCTAAGGGGAGGTTTTCTGTACTTTACCCGTATTTTGTTTTCCAACAACAAATTTTGTGTTTGATAAACCATCTGGGAAACTACTAACTTACTTTGAGCATTCATTAACTAACTTAAAGATGTAACATGTACTCTTTTACAATTGATACACCACACATTCTTTAGAGAAAAAGAAGCATAAGGGGGAAGCATAGTTACTGGCAATCTTTAGCTTTTCTTTTGACTCTGTTCTATTCTAAATTTCTAATCAAGCAACTATCCTCAAAACTCTACAAAAACAACCTGTAGGTAAAAAGAAACATGATAAGATTCCACATGTTTAGGAAGGAGAGCTGTTGCTTGGCTGGCAGTGACAACAAATGAGTGTAGAAATAGTTGGCAATCTGTCAGTAAAAAAAGCAACTTATTCAAGCTTGGAGTTGAAGAGAAGCACTGCCAAGCAACAGCTTGATATATAATACTTTTCAAAGATGCTTAGACCCAAGCCTTTCACTTTTTATTTTCTGAACACAGGGAATTCACTGATTACTTGTCTTTGAATCATTAAACTAAGTTTCAATCAACTACAGTTCTAATTCCCAGAGGAGCAGTTGGCAGTGGTGGTTAATTTGTGTTATAGGTAAATAATACGCTCTTTCTTCTTTGGTTAATTTTATGTTCAATATGTGTGTGTATATATATATGTCATTGCCTAGTTGGTGAAAGTTTGACTGGAGGAATTGAATGCTTTTCTGGCCTCTGGTGTGATGCTCATTTGGAAGCTACTCTACTTTTGCTGTCTTAATTTCTACCTAGTGTTTGAATGCAACTTGTTTCTCTTGAGGTTCTTTTCTACTACTCTCTGCCCCTTGCTATAAACTGTTTAAATTTCTGCAAATTTGCTGTAGGCTTGTTCAGAGGGCTACTGTTAGTATCTGTAAACTTTTATTTTCCTTCTGGCAGAGTCTGAAATTTCCTGCCATTGTCCTCAATAGGAGTAGGACCCCAACCTAAGCTTGTTAGCATCCAACTTCTGCCATTAACTTGATCAGAATTGGATGCTGTTCGAGTGTTCCTGCATACACCTTTTTTCAGGAAATATTCAAAGCCCATCCTTCTTTTGTTGTTGGAAAGCTTCAAGGTTTTATCCAGAGGTTTATTTGCTTCATTTGTGTACAAATGTTCCTTCAATTTGCTGATGCCCAAAGTGCGTGTGGTGGTGCAAGCCAATTGGTTTTTGTATTGGAACCATTCTAATTAGTACTCTCCTTGTTATTCCTTGTGTTTCTATGAGAAGGGTGAGTTGATAGGAAAGGAATAAGCTTTTCCTTTACTGTTACCAGTGTGTCTTCCTGCTTACTGGTAGCATTTCCTTTCTTCTTTGCATCCTTTATGCCTCTGGTGAAAGGTTACACTTTCTTGCTGTGGGTCACTTTGTAGTAGAATAATGGTGTAGATGCGATCTCATGGTTTTAAAGCTCTCCAGCTGGTGGTGGATTGTAGATATTATGCTTGGGCATGGGTTTCCTCTCTTCTTTTCTTCCTCCCTCTTCTCTCTCTTTCAGCACTCTGTTGGTATAAAGCTGCAAAGAGTCGTATGTTCCTTGTTGAGTTCTACAAGAAATTTACCAGTCAAACTCCTCCGCCCCTCCTTTAGTTAAAGATCATCTTGTTTCTTGGCTTTGAAACGCTCCACTTCAATATTTGGAACTGAGAGCTACTTTTCTTATAGCCTTTAGTGTTGCATTCCACTTTCACTTTGAGAGTGTGGCTTGGTGGTGATTTGAGGTTTTTCTCATGTGAACAGAGTAGCGGAACCTCTCTAAACTGCCAATTCTTAGAAGTCAGTTGCAACCTTTGGCGGGCAAAAAATGTCGGCTCGTAAAGAAGTTTCGTCGGTGGCAGCTCCTCCGTGCTCTTCTGGGAATGTTGCTGAACATTTGTTCGTTGCTGACTGGGATCAGCTTCATTCGGGGAAATTTGGTGGCTTGTCTTCCTACAACGCTGGCCATTCCAACTCTGCAGCAATTGAGAGAATGCCGAGCTTTCCGTGCTTTGGAAGTGAGAGCCTCTCTGAAATTATGAGCTCCTTCACATTGCCAGAGAGCGCGCAAATGGCTACTACTGCTCTTTGTCCTCAGGACTTCCCTTGTGCTAATGAGCTTATTACTGGGAAGAATTCTAAAGGAAAGAAGAGAAAGGTGCCTGAGCATTGTGCTATGCAGTCTACTTCTCTGGTTAGTAATCAATATGACCTCTCTTCTAGTTCCTTAAAACTTGGCATCAATACCTTGATAAATTTGTTCTCGGTCTTGTATAGGAGGCCGAGGCCGAGGCCGAGCAACAGAAAGATGTTCCAATTGATGCTGTCAAGAGTCCGATGGAGAAAGACGAGAAGAAACACAAGGGGGAAGGGAAGCCAGGTTTCAAGGAGAACGGAGAATCCAGCAAAGAAGATTACATCCATATTCGGGCCAAGCGAGGCCAGGCCACCAACAGCCACAGCCTTGCTGAAAGAGTAATTGTCCTATATATAGAACTCCTCCATGCTTATTCCCTTTTTTGCTTCATTTGTGAAGTTAGTGTATTCTTCTTGCAGGTGAGAAGGGAGAAGATCAGCGCGCGGATGCGACTTCTTCAAGACCTCGTCCCTGGGTGCAACAAGGTTAGTTCAGATACTCAAGATTTAGAATGGATACCCTTCCTTCATATTCTAATTAATTGTTAAAATGGACATGAATACAGATTACTGGGAAGGCTGTGATGCTTGATGAGATTATCAACTATGTTCAATCACTCCAAAAACAAGTAGAGGTGTGTTCAATTTTGTCCTTGTAACTTAGGATTTCTAAAATTGAGTTTCTATTCAGAGTTTCTACATTGAAATTGCACCCGAATAAAAACACTCTCCAATGGTTTACGTGGCAGAAAATAAAATGGTCAATTTAATAATTTAGTTTGAAAGTAGGGTCCGATATTAAATTCTATGAAAGATCAGAGAATTTATATGAGAGCTTCTACATGTAGAACCCTAATAGAAATTCTCCATCCTATCTCGATGCCAGGTTGGATGGAAATTGGGATAGAACTATTGGAAGAAGTTTTTTTTTTCCTTCTAAAAATGAGTTCTACTATAGAAATACCATAGAAATTGGGAAGATAGAAACCCCCATAGGAGATGGCCTTATGATCTCGAGAATTTTGAACAGCTGTATAATCAGGAATGTAGGAAGAGAATGCGCTTAAATTTTAATGCAATTTGGATATGCAGTTTCTATCGATGAAGCTTGCGACCGTGAACCCGGAGATGAATTTGGACATCGAGCAGATTTTTACTAAAGAAGTAAGATTAATTGATTGATATGCATCAGTTTATCTTGGTTGATACTTTTGCTCATCTTCTCCTTTTATTCTTCCACGACAGAATATTCAATCTATGAGATATGGGAGTTTATCCGCGTTTGGTTATGGTCTGGAAATGGGCACCTCACATCCTCACTTGCAAGCTGGAACTGCAATGCCGAGCATACCCAATTCCAGGGACTTGGTAAGAACCTCCAACCCTCGTACTTCTATGCGCCAGGTAACTGCGTTATAGAAATAGTTTTACAGAAAATTTCATAGAAAGCATTAATGTTGCTGAAATTACAGTGAGAGCACAAAGTGAGAGCACAAAGTTTTAATAAAATACATTATGAGAATACATTATGAGAACAAAAACGCCCATCGAAAGTGCGTAAACAATGACAACATAAATTAAAAAAAAATACATAACTCCAAAAAAAAATGCCTTTCAGATGGACGTTTTTCTAACAACTCAGCAAAGAAAACGTTCTTCTGAAGGACGTTTTCTATACAGTCAGTAATTAAGGGACGGAAAATACCGAAGGGATTACTCTAGTAGTAATGTGACGGACCGCCTTGGAGTAGACCAAGGTTCGAATCTCTCCTCCGCCAGTAGTGTGGCTCTTATAGCCACGGGTGGAGCTTAAGTATATATCAAAAAAAAAAGGGACGAAAAAAGTGGGTAATTAATATCAAACGATATAATTATAGCTATTTTTACAAAGAAAACGCTCTTCAGAAGGATATTTTTCTAGCCAAACAAAGAAAACACTCTTCTAAAGGATGTTTTCGTGCTATTATCTTAATTTCAGCAAACTTTGTGCTATGACAGTAATTTCAGCCAACTTTTATGCTCTCCATGCAATTTTCTGATAGTTTTATGAATATCAATCTCTTGGATGCAGATATCAAATTCCTGGGATCACGAGTTTCAGAATGCTTTCCAAATGGGTGTCATCCCTAACCTTCCTGCTAGTGGGGTGGATATGAATGGTAAATCTTGATATCTTGGCTTTGGTTTGGAAGATTATAAGGAGGAATGTGATCCCTAACATATTGAGTGGTTTGGTTTTGTAGGTTCTATGAAGGCAGAGTTGTAGTAAATGCTTCCTGACTGAGCTGCTATGAGGCTTTGATTGGGCTTTCTATTGGCTGATTTCCTAAACAAGTGTATTGTATAGATTATAGGTCTAACCATTTGCCTTCAAATTTTTAGAAGTGGCAACGCTATGTTCAGGCAGATTAGGTTGATTGGTTCGGGTGTTCATCTTCAATTGTGTCAAGAAAGTGGTATAGAAAATTCAATTTGGTGTTCAGGACTTGGTTTATTTAAGGTTTTTGTTATGCTGCAGTGTAACAATTTGTTGTTGCTTGTGGATTAAGTTGAGTTGATTGGGCTACTCAGAGCTATATATGTTGATACTAATTTCCTACTGGTGAATTGTCTTCTCTCATTGCTTGAAAATTGTTCGTATTGATCAAGGTTTTAGGCATATGAATCGGTTTGATATTGTTTAGTGTCTTCAGAACAAGAAAATTAAGGCCCAGTAAAATCATGTAGGCCCAGTAAAAATCATGTAGACCCAGTAAAAAAAATTCTTCCACAAGTGAGAAGAGAAAAATGGAGAGAGGAGGATTTTTGGAAATTTATCCATCTACTCCTCAAAAAACTAAGTATAAATTGTGATTTTAAAAAACCAAGAATAAAATAATAATTATACTTTTATCCCATAAAACGAGGAAAATGGAAAATTAACTTTACCACTAGTTTTCTTTTCTTTAAATTTTGATTTCGTTTCCACAAAAAGTTTCCAAAGACACCATAAGAGACCCTTGATACTTCAATCTAATGTCTCATCTTGACTTACCCCTTCTCAACATCACCTACTTCTTTTTTCTTCATGAGGTTAGTTCCGCTTGAAGCAAGTGGGTGAGACTTCCGAGAAAAAAGAATTTGGTTTCCAACGAACTGAAACAATATACATGTCGATCAATTGATCTAGTAAATCAAAACTATCGGTTTTTCGAGCTATTTGATTGCATGAAGATAGACAGCATATAATGTGTAATGTTTTAACTTGTCAGCTGGCTTTTACCTATGATTTGAGAATCCAGTTCATGGGGAATTGATCAGAGGAAATCATTGAATTGAACAATTTGTTCGTGCTCTTAATTCTTGTTGAAACAGTTCTGAAATGTGTATGTCAATCCCATGATGAATGATGCTTGTAGAAAATGCAGAGATCCCGAAATGTCCTGCAAAGCATCAGTAAAATTTCTTAATCAGCTTCATAACGATTGAGCGACTTTACTAAGTACTTTTTAGTCTGTGCACTGATAGAAACAGAGAGAGAAGATGCTTATATATGGTTCGGATTGGCATATTGGGCTTTGCCCATATGTATGAATTGAAACATATATATTAAGAACCTTTAGAGGTGACCGCGGCCGGCCCGTGCCCATGTGGCGGCCGGCCATTGGAGGGGAGGGTCAACATGGGATACGTGAATGCAACGGGGTCGTGGACGCAGACCGGCCGCGGTCACCCTGCGGGCTAAATTCTATTTTCCATATATTAAGGCCTCAAATCTTCAAACGACCTCATTCTCTATTGTATCATAAATCTTATGCCAAGATGGACACGTTATAAATTTACTATTGTTCTATATCAGAAAAATATTACTTTCGTTTGGCTTGTCGTTGTATTGTATCTATCATGTTTCTATTATCAAAGACTTCCTTGGGGGGGGGGGGGTCTGAACCACCCAAGTAAGGTCTTCTGGTAGACAGGGACGGATTCAGAAACTGAAGCTGGAGTAGACTATAGCGGATTCGGATGGACTAGAGGTGTACTAACATATATAAAAATAATCGAAAATGAAAAAAACATAAAGAAAAAAAAAGAGTAAAAAATTTTTGGGTTGGGCTGGAGCTCACCCCACCAACAAGCACGATTCGTCCCTGCTGATAGAAGTTCTTTGTAAGTCCATTTGTAGTAACTGACAAGTCACATACTCAAGCAAGTATTACAGGAGGTACTACTAACACAGATTAATAGGAGATGATGTTATGGTACATGAGTCAATTTTTGTTCACCCACTAAAACTTGAATGATGTTCACCATTCCATTCAAATATTGTCACATGTCTGTCGGGCGCGTTGCGGAAGCATTTTTCAACCCACATGAGATAACCAACCAATCTACGAACACCAAACACAGATGAAGACAAGTATATGACGGTGACTATGTAACCTGGACAAATCTTAACCTTTATAACTCAGATAAAATTATAAGATTACAGAAAACTAATGTTGAAACCCTTTGCCCTAATAGGTTCAACTCCCTCATCACACTTAAGAAGAAACGACAAAGATTACAATTGAAATCACTTACCAACCCGTAGCAAATTTTTTAACCAAAGTTGATGACTCCTCGACTAGATCTCTTCATCCTTTTGTCTTGTATGGAGAAGAACCCTAAGAGCAAAGCACGGACTTTCTTTTAGATTTTCTTGTGGACGAGCAGATCGAATCTCCATATTTGTGTATGCTTTGTGCCTCAACCCTCCTCCTATATTTATAGGATGAGAAATCATATTTTAGGTCATAATAGGATTTCCTAAATAGAAAACCCTAAAATAAGAATTATATTACATCTAAAATAGCCCAACACTAATTATGGACGTCCAAATATGATCAGATCAAATATTTGATACAAATTTAAAATCTAATCAAATCTTACATTTAATGTAGATTTCTAAATTATATCAAAATAAATCATTGACCGTATTTGGGCTACAAAACTTACCAAATCCATAATGGACCCCAATAATCTTTTCCTCCAGTCTGATGAGAGAGTGTTGTCCACATGGCTCCTCAACTGGACACCATGTATGTCGTCACGCAACAGAGTTCCTGCTTTCCCATGCCACCGATCTTCGATCCTCCGAGCTGCCTTGCATCATCTGTCATCTCCAGCTCCTCGACCGTCAGGTCGACGCTAGCTGCCATGTGTTGCACCTCCTGAACCACTAGGATCCTGTCGATATTAATGACGCGGCAAAGACCGAATCCCTGACTATCAGCCTCACCGTGAGTTTCGACTGCTTGTTTTCGACTTTCGTCTTCCACCAAAACGTGTTAACGTTCCAACGAGCTTCTTCACCCTTGGCTGGCCTAACCAAGCGGATGGTGCGATTCTCCCAAGAATTAAACTTCTGAATCTTTCCACCTTCGTGTCCGAACCTGAAGCTCCTCCATACACATGCATCCTTTTTCACACCCCGATCCCGGAGGACCGAAAGACACCACTGGGCGTGATGTCGTGCAAGCCTAAGTTACGCTTGCACAAGGCCAAGACCTGTACAATAACAAAATAAGCTATTCAGAGTTAGAAGCAGCGGCACAATATTGTAGAAATTGAATGAACACCATGGTATAAGAAAATAATCTCTTTATTGACAATTTAAAATGATTACAAGGCTATCATTACATTGCCAATTGGCCTACAAGTCACTTGAGCTATACAGAATATACTGACATCGTTCCATACATTACATCCTTTTATACATAAAATAACTCAAAGCTTTTTAAGGCATCTCCTGATTTTTGTCTCCTGGGGATTAGGAACTGCTACCGCTTCCTCGAAAAATCTAGCACCTACAGATAGAACTGGTGGGGGTTCAGCACTTTGGGGAAAGCACTGGTGAGTATAAAAGCAACGAACAGAAGAAATACCCTCTGAAACCAACACTAAGTCATCATGCTATAAAATATTTTATTATTAGTGATCATGTTACTTTTACCTATGCTCATTTCATGTAGTACAAGATCAGAGTCAGTTTGCACTTCTTTGAAAACATCTTTGAAATAACTTTTATATACATTTCATTCAAGCATACAATAAGGATAGTCCATGCACGATAGTTATTACACTTCTATACTGATGTGCGCAGCGTATTCGTGAGCTATATTCATTATCTTAGGGACAAGCTGGAACATTCATTTATTCAGTTCTTTACTAAAAGCAGGATACTATCATTTCTTATGAGGCAACTTCTTTCTGCACTAGTACGCATGAATGTTAGGAGCTGTGACTCAGCTTCAGCTCTACCCTAACAAACATGAATACTAGCGAGAACTTATGTGAATAGGAAGCTAACATTTCTTATAACAAGGACTATTCTTAGAAGCAACATGCAACAGGTAACATAATAATATGATCATCACTTATTCAGTGATTCTTACCCTTCTTCGGACAGTTAGACATACAAGTTAGCCATAATTTGCATATAAATATAATCTCAAGGGACTTGGCATCTATGTCTCTAGGGACTTGACATCTATATCTCAAGGGACTTGGCATTTACCTCTTATGGGACTTACCACTTATACCTCAAGGGACTTTGCATCTATCGGTTAGGCTTGCAAGAAGGTTGCACCTAGCATGCTACCTACCTACATGATGGTCCATGAGAGTTTTTCCTCGTGAATTAGTAGTAGTGACTCAAGGTTCCACTCTGCACTAATGGACACAACACCCCACTATATCTCAAGGATCGTCCCTCAGGGTGCTATCATAATCTCTTCCGGACCGACCGATTCACAGTGCCCCAGGAACCGTTCGAGAGACTATTACCTTGTGCACAAGTTGTCTGAGGCCGATGCATGACATGAACTTCTATCAGATAAAATATATCACAAGCACAGTTCTAAACACAAGCACATACTTACATCTTCTCTTTAATTATCTAATAGACACACCCCACTAGATCACAAGGACCGTACCTCAGGATGCACTATTAGTGCCTTCTCTTATCTAATAACATACCTACTAGATCACAAGGACCGTACCTCAGGGTGCGCTATTAGTATCTCTTATCGTTTTTTTTATAAGACAAGCATTTTCATACAGATCCATATTTATAGCAGCGATAACAAAAACATGTAAACAATCTCTAGTTGAGAAAGCATGGCAACAGGGCTGCTATCTCTTGTTACCAAGCATGCATTTTTATTCTTGTTTAGAATACGACAAGGGACATGTTCAAGCATACTTATACTCTTATTTAATAGCAATACGATAGGGACATGTAGACATTCTTTTACTCTTGTTCAAGTATACTTTTACTCAACATTCGGCCAGACGCCAAACCACTCAAGTAACAACAACGACGATTTCGGCCAGACGTGATGGAATCCATCGAAGCTAAAGTCAACAAGCTGATAGCTAGTGGCTTCATCCGCGAGGAACAACACCTAGACTGGGTAGCCAATATCGTGCTCGTCGTTAAGCAGAATGGGAAGATCCAAGTCTGCATCGACTTTCATGATCTAAATCTGGCATGTCCCAAAGATGAATTCTCTCTTCTAATCACCGATGTAATGATCGACAATACTTGTGGCTTCGAGCGCATGTCCTTCATGGATGGCTTCTCAGGATACAACAAAATCAAGATATTTTTCGACGATGGGAAACATACGTTATTCTGAACCCCGATAGGCGTATACTGCTATACGATCATGTCTTTCGGCCTGAAGAACGCAAGTGCTACATATCAGTGAGCACCATTTTTCGTGAGCATCTGCACAAGACGGTAGAATGCTACATCGACGACATCGACGGCCAGAGTCGCTCCAAAGATGATCACCTCAAGCTCTGAGGACTATGTTCGACTTAATGCGCACACACCGTCTAAAAATAAACCTACTAAGTCCATCCTGGGAGTCTCCAGCGACAAATTTCTAGGTTTCGTCATCACTTCCTGGTGTATTCATATAAACCCCGACAAGACCAAGGCCATCCTCGAGATGCACCCACCAAGGAACCTCCGGGAACTCAGCGACCTCCAAGGGAGATTGGCATACATCAGGAGGTTCATATCAAACCTCTCGGGACGTTGCCGGCCGTTCACCCAGCTCATGAAAAAATGTGTCTCCTTTGTTTGGAATAAAGAATGCCAAGGAGCGTTCGACCACTACCAGAAAAAGTCAAATTAGCGACGTCTAAAAACGTCGCTAAATAACCAAAAATTGTCGCTAATTAGGTTTAGCGACGTAATTAGCGACGTTTCAAAGCAGTCGGAAAACACCAAGTCGCTAAAACAAAAAACGTCGCTAAACGTCGATATGCCGACGTTTTTTAGCGACTTTAATGTGTCGCTAAATTTAGCGACGTTTTGCGATGCCAAGTCACTAAAAAGCGACATTTAGAAAAGTCGCTAAACGTCGCTGATTAGCGACATCTATCGCGACGTTACACCGACGTCTTTAATGACCTGGCTATACTGCCATGTCAGCAATTGGCGACGTTTAGCGACGTCATTAGCGACGTCCTTAGCGACATTTTACAGCATCTCTAAGTAGCGACGTAATTAGCGACGTAATTTAACATCGCTAAACGTCGCTAAACGTCGCTAATAACGTCGCTAATTTTTAAAATAAAAATAAAAAAAATAATGTGCAGAAGCAAACATTGGTGATTCCCTGTAGTTTTACATCATCTTCATCATACACACCAACATGATTCAATCTAGTTAACTATATAATCCAATTAAATTAAAGACCACAAGAAGTATCAATCCAATTAAATGTGGATAACTATATAATCCAATTAAATTAACTAAAAAATTAAAGACCACAAGAAGCATCATACATCATGTCTATTGTTGAAGTATCAATAAATCATAAATAATAATAAAAATAACTATACTACTACGGATCTGCAGGAGGCTGACCCGCGACGCGCTTGAAGGATAACAACTCCTCATACTCGTCCCGTGGAATCGACACCGATGTCGATGGAGAAGGCAGTAACGTCGGTAGAGGCCGTGCCCGCTCCAAGTCTGCGAGTCGCTGGTTGTAAGAATCCAGGGTAGATAACAGCCTCGTACTGCTATCACCCATTGAATCCTGCATCCTCGACAGGTTCTCGCCCATCGATAGCTGTGACGCCTGCATCCTTGTTAGCTTCTCGCCCATCGATAGCTGTGACGCCTGCAGCTCCATGATGTTGCGATCATTGGAGGCTCTAATATCATTTGTCAATTCTCGTAGCTCCGTCATGCTGCGGTCGAGCATATCCAATCGTACGATGAGCATCGGATCGTCCGCCTGCGGCTGGGACCGGGACTGGTCCTCTATACTTCGCAGCAAGTCGTCACGGAGAGACGTAATCTGACGGTCAACGGCCTCCTGGACGGCCTCCTGGACTCTGGCCGACGACTGCGAGGGCTGCGACTGCGAGGGGTGTGTGGAATGCACAGCTGTCGGGGAGGCCCTAGATGACTGCGTCGCAACCAGGGCGCCATAGGAGCCCGTACCGTAGTACGTACCCCTCTGGAGACCACCAGCTGCGGTCACCCACAGGTCGTCCGCCGACGGAGATGGACCGGGCTGCGACGAAGTACCAGCCTCTCCAGGTGTAGGTGCACTAGCAGTCGCCCGCTCACGAAGCCTAAGATACTCGGCCTAGAAAAGGTTTGGAAACTCAATAATTGCCTAAGTTATATTAAAATAAACACAAAGTAAAGTAATACTTACATAGGTCTGTGGGGCCCTCTCATCAATGAGATTTCCGTCCTTGCGATGGGTGGCCAAGAAGACGGTCACCATGTTTGCATCCTCACCCCTCTGTACCTGTTAAAAATATATTTTTTATTACTAAACTTAAATATTTTTTCCAAGTACCATTTTATGGTACTTGGTACTTATATTAAAATAATATATTTTAAAAGAAAAAACATACCAAACGACGAAAATGTTCCGTCATCGGAATCGAGCCACCACACCACTTGGCAGCATTCTGCCTAGCCGCCTTGGCCTTCTTAGACCTTTCCTTGTAGCTCGGATCGTCGAATCTAGCCCTCATCGCAGTCCACTGCTCAGGCGTGATCCAACCTTGGATCGGTTTTCCAGCACGATCACGAGCCTTCTGGTCATCCAGAGCATCTCGGATAAGCTTGGCGGCAACGGTAGGAAAGAGCCGCTCGATCAACTCGGCCCGGTGCGGAGGATAAAAATACGTTTGCTACAATAAATAATTCATTAAGTTAGCATCACGAATATGCATAAATTAGAGGATTTATTTAATATATTTTTACCTGGAAGTGCGCAAACCAGAACGCCTTCCTCTCCTCCGGAGCCTCAGAGTAGTTGATCCAAGGGCCACCGTAGTTGTTCCTCAGAAATTGGCCCAGGCGTCTCTGAACCGACGATGGACGATATCTATACAGAAATAATAATTTAGATTACTGAAAAAGTCAATATACGATGAATAAAGAGAAACACAAATATATACTAAACCATCTAATTGACTTACTTTGTACCGTCGGCCCAAATCTCTGTCCTCGTCTCCTCCGGTGGTGCGCATGGAGGATCTTGCTGATGCTGGGACAACGTCGGCACGACCTCCTCTACATGCTCATCTGTCTCCATGGTTCCGTCAGCAGGAGGAACGCTGGACGAGGGAGTACTATCACGCCTGGAACTACTTGTCCCAGGAGTGATGCCACGCAACGTCATCGCAGTCGGAGATGTGACTGATCGATATACTGGAGTACTGGGCGACGATGATCCGGAACCAACAGTAGGCAGTACCGGAGTGGCACTCTGTCTACCTCGGGACCTGCCGAATCCTCCGCGTCGTCCTGTCATATCTGATAACAACATATGATGAATATAGAGAAACACAAATATATACTACATTCTACAGTCGAAATGTGATACATATCTCAAAGCATTATACAGTCAAAATATAATACATATATTCGTTAATGTCAACATCTACTTCTACATACAATATTTACAGTCCAAATACAGTTACATTCTACATGGAATATTTTATATTTTCAATCATCTTCAGAAAATTTATCTTGTTCGCCTTCCTCGTCCTGCTCTTCCTCTTCCTCGTCTTCACTTTCATCTACTTCGTCGTCCTCTTCGGATAATTCTACATCTTCTACATTATTACTCGTGTAATAAGTAACTTTCGTTGAGTCCACATCTACAATATTTGTTACAAGAGGTAGATCGTCCTCCTGATAAGCTATTTCGTCAATGTCAAAGGTATTTCTAGCTTTAGTCTTGCATACTGCCCACCAATCCGACCTCGCTATCCCCCGTCTAGGATAAGTTGTGAAGTACACGAGCTGAGCCTGACTTGATAGGACAAATGGTTCGTAGCCTTGATATCTACGCTTGTAGTTTATATCCACAAGGCCATGCTTGTCAATTTTCCAACCTTGATCTTGAATCGGATCAAACCATTCACACCTGAATAGCACGATATTAGTAGGTTCTGGGCCATAATTATATGTCAACTCCACAATCTCTCGTAAGATACCAAAAAAATTATTGCCCAGATTGACGTCTTTGTAGTTTGTAGATTTGATACACAAACCACTGTTTTTCGTGGAATCAAGATCCAGAAAGCTGTCTCTGATAGGAGCATTTGTTGACTTGACCCTGAACCCATTCACACAGAAACTTGGCCATATTTTTACGGCAGTAATTGGTCCCTTGGCTAGAGTCCTAATAGATTCAGTCTCGGGTGATATTAGACGATCGAACTAAATACCAAAGTAGCGATAGTAAGTTATTTGTTTTGCAAGTGCAGAAATAAAAAGTAATTACCAAGCATCTTACATATGCGCTCAACCAAGAAGAAAAATGGCATCTCATATCTTGTTCTACTTCTTCGTCTGTTATGTAGGGTCTAACCGACCTCAACTCATCATTATATGTGCTGAAAAACAATGAAGCAACTGCTGATTAGTAGCATAATAGTATCTTATACTATTACATTGAGATGATGTAAACATGGACGTATTAATTACTTACCCCTCTAGCTTCTCCACTTCATCCTCGTCGCAATTGAGTAATATATACAATTGAGCAGCCCTTAGCTCATCGTCATTCAAATATCTCTTCTTCATTTTTCCCGAGGGCTTTCCGGATGCATTGAATACTTTGAGTATTGCATCATTAGATTCCTGATATGCGTCGTCGTTTCTGGGAGCTTTCGTCCTATTAGTAGCAACATGCGGTTTGAAATACGTCGAGCAAAAGTTTGTAATCTCCTCGAGAACATAAGCTTCACAAATAGAGCCTTCAACCCGTGCCTCATTTTTTACCTTTCTCTTTAGGTGATTCAGATGGCGCTCGAAGGGGTACATCCACCGATAACCGACAGGACCACCAACACGTGCCTCATAGGAAAGATGAATTGGCAAATGCTCCATAGAGTCGAAGAATCCAGGAGGAAACACCTTCTCGAGCTTACATAGTGTTACCGCAATGTCCCTCTCTTACTTTTCTAGACGATCGACGAGCAACTTAGTACAACAAAGATCTCTGAAGAATATGCTCAGCTCTGTCAATGGGTCCCAAACGACCTGCGGTAAGAATTCCCGAAATGCAATCGGAATTAACCTCTCCATGAATACGTGACAATCGTGGCTCTTCATACCTACTAGTTTGTTCTCCTTGAGGTCGACGCATCTTTTCAAGTTCAACACGTACTCGTCTGGAAACTTTAGACCCTGAATCCACCTACAAAGTCTACCTTTATCCTCTTTATCCAGTGAGAAAACTGACTTAGGTTGCTTTAACTTTCCATTCCCCTCCTCTATCAAATGCAATGCAGGACGTCTACATATGTCTTCTAAGTCCAACCTCGCCTTCGGATTATCTTTTGTCTTCCCCTTTACATCCATTACAGTATTAATTATGTTATCAAACACATTCTTCTCGATATGCATGACATCAAGGTTATGTCTGATCAGATTGGTGCTCCAATATGGCAGATCCCAGAATATACTCCTCTTCGTCCAGTTATGGGTGCGACCAAATCCGTCACACTTGTACCCCTTAGCAGGCTCTTGGATAGCACTTGGTAAATCTTTTACCTCTTCCCATATCGTGCATCCGGACCACCTTGGCGGTGGATTGGCCTTCTCCACAACTCCCGTACGAAAAGCATTCCGATTCCTCCGGTACGGATGATCCTTCGACAAAAATTATCGATGACAATCGAAGAAGCACGGTTTGCCTCCGTATTTCAAACGGAAAGCCTGAGAACGGTCCATGCAATACGGACATGAGAGACGACCATGGGTGCTCCATCCCGATAACATTCCATAGGCCGGAAAGTCGTTGATGGTCCACATAAGTGCTGCCCTCATCTGAAAATTCTGCTTTCTAGAAACATCGTACGTGTTGGCACCGACTTCCCACAGCTGATTCAACTCATCTATCAAAGGCTGTAAATACACATCGATATTCCTTTTCGGATTGTTCGGACCCGGGATAATAACGGTTAGGAACATATACGGAGTCTTTATGCACATCCAAGGCGGTAGATTGTACGGAGTGACGATCACAGGCCAACACGAATACTGGGAGCCCGAAAGTCCGAATGGGGTAAAACTGTCAGAGCAGAGCCCCAATCTGACATTACGCGCTTCCTCGACAAAATATGGATACTCTCGATCAAAGTGCTTCCATGCTTCTCCATCGGATGAATGATCCAATACTCCTTTGATCTGTTTTCGCCTGTGCCAACTCATGTTTTCTGCAGTCTCCTTAACCATAAACAACCGCTGCAACCGTGGCGTCAAAGGCAAGTAGTGCATCAAATCGGTAGGCTTTCTTGCACCGACAGACTTTCCTCTAACAGTGGCCTTGTAGCGATCAGCACCACAGAATCTGCACGCATCTTCATCCTTGTCGTCTTTGTAGTACAACATGCACCCGTTGTGACATGTATCGATTTTCTCGTATCCCATCCAAAGCGATCTCACCATCCTCTTAGATCGATAGAAGTCTTTAGGCAACTTTGCACCCTCGGACAAGATCTCTATAATCAAATCGAGCAGTCGATTATAGCATTCTTGCGACATGTTAAAATCGGACTTGATGCTCAATAATCTTGTAACCACCTCCAACGGTGAATGATCCTCACAACCAGGATATAGTGGAGTCCTTGCATTCTCAAGAAACTCCATAAACTTTGCAGCATCGGCATTCGGTGCCTCCTCAGCTGCATCATAATTGTCCTGATTGAAACTAGGTCCCGCCGTATTATAATTGTCAGGATTGAAACTAGGCCCCGCCGCATCATAAACCATGTTCACCAACCCGTCGTCATAAGCATCGTGGTCTTGGACATCCATATACGGCTCCACATAGGGCTCCGACTCTGATGCTAGAGATACAAGTTTTCCGTGCGCGGTCCACTGATAGTAATTCGGCATAAAGCCCTTCGAGTATAAATGATATGTAACTTCCACTTCAGGATGATATTTCCTGTTGCGACATCTCACACACGGACACTTAATTTTGGTACCGTCCATGTATTGAGAGAACGCCTTTGCGAACTGCAGGAACTGCTGTACACCCTCAATGAATTCATCCCGCACACCGCACATGTCATCAGGATGACGGTTGTACATCCACGAACGATGACGCAGATAGTAATTCATATCCATTTCTAGAAACTTCTGCAAAATTGACAGTATGTATCATATAAATCATTATATGCAAAATTAACCGTACTATAAAAATTATAACTGATATAATACATATTTTCATTTATCAAAACTGCAGCTGCCCCCAATCTCATAGTACTATGAACTGCACTATAAGTGTGCAGTCAACACTACAAATAGTGTGTCATACTATAGAACTGCAGCTGCCCCCAACCACACTCCTAGGTCAGTGTCCGTTATGGGAAAAGCAGTCATGGCATTGCACTAAGGCACCTGGTGCTTGAACAATTTTTGCATCAAAAGTTTTCCAAGTACACGGGCTATTGCTCTATGAAACGGATAACCCCATGCATTGTGGCTGTACTCACTCACATTTACCGGCAGATTACTGCACTCCCTTTAGTAAAAAAACCTAACCCCTCAAACTGGCACACTGATACACACATACACTCTTAAGAATTCTGTAATCAAAACTCACCTGGTACCAACAATACCTATTAAGTACTCTAAATTCTATACTTCATATAAATACTCCATTTATACTCATATAAACACTCCATCTATACTCCCAGATCTGGGATACACCTATATGAATGCTCAACCTTCACACCTATTACTTATTCTCTTCAACACATATATTCACTCAAACACCTGACTAATACACCTCTTTAAATCAGTCACCCACTGCTACTGCTTACCTTCTTCCTCAATATTTGATTACCCCTTATCCCGAGCCACACACTCATGTGTGCACTATAGTATCACTATGAATACCCAATCTTCTCTCAGATGTTGGTGTTATATCTAACACTTGCCCTCATGTCCTTCAAATCATACGAGTTCAAACCCCATCTCAAACACATCCAAATCCTGCCTTGCACTAGTTGCTGACTGGCTCAGTAAGTTGCTGCACAAGGATACAGTATTTACACTGTATTAGGACCCCCTCACACCTGCCTGCAGAAGCTAACAACCAACTACAATGCACCTAAACCTTAATGCACACTATGTTCAGCTGTGCAGTGCCTCCCCAAGTTGCCTGTTGCACATTGGGCTGATGTGCCTCAAGTCTCCCTCTGCTCACTGCTAGTAAGCAGTGCTCACTGCTGCTGTTACCTCTCTCGTCGACTTGGGCCAGTCGGCCCTAACCCTAACCCTAACCCTAACCCCATGTCAACAAACCTAACCCTAACCCTAACCCTAGGTCCTGATCAGTGTCTGTGTCAGTGTGTGTGTGCCGTGTCTGTGTCTGTGTCAGTGTCTGTGTGTGTGTCGTGTTTGTGTCAATGTCACATGTGTCCTGTGAGAGAGAGAGAGAGAGAGAGAGAGTAGGGTTTACCGGAGTAGTCGCGGTGGAGAGCGGGTCGACGGAGCGCGGGGGGGGGGGGGGGAATTTTTTTTCTTTTCAAAATTTCAGCAGATGGGGAAAAATGAAACCGATCCCTAATTAACCAAATTTTAGCGACGTTTAGCGACGTCCAAGAGAAAAATATCGCTAATTTAAATTTTAGCGACGTCAATGCGTCGCTAAACACGTTGCTAAATATTTTCAATATTAAGGTCGCTATATACGTCGCTAAACGTCGCTAAATTAGACATATTAGCGACGTTTAGCGACCTAAACTGAACTTATATCGACTTATTTTTTAAAATCTTAATAAAAGTCGCTAAACGTCGCTAAATGTCGCCATTTAGCGACGTCTAGCGACGTTTTAATAAGGAGTCGCTAATTTTTATATTATTAGCGACGTTTCTTTTGACGTCGCTAAAATACGTCGCTAAGACCACTTTTTCTAGTAGTGGACAAAATCAAAGAATACCTATCAAACCCTCTTGTGTTGGTGGTCCCGGTAAAGGAAAAGCCATTCCTGCTCTATGTACACGCAATAGATCACTCTTTCGGTGCCTTGTTATCCCAGAATAGTGATTCAAGTCACGAGAAGGCCATATACTACCTCAGCAGGATGATGGTCGGCCCAGAACATAGATATACCGACGTCGAGAAAGAGTGCATTGCGCTGGTATTCACTATCCAGAAAACTCGACACTACGTGACTGGACAGACCATTCATGTAATCTCGTGAGTCAACCCCCTCAGGGTCCTCATGAGCAAACCTGGGGCACTTAGTTCCCGTTTGACTACCTGGACAATATTATTATCTCTATATGATATGGTATTCGTCCCACTGAAAGCCGTCAAGGGTCACCCAGGGTCAGAAATGTCAAAGCTCTACAAAGAGATTCCAGACGAAGTGGCATACGCCAACGTCACCTCACACGAAGCGGTTTGGCGAATGTTCTTTGACGGTGCTTCAAGAGCAGGGCCCAAAGATAACATCATCGCTAGGGTCGGGATAGTATTGATCTCCCCATACGATCTCGTCATCAATCGCACATATTCTCTCATGGAGCCATGCTCCAATAATATGACAGAGTACAACGCCCTAATCGTCGGACTCCAGCTCACCAAACAGGTCGGGGTAGAGTACTTGGAGACCTACGGTGATTCTCAGCTAATCGTCAATTATGTCCGGAGAATATATGAAGTCTGAAATAAAGATTTGATCCCCTACCACCAAGCAGTGCTTGGCATTATCGCAACCTTCGAGATGTTCCTTATTGAGCATGTACCTCGGTTGCAGAACATCAAAGCGGACGCTTTAGCCGACCTTGCCGCTTTCTTGGCAGTCCCAGACAACACCCATAAGTTAATCACAGTAATCGGTCAAGGGCTGGTTTGTTCCAAAAGTAACCTATAATTATGCCTCAGCTATGCAGCGAAGGTCGACACCGATACTCAAGATTGGAGGCTTTCATTCATTGACTACGCAGTCTAAGGAATTCTCCCTAAAAATCCAAAGGAAGCTACCTCAATCAGAAGATGCTCCATTTGTTTCTATTACGACACGGAAACCAAAAAATTGTAATGTCGGTCCTACGATGACCTTCTTCTCCAATGCTTGTCGAACGCAGAAGAAAAACAAGTCCTCCGCGAAGCTCACAACGTCGTCTGCGAGGCGCATCAATCTGGTCCAAAGCTACCGATCCGTCTTCGGAGAATGGGCTACTATTTGCAGATGATGGTAGTAGATGTCACGCCCCGATCCCGAAAGGGTCAATCGTCCTCGCTGGATCCTTCACGGAACCGATTCGTCCTCGCTGGGGCGTGATGCCGTACGAGCCTGGAGTTGCGCTCGTACAAGACAAGAACTTGCAGTTATAGGAACCCATTTTGAAACACAATTTAGAAAACATATTCACAGAGATTTGAACACAAGTGCAGGAAGAAACATACTTTTTCATTGATAATTCAGAGTAATTTACATAGAGTTTACATTGATGCACCTCTCGGCTACTTGATTTGCATTACAAAAAGATAACTCAAAAGGCAGGACACGCTCCATCAGATAGTCCACGTCGTTCATACATTACGCCCTTGTATAGGTTGAAAGTCCAAGCCTCCAAAATGATCTGACTCCAACTATACTTCAAAATAGAGGTGCTCCTAACGCCTCCTCGTCTATCCACTGGTGTTGCACCGTCTGAGTGCCTGAAATAGTTGCCCACAACGTGGGTCAGTACTCAACTTGTACTGGTGAGCGGGATGAACCCACTCGACTAAATCGACACTAGCTTATTAGGGGAGAGCATGCATTAAGATGACTTCTATAAAGAAGCAAGTGAATTCAATTCATATCAGTTGCATGTTTTGATAGAAATGAAAATAGCATTGAATCCAACCAGTGTATCGATTGCTTACTCAACCGATGCACGCCTTCCCTGCAACGAAACACAAGTATACTTACCATCTGCACAAGACAATAAATTAGCATATGTTCTATTCTATACGGTCATTGGTGTGATCGACACCTTAGGGACATATTTCAAGCATTAGCGGTGTGCCCTATCAGCCCGGGTAGCAAGCCCTGCTGGAGGTCCCGCAATGCATCGTGACGAGCACGAATCAAATATTTCCCTCCGGATCGATACGGTTCTAGTGTCCCGGAAAGCCGTTTCGAGGAAATGCCAAACCTTGTGCACAAGTTGTCCCAGACCATGCAAATGCATGAACAATTCATATTATCATATAATGCATCGAAATAAACAAAGAAGTAAAGCAGCAATATATATCTCATGCAATATTTCATATTTTCTCAATGCGGTGTTCCGATTTTGGTATCCCATAGGTCCAAACTCCGTCCGAGGCACTAGGCCGCCACCAACAACCAATTCCCTTTATAAACAACTCAGATTATAAGGTGCAAGCATATAGTAAAATTAGTCTACAAATCCCATGTTCCTTTCTTAGTGGCTGGCATGCATTGTGGCAAGGATTTCCTAGGCGTCCAATCGGGCATCATCGAGTAAACGTTTGAAACATTAGAGATATGGGCGTGAAGAAGTAGGAAAGAAGGGTCCAAACCACTCACTGGTTAAGGAAAAGGTAGCTGAAACACGAATCCCACCTAGCAACGATCAAACATCAGTTATGCGGACCTGCACAGCACGAGCACCAATTAGAATTCTTGCCTATCCTTCCTTGCCGAACTCCCCAAGAATCAAAGCTCCAAACGATAAAACCAGCAGCAAAAACCAAGCAAATCGAAAGCAACACCAAATCAAAATTTCAAAGCGGCAATCAAGAAAACCAAGCAACCAAACACGAAAACTATTAGACTCGTTTCAATAGAGGCCTTTCCATGAGTTGGAAAGGATCATTGCATTTTGTCCATGGCAAGAAGATGCCGAAGATCTAAGCTACAACTCAGACGGACTAGCCACAAGCCCAATTACGTAGTGCACATCCCGGTCGGATCGAGATTTGAGGCACTACATAATATACCACTAAAAAAAAAGTTTCGACCCGAAACTTAAGAACAAGGCCGACCCAAAACTTAAGAACAAGGCCCTACCTCCGACTGAATGAACAATGAAGGATACTTCTCCTTCATCTCCGATTCCATTTCCCAAGTTGATTCTCCAACAGAATGGTTCCGCCACAGCACGCGAACCAAGGACATCATACGGTTGCGAAGTACTTTTTTCTTACGATCCAGAATCTGTGCCGGCTCCTCTGAGTATGACAAATCCGTGCGCAATTCTAATTGTTCGAAGCTAACCACATGACTAGGGTCATGCACATACTTCCGGAGTTGAGAAACGTGGAATACGTCATGCACTTCTGCCAAGGCGGGAGGCAGTGCAATCCGGTACGCCACAGCTGCCACTCATTCCAGTATCTCAAAGGGGCCGACAAACCGGGGACTCAGTTTGCCCTTCACGCCGAAACCCATCACACCTCGCATCGGCGTCACTTTCAAGAAGACATGATCCCCGACCAAGAATTCCAAGGGTCTTCGATGGGCGTCAGCATAACTTTTCTGTCGGCTCTGCGTTGTACGGAGTCTTTCCCGAATCAAGCGAACTTTCTCAACTGCCTGCTCTACCAGCTCTGGCCCGAGTACCTGCCGCTCGCCAACTTCGTCCCAACAGATTGGAGATCGACACTTGCGCCCATATAGTGCTTCGTACGATGCCATCTGGATGCTTGATTGGTAGCTATTTTTGTACGCAAACTCTGCCAATGGAAGATGCGTGTCCCAACTAGTCTTTAAATCAATAGCACACAGCCGTAATATATCTTCAAGTATCTGATTTATCCTCTCTGTCTGTCCGTCAGTCTGCGGGTGATATGCGGTACTGAACTATAGCTTGGTCCCCAAAGCAGCCTGTAGACTAGTCCAAAAATGAGATAAGAAACGTCCATCACGGTCAGAGACGATTGAGGCGGGTACTCCGTATAATCGCACAATCTCATCTATGTAAATTTGTGCTAACCGATCGACGCTCCAAGTAACTTTTATGGGAAAAAAATGGGCTGATTTGGTCAAACGATCAACTATGACCCAAATTGCATCATGCCCCCGTGGCGTCTTCGGAAATCCCACAATAAAATCCATAGTGATGTTATCCCATTTCCACTCGGAATAGCGAGGTTCTGAAGCTCCCCGCCGGGCCTTTGATGTTCAGCTTTAACCTGTTGACAGGCCATGCACTGTGACACAAAGGTCGCCACATCCCACTTCATACCGTGCCACCAGAAGGTCCCGCGCAAGTCCTTGTACATCTTAGTGCTCCCCGGATGTAAAGAATACTTCGCGTAGTGTGCTTCCGCCATGATTTCCCTTCGGAGTTCTGGGTCGCTAGGAACACATAGCCTTCCTTTCATTTGTAAGGCCCCATCTTCGCCTGCCACAAAATCAGACTTCTTCCCCGCCGAGATCAATCCGCGTACCTTCGCTAAGAACTGATCGCCCTCCTGAGCTGATTTGATTTTATCCCGTAAACCCAGTTCAAGATGGAGTGGTGCCAGCTGCACTCCTTGATGTCGAACTCGAAACTCGATGCCTATCGCCTCAAGATCTTGAAGTAAACGGTTGTTTATAGATAACGAGCCTACGTGCTTTCGACTTAGAGCATCAACAACGACGTTTCCCTTGCCCGGTGTATACGCGATCGTTAGGTCATAGTCCTTAATAAGTTCTAGCCAACGCCGCTGCCGGAGGTTCAATTCCCGCTGGGTAAATAGGTACTTGAGGCTCTTGTGATCCGTAAAGATTTTGCAAGCAACACCATAAAGATAATGCCTCCATAACTTCAATGCAAACACAATTGCCGATAATTCCAAATCATACGTTGGGTAGTTTTTCTCGTGCGGCTTCAGTTGCCTGGAGGCGTACGATATTACCTTGTCCCTTTGCATGAGCACACACCCTAAGCCGAGTCCAGAAGCGTCACTGTATATCTGAAACTCTTCTACCCTATCTGGAAGTGCAAGAATCAGAGCTGAAATAAGACGCCGCTTAAGTTCCCGAAAGCTGGCTTCGCAGTCATTACCCCATTCGTATGCAATCCCTTTCTGAGTAAGGCGAGTCATCGGCGAGGCCAGTTTAAAAAAATCCTTCACGAACCTACGGTAGTATCCCGCTAGGCCCAGAAAGCTTCGAACTTCGCTGGCTGACGTAGGTTGTTTCCAGTCCACCACCGCCTCTATTTTCTTCGGGTCTACGGCGACACCTTCGGCCGAGATAACATGACCAAGGAACGCCACGCTGTTCAACTAGAACTCACACTTGCTGAGCTTAGCGAACAACTGATGGTCTCGTAATGTCTGCAGCACGATCTTCAGTTGTTCCTTGTGCTCCGTCTTGTTCTTGGAATAAATTAGTATGTCGTCTATGAACACGACTACAAACTTATCCATAAACGGCCGAAACACGTGGTTCATCAGATCCATGAAAGCTGCATGGGCGTTCGTCAAACCGAACGACATCACGAGGAACTCATAGTGTCCGTAACGGGTTCTGAAAGCAGATTTTTGAATATCCTCTGATTTGATTTTCAACTGGTGATACCCTGACCTAAGATCAACTTTAGAGAAAACTGTTGTACCTTGCAGCTGATCAAACAAGTCATCTATTCTTGGCAATGGGTACTGATTCCGCACGATCGTCTTATTCAGCTCTCGGTAGTCAATACACAGCCGTATGGATCCATCCTTCTTCTTCACGAACAGCACCGGAGCGCCCCACGGAGAAATGCTTGGACGAATGTATCCTCGGTTCAACAGATCTTGCAACTGAACCTTAAGTTCCTTAAGCTCTGCTTGGGCCATGCGATAAGGTGCCTTTGATATTGGTCGCGAATCCGAAAAAGTGTCAATGCTGAATTCGATCTCACGATCAGGAGGCATTCCAGGCAGCTCGTCTGGGAACACATCGAGGAAATCTGCGATGACTTCAGCTTGAGCTGCATCTGCATATTCCTGCCGGGTGTCTCGAACAGAAGCTAAGTACCCTTCACAGCCCGAATGCAACATACGCCTAGCCGAAATTGCTGATATCACCTTTGCCGTCTTTGGTGCAGCGCTGCACGAATAGTAGAAGTCTGCCTCGCCGGGTAGATGGAATACGACTTGCTTCTCCGCGCACTCGATTGTTGCATGGCAAGCACCCAACCAGTCCATCCCGAGAATAATATCGTAATCCTTGATGTCTAGTACAATAACATCTAAGGAAAGCTTCCTTCCTCCAATGCAAATATAACCATCCCTACAGATCGCATGGGCGGGCATATCGACTCCCGAAGGGGTACTTACGCAAAGTTTCATATTTAAAGGAGTAGAAGCTAATTTATGCTCAACAGTAAAATCAGCAGATATGAAACTATGCGTAGCACCTGAATCGAATAAGACCCTAGCGGGCAAATCTCTGAAAAGTAAAGTACCTGTCACGATCGTTTTAGAGACGGATGCCTCATCCCGAGTCAGTGCATAGACTCGGCCTTGAGCACCCTGGCGTTGTGGATTTACTGGCACAGCATTGGCATCACTTGCTGGAGGTCCCTTGTTTTGATTCCCGTTGCCCTGATTCGGCTTGCCCTCTCGGCAGTTAAATTATTTGTGGCCCAGACGACCACATTTAAAACATCCTTGTACCCGACATTTATTTACTTTATCCCCTGATTTGCCGCACCGGCTGCAGTTCGGTGATTGGGATTGGCTCCTATTATCAGACGTGTGCGAACGCTTGTGTGCTCCAGACCCTCCCGTTTCATGAGGACGTTTATTGTTGTTGGTACGGGGGGTTTGCACCTCGGCCTTTGGGAGAGGGCGCCCAAAGATCCGCTCGCTGTTCAGAGCCGCTTCGTAATATTTTCTGTATGTTTGACATTTTTGGTTGATGACGTCCCTACGCAAATCGTCATTCAAACCCTTCTGAAACCGATAGCACCACGCCTGCTGATTTGGCAAGAATTGCCCCGCAAACTTAGCTAGTTTAGCGAACACTGAGTCGTAATCGTCAACAGACAAACTTCCTTGCACCAGATTACTGAAGTCATCTTCCTTTTGTTGACGCACGGCTCGGGGAATATATTATTCAATGAAGGCAGATTTGAACATTTCCCAAGTAATTTTACAGTTGGGATTGGCATCATAAATCCCTTGCTTCGTGGCCTCCCACCAATCATGAGCACGCAGTTCCAGCTGAACCGACGCACAGGCCACTCGCTTGGATCCCCTGATGCCAACCAGGTTGAAGAGTCCTTCCAGCTTAGCAATCCACCCCATCACCACGTCCGGTTCGACTCTTCCGTTGAACGTTGGCGGATGCATTTTAGTGAACTCTGCCGCACGGCAGGAGTTCCTTGCTGGAGGGTGAGTCTCTTCTGACTCGTCTTCTACCGCCACGGCCGGCGGCGTGACAGGCGTCCCTGTGGCTGCCCCGTTGCTTGGTACCAGGGATGCAATCAGTTGCATCATTGTATCCATTTGCTTCTGTTGAGAAGCAAACTGTGCTTGTATGTTAGCTTGTTGGGTAACAGCTTGTTGTTGCTGCGCCTCCATGAGGTGCATAAGCCGTTCGGCCATACCGGTTGAACCCGCTCCTCCGGATTCTCCAGAGCTTACTGGAGCACTCTGAATGGGTTGAGCACTACTGGCAGTTGCAGTATTCTTCTTTGCCATGGCTACAAAAGAGAGTAGCTTGTTAACACTCCAAAAATGATCGATTTTGTATCTATGGGCTCATTGTATAGGCGACTCATCTCATGCAGCGGACGACGAACGCAACTCAATTGAGAGACGCATCAAACTCCTATATAATCTTTTGAAATCCTATGGAAGTAAAGCCTAGGCTCTGATACCAATATGTCACGCCCCGATCCCGAAAGGGTCAATCATCCTCGCTGGATCCTTCACGGAACTGATTCGTCCTCGCTGGGGCGTGATGCCGTACGAGCCTGGAGTTGCGCTTGTACAAGGCAAGAACTTGCAGTTATAGGAACCCATTTTGAAACACAATTTAGAAAACATATTCACAGAGATTTGAACACAAGTGCAGGAAGAAACATAATTTTTTATTGATAATTCAGAGTAATTTACATAGAGTTTACATTGATGCGCCTCTCGGCTACTTGATTTGCATTACAAAAAGATAACTCAAAAGGCAGGGCGCGCTCCATCAGATAGTCCACGTCGTTCATACATTACGCCCTTGTATAGGTTGAAAGTCCAAGCCTCCAAAATGATTTGACTCCAACTATACTTCAAAATAGAGGTGCTCCTAATGCCTCCTCGTCTATCCACTGGTGTTGCACCGTCTGAGTGCCTGAAATAGTTGCCCACAACGTGGGTCAGTACTCAACTTGTACTGGTGAGCGGGATGAACCCACTCGACTAAATCGACACTAGCTTATTAGGGGCGAGCATGCATTAAGATGACTTCTATAAAGAAGCAAATGAATTCAATTCATATCAGTTGCATGTTTTGATAGGAATAAAAATAGCATTGAATCCAACCAGTGCATCGATTGCTTACTCAACCGATGCACGCCTTCCCTGCAATGAAACACAAGTATACTTACTATCTGCACAAGACAATAAATTAGCATGTGTTCTATTCTATGCGGTCATTGGTGTAATCGACACCTTAGGGACATATTTCAAGCATTAGCGGTGTGCCCTATCAGCCCGCGTAGCAAGCCCTGCTGGAGGTCCCGCAATGCATTGTGACGAGCACGAATCAAATATTTCCCTCCGGATCGATACGGTTCCAGTGCCCCGGAAAGTCGTTTCGAGGAAATGCCAAACCTTGTGCACAAGTTGTCCCAGACCATGCAAATCTATGAACAATTCATATTATCATACAATACATCGAAATAAACAAAGAAGTAAAGCAGCAATATATATCTCATGCAATAGTTCATATTTTCTCAATGCGGTGTTCCAATTTTGGTATCCCATAGGTCCAAACTCCGTCCGAGGCACTAGGCCGCCACCAACAACCAATTCCCTTTATAAACAACTCAGATTATAAGGTACAAGCATATAGTAAAATTAGTCTACAAATCCCATGTTCCTTTCTTAGTGGCTGGCATGCATTGTGGCAAGGATTTCCTAGGCTTCCAACCGGGCATCATCGAGTGAACGTTTAAAACATTAGAGATGTGGGCGTGAAGAAGTAGGAAAGAAGGGTCCAAACCACTCACTGGTTAAGGAAAAGGTAGCTGAAACACGAATCCCGCCTAGCGACGATCAAACGTCAGTTACGCGGACCTGCACAGCACGAGCACCAATTAGAATTCTTGCCTATCCTTCCTTGCCGAACTCTCCAAGAATCAAAGCTCCAAACGATAAAACCAGCAGCGAAAACCATGCAAATCGAAAGCAACACCAAATCAAAATCCCAAAGCGACAATCACGAAAACCAAGCAACCAAACACGAAAACTATTGGACTCGTTTCAATAGAGGCCTTTCCATGAGTTGGAAAGGATCATCGTATTTCGTCCGTGGCAAGAAGATGCCGAAGATCTAAGCTACGACTCAGACGGACTAGCCACAAGCCCAATTACGTAGTGCATATCCCGATCGGATCAGGATTTGAGGCACTACAGTAGATGTTATCGATTACGCAAGATAATGCCACGTATTCCAAATTCATGCAAACTTCATCCACTAGTCATCCGAGTTTCTATACCCAATGGAAGCATCTTGGTCATTTGAGGCATGAGAAATGGACATCATCGAACCAATCAGTCCTCCTTCATCAAAGGGGCATCGGTTCATCCTGGCAATCACCGACTACTTCTCCAAATAGAAAGAAGTCGTTCTGCTCGCTCAAGTCAAAACAACAAACATCATTAACTTTGTCAAGCATTATGTCATATATTGTTTCGGCTTGCCGCATAGGATCGTCCACGATAATGGTCCACAGTTTGCAAGTCATGCCTTCTATCGGTTTTGTGACAAGAACCAAATCTAAAACATAGCCTCTACGGCATACAACCCCGTAGGAAACGGTCTGGCGGAAGAATTCAACAAAACCATCATCAAGCACCTTAAGAAATTCGTGTCTTCCAACAAACGTGACTGGAACGAGAAGCTAGGTGAATGTCTCTGGGCCTGCCGAACAACAGTCTGGACAGCTACTAGGAATACGCCATTCTCTTTTGTGACAGAAGTGAGGCGGTGCTCCCACTTGAGATCCAAATCCCTTCACTAGGGTAGCTCTCTCCAACCAACTAAACACGGATGACAACTAATGCCGACGGTTACAGGAGTTAGAAGCACTCGACGAGAAACGGTTCTAGCCCAACAACGCATAGAGATATATCAAGCGCGTCTCTTTGGAGCCTTCAACAAATAGGTAAAATAGAGAACGTTTCAAGTGGGTGATCTCATCTTACCAGTAAGAATACTGATGGTTATGACTCACAAGACGGCCGACAAATTCCAACATAAATGAGAGAGCCCATTCATTGTGAAAACCGTATTTTCCAACGGCATATACCGGCTAGCAAAATCCAACGGTGACTTGCTTCTAATGCCTATCAACGACATGTTCCTCAAAAAGTACTACGTCTAAATTAGACTGGTACTCCTCTATTACCAAACTACATCATATCTTCTTGGGAGTTCGTTTATGTCCACAGGACCTCTGGACAGTCGCTCTAATATACTACTACGGCGGAGTCTGCCATGTCCATATTATCTCTGAGCAAACTTTCTGGCCTTGACCATCAATCATCACGTCTATATTACCTCTGATATCGATTATCCTCCAACTTATCACCCATACCCAATTCGGAGTATGCTCGCGGTGTTAAGTCCATAAAAACTGCCACGTCCATATTACCTCTGGCAGGACTTGTCTCAAATCTATTACTTGCACTAACGTGTATAAAAAATTAATGGGTCCACAAAACCTATCACGTCCATATTACCTCTGGCAGGACTTGTCTCAAACCTATTACTTGCACTAATGTGCGCAAAAGAGTAATGGGTACACAAAATCTATCACGTCCATATTACCTCTGATAGGGTTTTTTCGAATCTATTACTCGTACCTTAAGTGCGCAAAAAGGTAATAGATCCACCAAAATCCTCCAGCAGAATATTCTTAAGGTCCACAAAAACTGCTACGTCATATTACCTCTGGCAGGACTTGTCTCAAACCTACTACTTGTACTAACGTGCGCAAAAAGTAATGGGTCCACAAAATCTATCACGTCCATATTACCTTTGATAGGGTTTATTTCGAATCTATTACTCGCACCTCAAATGCGCAAAAGGGTAATAGATCCACCAAAATCCCCCAGTGGGATATCCTTAAAAAACTATGGTATAGTGCTACATTCATATTACCTCTAGCATTAGCACCGCGAATGTCACAATAGCAATAAAAGTAATTTTTTCGTTCATTAAAACAAAAAAATGGGAGAATACAAACATCAAACGAAAGAGGAGTCAGAGTCCTCCAAATTATTGATGTACATTGCCAGAAGATGGAAGCAACAAGCATCTGAGGACGCGAACGACGGACGAGAAGCGGCTCCGACTCGCTAGAGTTGACAGGAGAATCAAGGAGTTTTGAGAAGATATCTGTCTTCTGTACTTGGGAGACAGACTTTTCTCCGGCAGGTAGCGGCTCCAGCTCGCTAGAGTAGGAGTCAGAGGCCACTAGGGCCGTGGAAAGATACGTGTCGGTTTCCTTTGGAGCACTTTTAGAAGCCATCATACCCAAAAACATGAACTGATGCGAGCGACCTACAGATCATTCACCGTTTATAGGCAAAGAATCGGAGGCTGACAATAATCTCCTCAGTAAGATGCGACGATTCATCCCTACGCAGCCAAAACTACGATTGTCGAGATCTGGTGTGATCCTCTCAGAGACCCGGACTGATACAGTGGTGTGAACACGACAGACATACGACAACATGTGAAGCGCAATGAGTGCTCATTCTTCTTTTAAGTCAGCCAGACGATCGCGATAGAAAAGAAACTTTTATTTCATAGAAGTAAAAGGAATAAAACTACAAGGATAAAAAATTAGTCTCAAAAAAGGAAAATAGAAACTACTGATGCTCGTCATAGGAGCACAACTCTAAGATTCGTCTCTGGAGACGGGCAATCTGACTGTCTCGGCGTCCGGTGACCCGGCGCTCGACCTTTTTTGCTAAGACATCGGGATCCTCGAAGCGGACATAGGCCTCTTACCAGTCATTTAGCTTCTGTACCATGACCTCCACGGCGGAGGTATTTTTCGTAGCCCATCTTGCCTCGGTTCGGATAGCCTCTTTTTTCTGTTGGGCCTCCCAGAGATTATTTTCCAGCATGTCAAGCTTGGCTTGGAGCTGTCTGATCTCCTCGGTTAAATTTCTTTGCCTAGCAAGGCATTCCTCCCTAAGATTGCCCAGTCGATCACGCTCATGTCACATCTTTTGGAGGTTAGTCAGTAAGTCTTCCCTAGACGAAGCTCTGAGGTCCTTCTCCGCACCCAGCCCCGTCGAGAATTTCTCATATTCACGGGCTATTAGTACCCCCAGGTCGACTTGCTGATGTTGTCATAGATCCATCAGGCATCGCTCCACCTCAGCAAACTTTAGGTCCAGAAGGACCGTCACCTCTTCTAAATCGGGAATGCCCCCTTCGGCAAAGGGTCTCGCCCAGTTGAAGGACCTATTCGCTCCAATACACCCTGGACGCCTTGCTTCAAAAATATATACAAAATTCGAATGGAGATCTGGGCATGTTCATTAATCTCCTCCGACATTGCCGGAGTCCAAGGTGGCTGACAAGAGGAAGAAGCCACGGGTGCAGCAGGCCGCACAGCAACAGCACCCAACGACTTTGAGGGTGAAGCGGTGGCATAGGAGCGACCAGTTGTACTACTCACATTCCAGTCCTTCATAGCCTTCTCAAATGTCCGGTCACCTGGCAGCTGAGCAAGCTAGAGTGGACTGAAGGGGCGACCGACGGCGGGAATACCAGAGCACCCTGCGGTCACAACACCTTCCTGCACACCATCCCCAGGCTGTGGCGCACAAGCCCTAGATGACCATCCAACCACAACTACACCAGGAACATCCGAAGCGGCCTCCCCAGAAGCGCCTGTCAACTCTCTAGCCAGGTAGGCCACGGCTGCAGGACCCCCAACGTCAACAGTTGGGTGAACGGTCGTCGTGTTGGAAGAACCCAAAACCGCCGTAGGAGAAGGGCCCATCACCCGAGTGATGTCAACATTAGGCTCGTTTTTCCCGGATCTGCCAAGAAAGAGACCGGGCGTCCTTGCGACAAGCCCGTCAGCTTCCTCTTGCACTTTCTTCTCAGCCGCCACGTTCACCCTTACCAAGGAAGGAGTTGACCCTGTAGACCCAAAACAACCAGTGATCAGCTTCGTACGAAGAATGTAAAGTTGAAACCAGAATGCCCATTCATGGGTAAACAGACGGAAGAATGTACCAGAGGAAGGTGGAGGGGTTGCGGCTCACCCAGGGTATTCACAGCCCTCCCGACAACCTCTACATCATCCACAAAGACATGCCCAGACGGCATAGAGGGATCCACCACGCCTATACCCGTTTTTGGGCCCCCGGCATTCCAAAGGCAGGTTCTAACACGTCTGCATTCATTTACTGGAACCCCAAAGTCTCAGGTGCAGGCTCCGAGGCATCCGTATCACACCCAGGGAAAGTCTCCTCCTCGGACTTCGGGTAAGAGACTGACAGGACAGCCGCCCGTCATAGACAACCCCTCTTCTCCTGAGTCCGCACATTATTAAACAGGTCAGTACCGAAATTCCTATATAAGGGAATATGAGGGATTAAACGGAAAGGATCTACAAATACCGCTTCAGCATCCAAAGTGGGGACTGCTTCAGAATCCACCATGGAGGGACTCACCTCCTCTTCTTCCTCTCCTTCTTCTTCCTCCTCAGCCGGCTTTGGGGACTTTCTAGCAAGTTGCTTCCTATATCCTAGCATCTCCGCTTGGGTGGAGGGCTCTGTATCGGGGAAGCCCCACGCTTCGTCGGATAGTTCGCGGGAGGGTAAGGATGGTCAGAAGCTTCCTCTTACCCCGTAGTAGAGTCAGAATCGGCCGCAATGGCCTTTCCTTTGCCTCTCCCATGACTTCTCCTCGGTTCCCTCCTCCAGGTACCTAGCTTAGTACCAACAATGAAGCTGGTATCCTGATCAAAGCCAGGGGGAGGTGTATTCACGACCACATAAAAAACAGCCACCACATGGCTGATAAAACCCGAAATTATGCTATCCGGCAGAGTAAACTGGACCTGGATGCTGGTCAAGAAGAAATAGTCCCAGGCTCTGGCTCCATCAAGAATGTCACCCTCGAAACCGAGACATGAGCTTGGGTTGCCTAAAAAGAGCTGGTTGTACCCAAACTGCTGAGCAAACCTAGTTGGTAGATAGGGTTCCAGGAAGACGAGGTTCTGGTTCTAATACACAAAGTGGGAAGGCCGGATAGAGAGTAACCAGTGGAAGATATTCAGGGGAAAAAACCTGGTTATCGGCACTACCATCATAGTGAACCCAGTCCACCTCATCGTCCATAAATTTTAGGACTGAAACGAAGAAAGAATAGTCATCCACACGAGCGAGCACGTATCGACAAGCTGGAACATCGATATGGACCCAGGGCATCCCACCATATCGATAAATAAATACGTCAACCTCCGTCGCAGTCCCTCAGCACCAGGACGCATCAAAGATGGGTAATGCATCAACAGCCAACCTATCAGGTAGGGATAAGGCATCTCAACCCAGTTGAAATCTTCTTCGGGGTCATGGGCCATCACCTTGCTTGTGAAAGCACGAAGCCCACGATGGATGCTTCAGACCATCGCTGGAAGTAAGGTGAGCTTATGTCCGAAGACCAGCTACACAGCACGGAGGATGAGGTTGTGGATGACCCTCTCAATCGACCCAGAACTTCCTGAGACTGCATATGTCTGCAACCATATCATCAAAAATCTAACTAAGTTGGCCTTCTCAAACAAGGGTTGGGTATCCTGGTAAAAGTAACTGAAGCTATCACCCAGACTACCAAATCCCTTACTAGTGGTGGCAGTCCTCTTGGTGCTGCGTACTTAATCAAAAACACCTCTCCGAGTACGAGGGCTTCGAACGGTGACATGATCCGAAACATCAACGACGAAGAGGTGACCGGTCCAAGCTTTAATGTGGGACAGATTCTCCTTTGAGCTCCTGTCCTTCTTCTTTGAAACTTGTTGGCAAGTGCTATGGTGACATAACACCTCTCGGTACACCGTAAGAAACCCTGGATGTTGATGCTCCAACTCCTCGAATTCTTCATTAGTGGGGGTACACTTCTCATATGGTTCATCATCCCAGGGCAACCACGAAACATCATACATCTCATGGAGAGCGATCCCCATCTCTCCGCCGGAAGCAAGAACCTCGCACGGCGGTTATACATTTCAGCCAAAGCCATAAATAATGGCGGGTTCTTATCCAAACCATAGCAAGAACCTCGTACGACGTAGTAGAGGTCAACTGCCTTCAGAGTCTGCTCATATCTCTCTAACACCCACTGCGTCAAACTAACCCAAGAGGGCCAGTGACGCATCCAGTTGAGCAAATACACTTTGCCTTTGAGATAAGTCTCCTTGGTTACAAGCTGGTTCAAGAAGGTGCCCACTTCGTAATATCGGACATTCGGCCCCATCTCGCTAGAGAAAGTGTTAGGTGCTAGCCCACGAATGGAGTAGGAAAATGATTCCTTGCTCGCCGTTGCTCCCTTCAATTCTGAGTTAAAATGGATGCGGCCGACCTGGGTTCCGCTCTGGTCCTGGGTTAGGCTATGCGGCGTCTTTCTTCGAAGGGGTACCACGTTGAAAACTGATAAGGACCAATGGCGCTCCATCACAGGAATATGCACCTTCTTCCCACTAGAGGAAAATTTTTAAGTCTCTTTAATTCTTACTACCTTGGGATCCGAGATGGTGAGGGAGTCCCCAAATCGGAAGATCGGCTTCAGAAGAGAGTCGTTGATCCTCCCAGAGTTCAGTTGGCTGAGCAAGTAGAACCAAGACAGGCTAGCTATCAACTTCAGCCTCGCCTCAGGCTGATCCTTGTTGATCTGAGCCTGAACATCGGCAATTATATGATCGATCCTAACGTCCAAGGCAGCCTGAGCCCGTCCAATCAGCACATCTCCCGACGGAGCCACCGGCAAAATTACTACAAAAAAGTAAGAATTAGAGACATCAAGATGGCATGCGACCGAGCCATAAAAGTTGTATACAACTAAGCCATAACAGGACTTCCATGCAGCCAAGTCACGAGAGGAGACATGTGGCCAACTCATGCAGAATCTCCATGCGACCAAGCCATTATAGGGCGTCCATGCGGCCGAGTCAAGACTTGCGCACAAAGCCAAAGGAAAACCCGCGCATAAGGCATAAGGCATGGTCATAAACGAGGACCTATATAATGGACTGGGTGCAAAATGCCCTCGTATCCAGAGTTCTCCTCCTCCGACCCTTACCAGGGATAGGCGACTAAACATCAGGATGGAAGGATGAGGCCTCGTCCTCATCCCTAGACGACGAGGTAGGACGTTTTTCCTTGACGACGGCCTTCTTGGAAGAAGACGAGACATTCGGGGCCATGGCAGACGCTCTGAGGAGACGACCGGAAGCGGAGAAAGAAAAGAGATGATATAGAAGACAGAACTCAGCGAAAGCAAGAAGTTCTCTCTCTTCCCCTCAAACCCTTATTTATAGGCCACCAAAGATGAAAATAGACCCTTCGAATTCTACCCTCATCCATTGACATCCATGCTCGGTTGGGCTCCTTCCTACAGCCGTCAGTATTGTGATCGTGTGAAAGGGTGGCTCAAAATTTGAACAAAATTCACTCAAGAGTCAAGGCAAATCTGGAAGTTAAATGCATATTTGACAGCCTGACATTGATCACGCATGCGGCCCGAACATACCTCATACATGCTTCTTATTCAAAGTATTTCAAACTTATCAGTTTAAAAACTTTGAAGGGGCTCTTGTAGAAGCATGAAAAAGATGCAGCCATGCGACCGACGTCCATGCGTCCCCTAATAAAAACTCAACAGATGGATCACACGAACACCATACGACCCAAAAAAAAAGTACACCCATGCGGTCCAAATAAACGTTCTAACAACTGGCCGCAGGACGACCTATCATGACATGTTGACAGCAAAGATGGCGCCTGACACAAAATCCTGACAAAAAAAATTTGATCGCCTTGAAGGACGAGAACACATTAAGAGGCAGAAGTCCCAAGGATGGTGCAGAGCCATGTGTACAATAAGAAAAAAGATCTCATGCGGCTCTGGCCCACGTGTCCCAGACAACATGTGGTCCATGCGTCTCTGGCTCATGCATCCCAGACTCCATGCATCACATGCGTCTCTGGCCCTGTGCATTCCAGACTCCATGTGGTCCATGCGTCTCTGGCCCTGTGCGTTCCAGACTCTGTGCGTCCCGTGCGTCTTTGGCCATATGTGTCCCTGATTCTATGTCGACCAAGTCTTGTTGTTAAAACTCAGTGGTCTTCTCCAACCAAATAGCGGTCACGTGTCCATTTGACCAAGTCGCGCCTACACAGTTGAGAACCGTCCAAATACTCAGCAAACAAAAAAATTCCAATAAATGTTCACGTGGAAGCGAAGCCCGGATTCCCGTGCATAGCTGTAGCACCCTTCCGTTAAGAGGGGACACGTGACAAACCTCGCCACCCATGTGGTCCAAAATCTATGCGGCCATAAATATGACTATAAATAGCATGTTACTACCCCCATGCAAGAGGCTGGCTGGCTATCGGGGAATCTACACTCAAGGGAGAGAGAAAAGCTTTTGTACCGGATCGTCCATGGAGTAAAGAGAGTTGCTACACTCCTAACCCTCCATCGTCACCCCCTAAAAAATAAATTTATACTTAGATTGTCTCCTAGGACTCTTCTTTGTACTTTGTTAGTTTGTTAGATCAAATATAGTTCTCTCAGTTCTCGTTTTGATATAAAATAGCAAACATGTATGAATGATGATGCTCCCACCTCAGATTGAGTTTGCTATAAACCTTGATTTTATCCCTGGCCTCGATATGCTGAAACCAATGTTGCTCCGTGAAGCTTTGGTAAACCATCCGTCATCAAAATCGGATCCGTGAAGCAACCCCCACTTGGAGTCCGACCAGCTGTCATGGGACCGACAAACTAACCATCAATCTTCGACTCATCACCATTCGTCTCTTTGTTTCGACGAACAGTATCCTCCATATCCCTCAAAGCATCCCGAATACCTTCCTTAGCAAGTTCCTGGCGATCCACTAACTCCTATCGAATACCCATCGAGCCTCCATCCGGTATCTATGGCCTGCCTGCATGACTTAGCGACTTGAGCCTATACATGCCACAACACAAATCTTCTCGAGCTAGGTGTTGGGAACCCTACGTATGCATCCAATCTATGTCCCCAAACGCGATGCGACAGCCATCATCCGCCAGCCTCCCTACCAAAATCAAGTTGTAGCGTAAACTCGGTACATGTCGCACACCCTTAAGAATGAGCTTCTCACCAAGCTTCGTTGTCAAGTGCACATCACCGATGCCTATAACTGCATATGTTCCCTTGTTGTCCATATTATGAAAAACATGTCGCCACGGTATAACGTAAAGATTCTCCTATATGGAGTGGCATGATACGACGCTCCATGTGTCCATGACCCAATCGTCATCATGACACATGCCACAAGGTTCCTCTGCATCGGTTGTTGTGGTAATAAGATCTCTCATAGCTGTGAGATCCTCCTGATCATCATTGCCTTTTGGCTTTCTCGGCTTTGAGCTTCATGCAGCTCCTCTTGATATGATCCCTTTCGCCATAGAGATAGCAGCCCTCGTTGCGGTCCACAGTCGCAAGATCACAAGAACTCCCCCATGTCCTCGTCTGTGACTTGGGTCTTCCCTTCCCGTAAGAAGCCACCAGAGTAGACTCCTGTGACGATTCAACTTGCTTACGACAGACCTCCTCGTTCAACAAGTTGCTTTTGACTACCTCCATCATGACAACTCCATCCAGAGCGGAGTTGCTCACTGACACCACCAACGTCTCCTAACTTTTGTGCAAAGAACTCAAAAGCAGAAGGACCTGAATCTTATCCTCAATCATCGTCTTTATCGCAGATAACTGATTGATAATGCCCTAAACCTTATTCAGATATTGTGCCACCGGTGTGTCACGACCCGCACCCAGAATTGGGGCACGAGTACGTGGGTACGTTCAGCCTACGCCGCAGCATCGGCGGTAGAACGCTGTCTAGGTCAATGCACTATCTAAACAATCTCGTATGAGTATCCAACTCCATAAGGAGACACGGATAACACAATATAATATGAACAACATACTCAATCACATAACTACAGCACGATAAGATATCGAAGAAATAAATAAAATACAACACAAGTCTAAATAGAAATAATCTACTCAACAATAATATCCAAATCTCAACAAAATATGCCAGAGACAAATCCAGTACCAAATAATCTGCTAAGGAAACTAACTAGATAACTAGTAATTTTGGCTAGACCTCCCGAAATCACAACTGAACTACCAAGTCCAAGTCTGCAGCTACTCTCCATGTGGTCCATAAAATATTGGACACCGGTCCTCTAAGGCATAGTCTGGAAAAATATTTTCAGTCAAGAAGGAGCAAAGTACATCTCTAACAGCAGTTCTATATCAATGATATAAACTATGTAGCAGTAAATAGATAGAAATATACAAGATGCATATATATGTATGAGAGATATACAATAAAGAAAATACTGGAAATACTATAAATAAATGCGAGAAGGAACAATATGACAATGAACAAAAATACTATGACTAAGTGTGTGAGTACTAGCTTTAACATGTGATCGGCTTGGGAACTTGTACAGAAATAATGGCCTGGCTAGTCATACGTGCGGTGTATGATCAACACTAACATATGAACAAGACTTGTACATGAAGGGTATGATCACATATCTACACTAAAATATTCTCCACCCCCGACTGGTATAGTAGATCCAACCATGGTACACTATGGCACGGGATTCCCTAGGAAGGTTACAAGTCTCCCCGAAAATCAGTGTCTGTACATGCACAAGATAACAATGAAATAAGACTTGTACAAGATACACCATGAACAAGGAATAACATCTCACAACGAGATCCGGATATACCAATCCGTGTAACCATCGTGCCAAGAATATGGATATTTATACTAGATACAATGAACATAGGAGATATCATAGATAAGAAACTATCAGAGAATGTACTCGCCTTGGGTCCTTAGCTGGTAATACCAATGTCATGTTCCAGAGTATCGTCTGGATGATCCAACAGTCCTATAGACATATCATAAATTATAATATTGCATCAGATGTTACACTAACACAATCATAAATACATTGATCTAGGGGCTACGCTAGGTATGATACTGGTCAACTAGGGTCAAGTGCGCGTCTAATTGCGTGGGTGTCGCGTCTGTTATTGCGGTGCAAGACATACAGGCAGTGATACGGGTCTCGCCAATACGTGAGTGTACATATGGCAGCCTTCTAATAATTAACAGGGTTACAGGTCCACGTAAATACGGGGTATCCATAATTACACTCGGGTCGCCTAATACATTTATCAATTAGCATATATCATTAATTAAATATAATACATATATATGTGTATACCAATAATTACATACAAAAATATGTATACGTGTATATACACTAAGTAGAATTATATATATATATATATATATATATATATATATATATATATATATATATATATATATATATATGTTTAAAAATATACATGCCACATATTTATATATATATATATATATATATATATATATATATATATATATATATATATAATGACCAATATTTATATATACGAAAGAATACGTATATATATATATATATATATATATATATATATATATATATATATATATATATATATATATATATATATACATATACCAGTAAAAATATACATATACTATATATATATATATATATATATATATATATATATATATATATATATATATATATATATATATATATATATATATATATATATATACCAATTCAATACTTATACTATATACATGTATATATATATGTATATATATATATATATATATATATATATATATATATATATATATATATATATATATATATATATATATATATATATATATATATATATATCAATACATACATACTAACATATTTTATTTAATACGTATATACTAATATATATTGTTGAATACATATATATATTAATAGAGAAATATATGATATATATATATATATATATATATATATATATATATATATATATATATATATATATATATATATATATATATATATATATGTATATGCGTATATATATATACGAATCATACATATACTAATTCAATACTACATACATACACCAAACGAATACGTACATGCGTACGTGTACGCGAGGGGGAGAACCGAACCTGTGCGCGTGCACGACGACGACGGGGATGACGCCGGTTGTAGAAGCATGAAAAATATGCTGGGGAATCATACGCGTAAAACCCTCAACATGCAGGAAGCCCGTGTAAAACAGAGCTCCAACACTGGGTGGCATAAAATATGAAGTCATAGCCATTGGCGTACAGCAGAGCTTCAACGCTGTTCAGCATAAAACATAGCTCCAGAATAACCCGCGTAAAGCAGTCCTCCCAAACTGCTTCGGCGTAAAAAGGTTGCTACATCGCCACTTTGGCGTAAAACCAGTCTGCTTTTAATGAAGCAGAAAGTTGTACGAGGAACTCTTCGTATTCCTCGAATAAACCTGTTAGTTGAAGCAGTGAACCTGACTCCTGACAAAGAGTACTGCACAGCGATCGAGAAGACGGCTGTAATGATGACTCTGCACAGAACTCCAAACTATCGTCTAGTGACATAACCCTTGATATAAGACATCGTTTACGCATTCAAGAAATACGTTGCCTATTCTACACAGGCAGACATGAGCTTTACGCTCAGGATGAGACAAAATCAACCGCCACGTCAAAAGCTGTTCTTCGTACAGAACTCGAGGCACGTCTCTGCAATTAATGCGCGAGATGGGGGCAGATATCTGTATTTAATGTACGAGATTTGTTTCTACTTTTAATGACAGGGTGAGCTATAATTAGGGCTAATACGTCCATATCACCATCCCCGCATATTACGCCAACCAGGCTATTTTCAGCTATAGGAGTACGCCGTATGCTATCTCCTCGAAATACGTCGACCTGGCTATTTTCAGCTATAGGAGTACGACGTATGCTATCTCCTCGAAATACGCCAACTCAGGCTATATTTATAAAGGTGCGTGATAAGACTATCTGGCCCAAAACACGCTCAAAACCTCAGTCAAAGAAGGATAACTGGCTATCTTTACGCTGGTTACCTATCCATGCAGCATCAAGCTTTACACAGAATTTGGCTTCTACGCCAACATGACAGCTACTTGGTTTCTACGCCAACATGACAGCTACTTGGCTTCTACGCCAACTTGACAACTATTCGGCTTCTACGCCTACTTGGCTTTTACGCCATCAGAACAGCTATTTGGCTTTTACGCCATCAGAACAGCTATTTGGCTTTTACGCCAACGAGACAGTTATTTGGCTTTTATGCCAACCATCTCTACGCAAGGGGCAGTTATATACGTGGCTTGCATGCCATGATCTTCGAGAAGCGATTATATGCATTACCTCATAATGGGACACGCGTCACACGCCAATTCAGGAGATCATTCATACGTGGATAGCAGTTATTATAACCGCCGCATAAAAGGTGCAGCTCTCTCCGCTGTTCGGTTTCTACGCCGACTGCGACCAAATTCTATAAATAGAGACCTCCGGCCACGGAGGTCAAGGGCGAAGAATAACAATGAGACAAGATCGGGGAAAAGCAAAGGTCAAATACAGATGTCATGGTCAAGAGAGCATATATAGAGAGCTTTGGCAACGAGAGTTAAATTTCTCCTGCAGTCTTTGAAGCTTCTTTTTCGTCTTCTACAGCACTTCTTCGTCATCGTATGGTCCAAGGGACAAAGTGATCGACCGCAAATCAGACTCATATAGCAATATTTCTCCAGAATCAAATTTTTGTACTTAACATCCTCGTATAGGATTAATTGTACTTCTTTTTCTTGTTTGTAAACAAAGAGAGGGCTTCGTATAAACTTAGTTTCAATTCCTTTCGTTTATTATCAAACACAAGATGGCGACTCTGCTGGGGACTACTTTCTCATCTGACGAGAAAGTCATTGCTCAACACGATATTGTATCCGTAGGATCAACGAAGAAGACTCTGGTCGTCCAATTCGACCAATCGGCTTACGAAGACATGCTTCGAGCAGGGGGTAGCTCTCATTCCCTCTCTGTCCAAGACAACAGAAAGTTGCGTAAAGTATGGATGCCCCGGACATCCTCTACCATTCCTACGGACTCTCTCTCTCTCCGATCAACAAGGTTGTGACATCGCGACCTTTACGCCTTATGTGTAAAAATTCGTCTCCCGTCTGTGACATGGCAGACAAAGCTTCTGGCAATGCCCTAGTGCCAATCCAAAAGTCTACTCCGCGCCCTGCACGTAAAATTTTGTCTCTCGTCTGTGACGTGGCAGACAAAGCTTCTGGCAATGTCCTAGTGCCAATTCAGAAGTCTACTCCGCGCCCTGTGCATAAAATTTTGTCTCCCGTCTGTGACGTGGCAGACAAAGCTTCTGGCAATGCCTCAGTGCCAATCCAGAATTCTACACCGTGCCCTGCACGTAAAACTCGGTCTCCCGTCTGTGAAGTGGCAGACAAAATTTCTGACAATGCCTCAGCGCCAATTCAGAAATTCTAAACGCACCCCGCGCGTAAAAATACATCTCCCCTCTAAGATGAGGCAGATGGTCCTTGCAATCACCGCAAGGGAAAACAAGTGGCAAACCTTCCAACCTCTCGGCTTTTACGCCATCAAGAGAAGAATTTGCCCGCCCTTCAGATTATGCGGAATGCTGACGGCCGATTGAGGACTTCCTCAGTTTTATGCCAACCTGTGCAAAGCTCCAGATTACGCCAGGATAAGCCTCTCGGCGTAAAAAAGACCCGGTTCACAGGAATATACGTTCCTCAGATGGATGATGGATCGTAAGCTACTCACATGGCTGAACTGCTGTATTCTTATGGCAGGAAGAGAGTTATGATTCCCAATATCCGTACTCCCACTGATGTAAAAAGGCAGAATAAGCCTTCTTCTTCTTCTCCTGTTAATCCTCCTGACTTGCCTAATTTTCTGATCCAGAAGCGTAAAGATAGGGGATCTTCTAATATGTCTATTACACCCCCTAGGGAGCATTGTTATAATAGTCATAGAGTTATAGTTAACTATTGTTGTTCTAAGGCAAAATGGTCAGTTTTCGACCGGTTGAACTACTCTTTGTCTTTACAGAAAGAAGAGCCGACATTCGCATCAGTGAACATGGCTTCACACATCCCTAGAGGAAGGTCAAATTCAAGACGTTATCCCTCTAGAACTCCAAGCCAAAGGAGATTCGACAGACTCCTTGAGAATATTGAAGCTGGTGTGTTTCGGAACACCCGTTCGAGGTCACGATAACCGGTTTCATATTCTTCTGATTCCGACACTCGGGGTTGCCAGTTTCCCGAATCGGATGCTGAAAGTATAGACTCAATCTCTACAGAGATTTATACTAATCCTTCAATAGCATCCAAAGAAATTGGAGTCTATGCCATTGGAGATGAACACGAAGAGGCTTCCCCATCAGGAAGTACTGACCAACGCATCGCTGTATTGGAAGCATCATTTAAAGAGATGCATTCCATGATAGAGAATATGCACCAGATGATGGTGACTCAACATGCAGCTGCAATAGCTCAAACATCGGTTCCTCCGACTCAAATATGAGTGGGGGTGGACCTACCACCATCCAACGCAAACCAGGAGCCTGTCCTAAATTAAGAGTCAGCGGCTCCTCAACTACCTAACTCGAAGAATATATTGCCTCCTATTGGAGTTACAATACAACCGATCTCTTACCACTCTGCGGTCCCTTTACCAGCTGAAGACCCGATGCAGGTAGTGCGAGAATTGAAAGCCCAATTTGATGCCTTGAAGCATAAGGATCAGCTCAAGAAGTTGGGAATCAACCAGCCATACCCAGCTATCTGGGACGAGATCCCTTTCCCACCTAAATACAAACTACAGGCTATGGTTTTGTTTGAGGGAAAGACGTCACCGAGCTAGTACATAAAATACTTTAGCATGATGACGGTGTTGTTGCAAGGGAATGACGCCCTTCTCACTCGAGTGTTTAAAGGATGTCTGTCTGGAGTGGCCTATCAGTGGTACCGTAGTCTTGCGGACAACTGCATTACTTCCTTTGAAGATTTCAAGACTCTGTTTTTCGCTCGATTCTACGAAGGAGGGATGGACATGTCTATGTCCTCGCTCATCGAAGTAAAGTAGAAGGAGAAAGAGAACGTTCGTACTTTTATCGAACATTTTTGTCAGGCCACTTTGCAGATGCCTCCCGGAGTTCCGGATTCAGCCTTGGTGGACATTTGCAGGAAGAACCTTCTTCCACTAATCTCGGTGTTCACAGGACCATATTAGTTCCATGATTGGCCCTCATTTATCATCTCAGCGGTAGCCGCTGAAGATAACAGTCGAAAGACGCGTGACAATGGAATCATGATCTCTACCTCTGATAGAGGGAAGAGGTCATCCTCCAATAGCGACCATCCTTGTGGTTCCAAAGGAAAAGAAGCTCTGGCGATCAATACGTCCAGGCAACATACTCCAGGGACTACGTAGACGAATCCTAGGACTTCCAGGCCTAAAGAAGAATATTCTTTTGACAACGACGATATTCCGAGCATATTCAATTGTCTAGTCAAAAGCAGCAAGCTCACCCTCCTCGAGGTAAAGCGGCCTAATGAAGTTGGCAGTACCAATAACCCTAAGTACTACATTTTCCATAGGTACATACATCACCCCACAAAGGCGTGTTATATACTAAAGAGGAAAATCCAGGAGTTGATCGACGCCAAGGCCATCACACTGTATAATAGCGAGAAGACGGTCACTGTCAACATGATCTCTCTCTAATTCGGCAATCTACCCCCTCAAGAGGTCCCGGATGGTGTTGTACCTATTACCCGGACGATGATGAACATTGTTAATCTCCCTCCGGCCAGGGGTTAAAATCATGACCTGGTACCCCTAACTACCCAGCGTGGTGAGATTATGTGGGTTTATCCTGATCTGGTGTCAGAGATTGAGGAAGAGACTCAAGCTGCTAAGGCTAAGTCTAAAAAGAACTCAAGGCGTAAACCATGCCATATGGTTGCAATATCCTCGACATCAGAAGAAGAGGCTTTGGCTACCGGAACCCGGTCAGGCAAGACCTACCTCAAGGACTATGGAGGAAATCAGGAAGATGCAACGGCAGATACTTTAGCTGCCAAACTTTCAGAGCCTGAACCTGTCATACCAGAGGCAGGTCCTTTTAGACCAACTTCGGCGGACAAGGGCAAGCAAAAAAAGTTTGGTTTGATAAACCTTTGAAGAATATTCAAAACAAAGGTTTGGAGAAGCCATATAACTTCGACATACTGGCCCAGTTGGCTAATACACCAGCCAGATTGACCATTTTCGAGCTCTTAAGGCTATCCAAAGACACTCGTCAAGCCTTGAGTGAAGCGTTAATGCAGGCGGATATATGCTTGACTCAGCTCAAGTCCCCTGATAAAGAACCTGTGGCATGCTCTCAATGCCATAGTGTGATGGAAGTGGTCCCTAATATCACTTTCACTCAAGAGGACATATTGTTGAAACATAACAAGCATGACAGGCCTCTATTACACCGGATATGTCGATTCCATGGAGGTAGACCGGATTCATATAGATCCGGGATCGTCGATCAGCATTATCCCTCATAGTCTGCTCAGACCGCTGAGGATTCCTACCAGCGAACTGGCTTACACCACCACTACAATCGTGGGCTTCAATGCCAGGAAAAGTAAGCCGTTGGGGAAGATTCATCTGAGGATCCAGATTGGGGACCTTAGATCGGTGGCTACATGCTACGTCATTGATTCAGAGGTGTCTTATAATATTCTGTTGGGCAGACCTTGGATTCACGATCACAATATCGTTCTTTCCACTCTACATCAATGCTTCAAATATGTAGATGCCCAAGGAACAGTAAAAATAGAGTTTGCTGACCTTAACCCGTTCAAAGGAGTAGAGTCCTACTATTCCGATGCCATATTGTATACCCAAGACTACATGAAGGAGGTGTCAGGCAAGATGGAGGAGGAATCCCACCGGGAGCCAGGAGAACCATCTGCTGAGCTACCCCTGTCAATCCAGGTGAAAGGGCGGACTACCCGTCCGAAAGTCATGGAACCCATAACTATCCACTTGAACAAAACCAAATCAGGAGGAGGAAGTGATCCCCTAGTGATCACTTTGAGCCAGAAGCCTCCACCTTTGGTCATCAACCTCAGGGGCAACAAGCAGCCGACTGATGTAAATACAACCGGGAACGTAGTTTCTGACAATAATAAAGATTCTCTTTTCCAGTATACTGACGCTCAATTTTTAAATCAGGAATCCTTCCCCCATAACGATATAGAACCTATAGCACAAAAATTCTTGGAAGCTATAGACTCCTATCATCCGTATATGTGGAAAGTGGCGTCAACATCTAATGTCATCACGATATATGAACCATATGAAGATTCTATCTTTATTGTCCCACCTACTCGCAACGATCAGCATCTAATAGTCTTCGGTCGCATGCGGATTAAACCAATTGTACAAGAAGATTCTTACGAGTCCGATGCTGGAAAAATGCAAGTTCACAGATATAGCCCACAAGCTTTGAAGATTATGCAAAGTATGGGTTATGACTTGAAGCTGGAACCAGGCTTCAACTATGGGAAAGGCAGACGAATGTTGTTGCATGGTGATCCCTACTGTCAATGAACTTATTTTTGGTTAGGGTATACCACACATCTCACAACTTCCAATGACTCTGAGTCAAGTGAGGAGACCATTTGCTCTTTTCAAGATAATTTGTCATCCTCTGATTCAGAGGATGAACTCGAACAGGTATTATCAGTAAATATGGTGTTGACAGATTCTCTCGAAGCAGACGAACAAGAATCTGAATTATTCGAAGATTAATCCTGGGCTCAGCAAATGGATACACAATAGGAACCCCAGTTCGAGCAGAGAGAACCGTCCACTGAAGATAAAGTTATCCAAATCGATGTTGGGGATAAACTTTCACCAAAGCCGATATTTATCAGTAACAATCTTTCCGAAGAAGAAAGGAAAGAGATGATCCAGCTGATAAAAGAATATATCGATATCTTCGCGTGGAATTATGAGGATATGCCAGGTCTTGATCCTAAAGTGGCTACCCATAAACTCAACATACGGCCCAATTCGAATCCTGTGAAGCAACACCAACGCCGGTTCCGTTCGAATATAATGGATGCCATTGAAGCTGAAATCAAGAAGCTAATAGCCTGTGGGTTCATCCGGGAAGAATAACATCCTGACTGGGTCACCAATGTTGTCCCAGTCATGAAGAAAAGTGGAAAAGTGCGTGTTTGCATCGATTTTCGAGATTTGAATGCGGCCTGCCCTAAATATGATTTCCCTCTTCCCATCACAGACGTCATAATCGATAATACGTGCAATTTTGAGCACATGTCTTTCATGGACAAATTTTCAGGTTATAATCAGATTAAGATGAATCATGAAGATGAGAAGCATACTACCTTCCGGACACCTCTGGGGGTTTATTGCTACACAGTCATGCCCTTTGGATTGAAGAATGCCGGGGCTACATATCAGTGAGCTATGAGTAACATATTCTATGAGCACTTACGCAAAACAGTGGAATGTTACGTAGACGATATTGCTGTCAAAAGCCGCCTCAAGGGTACTCACATCCAAGACTTGAAGACAGTGTTCGAGTTGATGCGCCAACATCAACTCAAAATGAACCTACAAAGTCCTTTCTTGGTATATCCAGTGGCAAATTTCTGGGATTTGTTATTACCGCTAAAGGCATTCAAGTGGACCCTGATAAAGTGAAGGCTATCTTAGAAATGCGACCACCCCGTAATCTGAGGGAACTCAGGGGATTTCAAGGTCGTCTGGCTTATATCAGGAGATTTATATCCAACCTCTCTGGGAGATGTCAATATTTTTCTCGCCTGATGAAGAAAGGAGTGTCATTCGTATGGGACAAAGCCTGTAAGAAAGCGTTTAATGATATCAAACGCTACCTCACTAATCCTCCAGTTCTGGTGCCTCCCGTCATAGGAAGACCATTTTTGTTGTATGTTCGAGCAATGGATCATTCTTTAGGAGCTCTCCTCGCACAAAAGAACAATAAGGGTCATGAACAGGCTATCTACTATTTAAGCAGGATGATGGTCGGAGCTGAACACCGGTACAATCCAGTGGAAAAAGAATAATTGGCCCTAATATTCGCCATTCAGAAGACGCGACATTACGTCATGGGCCAAACTATTCATATCATCTCTAGAATCAATCCTCTTCGGGTATTGATAAATAAGCCGAGTGTTCTTAATTCCCGACTCGCGACTTGGGCGATGTTATTAACACCATATGATATGGTGTATGTCCCTCAGAAGCCCATCAAAGGTCAAGCCTTAGCTGATTTCTTAACTGCTCATCTGATTCCGAAAACCTCTAAACTATACGAGGACATTTCCGACGAAGTTGCAGAATATAATTCTGTAATGGAAAGTGATACATGGCAGCTATTCTTTGATGGTGCCTCCAGGACTGGTCCCAGGGGAAATGTGGTTTCAAGAGTAGGAATTATCCTGGTGACTCCTGATAAACTCGTCATCTATCGAGCATATTTTCTTAGCGAACCCTGCTCTAATAATATGGCAGAGTATAATACTCTACTAATCGGGCTTCAAGTCGCTAAAGAATTGAATGTTGAACACCTGAAAGCTTTTGGTGATTCTCAACTGATCGTCAATCAGGTCAGAGGGATATATGAAGTCTGCAATCCAGACCATATTCCTTATCACCAAGCAACGATCGAGATTGCCATGTCTTTCAGAGGATTCTTCCTAGAGCACGTGCATCGATCTCAAAATTTGGAGATGCCCTGGCCAGCCTAGCTGCAGATCTAGCTATTTCTATAAGAAGGCAGAATTCGGTGATCCTTCTAAATACAGATATATTCTGTGTGAAAAATAACTTTCACATAGAACGCAGCTACGCCTCAAATATGGTTCCTCCTAAGAGAGACTGGAGAAGTCCCTTTATAAATTTCGTAGAATATGGAATCTTACCTGAGGATCCTAAGGAAGCAGTATCCATCAAAAGATGATCATTATGCTTCTATTTTGATACGTCTTCACAATGTCTATATCGTCGAACATACGATGGACTACTGCTACGATGTCTCTCCGATGATGATGCAAAGCGGGTTATCCGTGAAGCTCACGATGGTGTATGTGGAGCACATCAACCCAACCCTAAGTTACAAGATTGTATCAGGATGATGGGCTACTACTGGCCGACCGTGATTGCAGATGCAGTAAAATATACAAGATAATACAAAGCCTGTCAAGTTCATGCAGATTTTATACATCAGCCTTCTGAGTATCTATATTCTACCATTGCATCATGGCCCTTTGAAGCATGGGGAATGGACATCATTGGTCCTATTCACATGTCACCTTCTAGAGGACATCGGTTCATATTGGCTATCACCGACTACTTCTCTAAATGGGCGGAGGCAATCCTCCTTGCTGAAGTAAAGACATCCAATGTGATCAGCTTTATCAAGCACCATGTCATTTATCGCTTTGGGATACCCCGAAGGATAATTTATGACAATGGACCTCAATTCATCAGCCAAGCGTTTCACCGATTTTGCGATAAGAATTGGATACAAAATATGGCCTCTACGGCATACAATTCGGTTGCTAATGGTTTGGCGGAAGCCTTCAACAAAACCATCATCAAACTCTTGAAAAAGTTTATTTCTTCGAACAAAAGAGATTGGAATGAGAAGCTGAGGGAATGTCTCTGGGCATACCGTACAACGGTACGAGCACCGACGGGTTGTACCCCATTCTCATTAGTCTACGGGTGTGAAGCAGTTCTCCCCATTGAAATCCAAATTCTATCACTCAGAATAGCAGTGGATAATGAGTTGACTCAGGAAAATAATGATCGACTAAGACTTCAAGAGCTAGAAGGATTAGATGAGAAAACGCCTTCAAGCTCAACAGCGCATTGCATTCTACCAGGCACGTATTTTTAGAGCTTTTAATCGAAGAGTGAAGGAAAGAGTGTTCAAAGTTGGTGAGCTAGTTTTAGCTGTGAAGAGGCCAATGATCATCATGCACAAGAGTAAGGGTAAATTCCAGCCCAAATGGGAGGACCCTTATGTGATTGAAACGACGTTTTCAAACGGCACTTACAGATTAGCCAAGCCTAACGGAGATCTGATAATGGCTCCTATCAACGGTAAATTCCTGAAGAGGTACTACGCTTAATCTCTCTTGCTCAAAGGAGTATGGTGAAGATCTCATTCTGACGATACTATGTACAAAGACTGGTTGGAGCATATTATATCATGTTCTTATGACATCTGAATAGATATGTTTAACTAATTTGGAAATTCAAAACCTATCATGTCCATATTACCTCTGATGGTGTTTTGTATACAAATTTAGCTGGAGCATATTCTATCATGTCCATATAACCTCTGAATAGATATATCCAGCTGAAGCTTACCGAAAGTATATCACGTCCATATTACCTCTGATATCACTTTCACCTTAGCCTATCATTTATATTCAAAAATGATGGGTCCACAAAGTCAGATAAAGTCTCTTTATTATCTCCGGGAAGAGCAAATTACATAGAGAAGCAAAAAGTACATCATTGGGGAGGAGCAGTCAAATCACGAATCTGTTGCGCCAAAGCGGCCATCCTCTCATTCCTGGAGTCCAAGATGTTAGCGCAAGCCCGCTCCAGTCGTACCTCATCATCGCTCATGAGGGATAGTTTGGACCGAACATGAACAAAATCGGCACGGATGTCGCCTGCACGTGCCAAGTTCCGCTGAGCTGTATCCATTCGGCCCTTCAACACATCTCGAGCTGCCGATGACTGGAGAGCCCGCTCCTTTGCCTGAGCGAGTTTAGCTTCCAATTTGTGGACCCTCGCTTCATTTTTCTCATGTTCGGCCTCGTACTTCATTAGATGAGGAATAACCTCCTCCAAGATGGCCTGCTCTTCATCCATCTCCTGCTACTGTGTCTGGATGGATTTGTTTAAGCATTCCATCTGTTCAGCAAGCTTCACAGTCAAGAAGTCATACTCAGCCTGAATCATATCGTCGATGTTGCCTCGAGATAGTTGCAAATATTTGTTAATGGGTTGTTCTAAATCATTAACTATTTGCTCTAGCGCATCAGCTCATCCAGCGTCATTGAAATTTCTGATCAGCGCTATCGCAAGCTGGGAGGACGTCAGTAGATTATCAAAACTCAGGTTCTTCTCCAGCACCATGGAAATCAACTCCTTCAAACTGCGGTAGAATAGGCTGGTATTTTGTTCAATCAGCATATCGAAGACCGGATGCACGCTAGGAGTGGCTGCGATACCGGAAAATCTCCTTCCAGGAATGACCGCGGAGGATGTTGCCACGGTCGTTGCCTCTACAGATGGAGCTACAAAAGAACGAACACCAGCAATGGTTGAAGTTGCTGGCATACTCAACGAAGAAAGCACAGTCGTGATAATGGGCTCATCCTCCTCTGAAGATATCTGAACTGCTGTTGGCGAGAAGACACCCAAAAACATTGCAGACGAAGGATCGGCAGCTTCAAAGCATGCCCCTTCGGTATTAAACATCGCTATTTCATCGGTAGGATCCGCAACAAAGTCAAAGGTTGCGTCAACTCCGTCCTCCCCTGAGATGTCTTCACCTGAAGAAGACAAGAGAAAGTTAATATCAATTTGATGTTAATTTTCCTAAAAAAGGCGTAAAGATAATATGTACCCATGGCCGATGGTATATATGTCGCGTCCGCAGCCTGAATAGCTAAATCATCTCTTAATGATGCTAGACAAGTTGTCATACCTGGAGAAGAGGGTGCACCAACTGACACTGGTGGGAAGCCTTCCCAGTCTTCACCAAGATCCACTCGAGGCTCATCGGGTGGAATCTGCTGGAAATACTTACAGATGAAGTAGGGGTTACTCCCATTATTTGTCTTGGATAAAGGTATCCTTAATATGCTCGACCTCGAAGGCGATCTCGTAGCACTACCAGAAGCAGTAGTAGCAGTAGCGATCTCGAGCAAAGAATCTCCGGCACTGCCAGCCAAAATTATGGAGGTTCCCTCTCTAAAAGGCGAAGGACCTCTGATCAAAGAATCATCCCCAACAGGGGAAACGACAGGCTCGCTGCTATAAGCCCCCTGGTGGAAGCCCTTTTTGGACCTTTAGCAATCTTCTTCTTGCGGGGGAAGGCTCTTTCAGAGTGGAAGCCTTCCGTTTCTGTGGGATAACGAGAGGCTCTGCTGGCGGAGCTATTACGCCTCTCGGTATTATTAACAAGAACTCGTCTGCCCCGGCGGTGTCTTCATTCTCATCCGAGGAAACAGATGAAATCTCCTCCCTTCCAGTAGACCTATGGGAGGGCATCCTAAAACTTCTATGCACATCAAAATCACGATGAAAGGAATTGATGGAAGCATAGAACTACGCATATGAGTGAAGGATGCATAACTCCATAGAGAGAGAAGTCGCTGGCACAGCAAAAGTTGCACCAGTACAGCCCGTGATAAAGTACCGCCATCATCTTGCTCCATCAATAAGTCCATATTTGGACTTGAAGCTGGTAATGGCATTCCCCACATGCAACTGGTCGTACCCAAACTGCCTGGCAAACCGACTAGGCAAATAAGGCTCCAAGTAGCAGTGGTCATCGCTTATGTACAGCAAATGGGGAGGTCTAATGCAGACCAACCAGTAGAAGACTTCAGGAGAAAGAATGGTCCTCCCATGGCCCCCATCATTAAGTTTCTTCCCCTGTTGATTGATATGTACAGGGGGGACGATACATAAGAGTTTTCAGCTATGGGCAACATTTAACGCCCGCCGGCAATCTATGACGGTCGCCATGTTCCAAGAGAAATTCTTGTAATTCAACAAGAAGTTATTTCCCGAACCGCTGGCAGGACCTGGAGACATCACCCTGGTATTGTGAAGAATTAGCCATCCCATCAGGTATAGGAATGGTAATTCCACTCGGAGAAATCCTTCATGCTGCGTATCATCAGCTAGCAGCCCATCAGTAAGGGCCCTCAGGCCTGCTTGTATTCTACATACCATAGCAGAAAGCAGGCCCAGTCTTGTTCCGAACACCAAACGCACTGCAGGCCATAAGGTGTTGCGATGGATGCGATCTGCAGACGTGATGCTAGGCACTACCCAGAGGCGAAGCCAGACGGAGAGGATGCCAGCCAATTGAGCTTCCCTTGACTGAGGCTTACGACAATGCCTCATATAACTGAAGGCTTTTGTGCCTACAGGGTAACCCCCTATCTCCTCGTCAAAAATATGATCTGAAGCCCCTGCGTCTTCAATAAGGTCATCGACCATGTTAGCATTGAGCATGCTCAGGAGGTTCAAGGGCCTATCTCGGCTATCTACCACCTTGTCCGGCTTAACATTTCTGGCCTGGTGGAAGAAGAGATAGGTTGCCCACTTGTTGATGTAAGCCAAATCAGAGGGTTCCTTGTAGAAAGTGGTGCAAGCAAAATAGTGGCACATCAGCTCCTGATATACTGCCACTGCCCGAGGAACGTATCCCTCAACTTCCTGTTTGTAGGAACGTACTCCTCATAAGGAGCGTCCCTCATTGGCAGCTTTGAAATCTCTGTCATCTCATGAAGGGCTAAGCCCAACTTACCCAATGGAGTGGCAAAAGTCCTAGTGAGCAAATTGTATCTCTCCATCAAGGCTAAAAACAAGTTAAGGTTGATAGGCAGCCCAACACTTGTGGCGCTCACAACCGCGAACAAACCAATACTTTCCAGCTCCGTTTGGAAGTATTTCAGGGCCCAGGCAGTCAAACTGGCCCATCGAAGATTCCCCGGGCTAAGCCATCCACTGGTCCGAGGGTTGACCCTGGGGTACATTCCTTCCTGCCCCATAAAGTCATTGCAGAAGGTCGATATCTGAACCGGCTGGATCAACGAAGTGTCCTCACTTGGGACACTACCCGGCAGTAATCTCCTAAAGGGCATAACAGGCCTCGAAGGACGGCTCATATAGGCCCCCCGGTCGTATTCCTTGTTGTATAAAATCTTCCCCAGTCGGCCGTGAAGATCGGGAGTCGGGGTCCATATCATCTTCCTAGGATGTGTGACGTGGAAGAACGCAGAGATAGGGTAATCCCTGGGCATCCGAGGCTGATACATGACCGTTCCCTCAGCAGTAAACACCCAATCCTCCTTCTTGGGCTTGGTCTGGGATTGTTTGTCGATAACATCCCCGAATAAGAAATATGGTTTCTTATACTCTGTCCCGTCTATGTATGTCAGGGACTCCCCACTGATCATACTCAACAGCATGCGTTCTCCTTGGGACGAGATCAAGGTTCCCCTTTCTTCAGGATAATTGGCTCCAGAAATGGAGAAAGTCACATGGGACAAGTCCTCCAAATAGTTCGAGTTCAGCATCCCGGCAGCAGAGTCCATCACCTCAGCCAAAAGAGGGATCTGCAAGTCCACTATAAAATGCAAGAAAACTAGTCAGTTTCTACACTAGACGATACACTTTTGCAGTTTACGCCAAAGATTTTCAGTCTGAGCTTTTACGCCAAGACTGCAAAAACCTGAGCTCTTACGCTAGAATTTATTTCCGAGACGTAAATTTCAAGGTTGGCAGTATACGCCCAAAATCTAACAGTCTGAATTTTTTACGCCAGACTGCCAAAATATGAGTTTTTACGCCGGAATTTTCATTCAGCGCGTAAAACCCAAAGTTGGAAGTATACGCCAAATTTTGACAGTCCGAGTTTTTACGCCAGACTGCAAAAAGATGGAGTTTTTACGCTGACACATTAGAAATATGAGCATATTGGTTCGCATACACGTACAACGTGTGCGAAGGGTTTTCTTCTTGCAATCTTTACCTGTGACGTCCGGAGCACAGCTCGACCGCGGAGCACTTCGCTCGGATCGGGGCTCGTTCAGCCTAATGTGAGTTACTCGGGCTGGAGCAGAGGAGCGGGAAGAGGAAGAGACATTCTTTCCCTTAGCAGTGGAAGCCTGTTTAGGTGCCATGGCGAATCTGAGTTCTCAAGAAAGAGACAAAGAAGAAGGGTTCTTGAAACGCAAGGGTTTTGTGAAGACAGATAAAAGTTTTCTCTCTCAAGACCTTGGGCTATTTATAGAGTTCGGATAACTCTTCGAATCCCTAACCAAATCCGATATTTAATATTCGGTTATGATTTGGGACCACGTCAGCCTATTATTTGAGAAAAAAGAAGACGGACAGTCAGTGGATCCAGAATTTATGCGCAGAGCAGATCTATGATTTTACGCTAAGGAGCTTTTACGCTCAGAGGCTATAAATCTACGGTTTTACGCTCAGAGGCTATAAGTCTATAGTTTTACGTTCATATGCTTTTACGCTCAGGAGCTTTTACGCTTAGAGGCTACAAACCTACGATTTTACGCTCATAGGCTACAAATCTATGATTTCACGCTCGGAAGTTTTTTACGCTCAGAGGCTACAAATCTACGATTCTACGCTCGAAAGCTACAGACGGCCAATTACAAGGGTTTACGCAGAAGATACTCCTTTTTGTCTACGAAATATTCCAAGTGCCTGAAAACACACAGAGTTCAGCATTGAAGATGACTCTTCTTCTTGGGCCATTTGGAAGTTCATCCAAAGTCCAGTCAGAATATTTTACAAAAGTTCAAGTATGGCTTGGTCGACAGATATTTCTCGCTCTTTTTAAGGGATTTTTCGGGAAACCATTCTTGAAGATGATGGTCTGAACAAGAATTCTTCGTATCAGAGAAGTGACAGTTCAGAATTCTACGCGACTCCTCGTCCAAAATAGCATGACAGTTTGGATCTCCAACTTAAATACTAAGAAGTTTTCTACGTGTCTTCTGCTGCGCGTAAAATATGGGACGAGATCAGATACTCTTTTATCGGAGTCGGCGTAAAATTATTCAGACGTGCCGAAGCTGCACACTATTCAGACTTCTTCACAGCAAATATGGCAAATCGTCAGATGCGTAAAAGAAGACAAGTTTATTAATCATGATTACATATGATGGAAATCTAGTTTACAAAGGATTTTTTATTTTTATGATTACATATAATGGAAATCCTTTCTCTACAAAGGATTTCTCATTTTCATTTAAAGATCACATCGAGAATCTGTTGTGCCAGGTTCTCATATTGGTGGAGATCTTTTTCTTCTTCTACAGCAGTTAATCGGCTTCCGCAGCCAATTAACAAGAAAATGATTAATGGCGGGAGGATACAGAACTGGGCATGTATCAATTACGCAAGCCCACCCTCCATACGCCATGGCAGGCATGCCCTAGAAATTGTGTTAGGGGTTCAGACCCAACACAATACTGGAAGACAGGGCCAAACTGCCTATCCTCGTCCAGCACCATAATGGGAGAGAATATAGCTTACAAGTTGTGTGGTCCAATACGACCCTTCCTCTCTTCTGGACAAATTGCCATAGAAAATTGTTGATCATCCCGAGCAAAGGAAGCTATGATATCCTTCCATGATCCATCGTTGCAGAGGATATTTGCTCGAAGATGCCTCTTTTTACGGCTCCTTACATGCTGAAAGAACATGATCTTCTTCTTCCTCAAGTCAACCCGATGAAGCTCGGCAACCATCTCTTTGTGGCAAAGGAAGTGTGAAAAAAATAGGTTAACTCATTCGCCTTTATATAGGCAGAGGAGAACACACCAAATTCTAACAAACTCCTAAATATTTGCCGAGAAATCAGCCTCGCAGAACGAGTCAAACTTGACCGTTTCATGCTTCATTCAAAGTATTTCAAATTACGAGGAATCTGAAAACTTTGAAGGGAGTTTTGTAGAAGCATAAAAAATACGTTGGGGAATCATATGCGTAAAACCCTCAACATACAGGAAGCCCGCATAAAATAGAGCTCTAGCACTGGGTGGCATAAAATATGACGTCAGAGCCATTGGCGTACAGCAAAGCTTCAACGTTGTTCAGCGTAAAACATAGCTCCAGAATAACCCGCGTAAAGCAGTCCTTCCAAACTGCTTCGGCGTAAAAAGGTTGCTACATCGCCACTTCGGCATAAAACCTGTCTGCTTTTAATGCAGCGGGAAGTTGTACGAGGAACTCTTCGTATTCCTCGAATGAACCTGTCGGTTAAAGCAGTGAACCTGACTCCTGACAAAGAGTACTGCACAGCGATCGAGAAGACGGCTGTAATGATGACTCTGCACAGAACTCCAGACTGTCGTCTAGTGACATAACCCTTGATATAAGACATCGTTTACGCATTCAAGGAATATACTGCCTATTCTACACAGGCAGACATGAGCTTTACGCTCAGGATGAGACAAAATCAACCGCCACGTCAAAAGTTGTTCTTCGTACAGAACTCGAGGCACGTCTCTGCAATTAATGCGCGAGATGGGGGCAGATCTCTGTATTTAATGCACGAGATTTGGTTCTACTTTTAATGACTGTATGAGCTATAATTAGGACTAATACGTCCACATTACCATCCCCGCACATTACACCAACCAGGCTATTTTTAGCTATAGGAGTACGCCGTATGCTATCTCCTCGAAATACGCCAACTCAGGCTATATTTGCAAAGGTGCATGATAAGACTATCTGACCCAGAACACGCTCAAAACCTCAGTCAAAGAAGGATAACTGGCTATCTTTACGCTGGTTACCTATCCATGCAGCATCAAGCTTTACGCAGAATTTGGCTTCTACGCTAACATGACAGCTACTTGGTTTCTACGCCAACATGACAGCTACTTGGCTTCTACGCCAACTTGACAACTATTCGGCTTCTACGCCTACTTGGCTTTTACGCCATCAGAACAACTATTTGGCTTTTACGCCAACGAGACAGTTATTTGGCTTTTATGTCAACCATCTCTACGCAAGGGGCAGTTATCTACGTAGCTTGCATGTCATGATCTTCGAGAAGCGATTATACGCATTACCTCATAATAGGACACGCGTCACACACCAATCAGGAGATCATTCATACGTGGGTAGCAGTTATTATAACCATCGCGTAAAAGGTGTAGCTCTCTCCGATGTTCGGTTTCTACGCCGACTGCGACCAAATTCTATAAATAGAGACCTCCGGCCATGGAGGTCAAGGGCGGAGAATAACAGAGGAGACAAGGTCGAAGAAAAGCAAAGGTCAAATACAGAGGTCAAGGTCAAGAGAGCACATATAGAGAGCTTTGGCAACGAGATTCAATCCCTCCTGCAGTCTTTAAAGTTTCTTTTTCGTCTTCTACAGTACTTCTTCGTCATCATGTGGTCCAAGGGACAAAGTGATCGACCGCAGATCAGACTCCTATAGCAATATTTCCCCAGAATAAAATTTTTGTACTTAACATCCTCGTATAGGATTAATTGTACTTATTTTTCTTGTTTGTAAACAAAGAGAGGGTTTCGTATAAATCTAGTTTCAATTTCTTTCGTTTATTATCAAACACCGGTGTCCACGACGACGACGAAGGCGATGACGACGACGGAGGTGCTAGTGGTTCTGATGATGATGGGGTGGCCGGAGACTGGAGGCTGGAGGTGGCTCGTGAAGGGTGGCCGGAGAGTCCAGGCGGTGTGGGGTGGTCGAGAAGGAGGAGGCAGGGGGTGGTTCAGCTTAGTTCGATGGAGGAACGGCTCGCCGGAGAAGAGAGACAGGTCGGGGAGTGGTTTGGCCGGACTGAACTGATGATGGTGGTGGTGGTGCTGGTGCTGGTTCTCGTGGCTGAAGGGGAAGCGTGTAGTGATCGGGGAAGGAGGCCGAGTGCAGGAGGAGTAGCGGGTGGTCGGCTCGGCGGGGTGATGTTCGTGGCCGGAGGGAGTTACAGCGGTGGTTCATTGGAGCGGGGTCAGGGAGTTTCAGGCGGGGGACCTGGCTTCTTACAGAAATGACAAGTCTGTTGATTCTGCTGAACACGAACTGGTGCCTGGTACTGCTGTTGATTCTGAAATGTCCTCGGCTGTTGCTGAATATGGGAACGCTTGACCGGTCCTGCGCTACCATTCGTATCTCCAGAAATATTGTGACTCCTCTTAGGCCTGAGACCCAGATCCTCTTCTGCAATCTGGGCATCCATCAAGATATCCTCAAAGGTAGCGGTACGACGACCAGAAGTGCGCGACCTAATCTCTCTCGTCAGCCCCATTCTAAACTTTCGGGCTCGATCTCCTAGGTCCCGAATCATAGACGATGCAAAATGGCTCAATCGACAGAATTCTGCAGTGTACTCGTTGACCGACATGTTTCCTTGGACCAAGTCATGAAACTGACTTTCCAAGGTTCCCAAGGCCACGTCGGGAAAGAACTTCTCCCTGAAAAGCTCCTTGAAGGTCTCCCAAGTAAGTCCTTCATCAGTGAGTCTCGGCTCCGTGCGATACCACGTGAGTGCGATATCGAACATTTGACTGCCAGCGGCCTCTATCTACAAGCTCTCCGGAATCTGGGCCAATCGCAGGCTTCTCTCTATATCCTCTAGCCAGTCGTCAGCATAGAGTATCCCTTCGATACCCTTGAACTCTCGAGGCATCATCCTCTTGAAGTCCACTATAGTGTCTGATCTCTGCTATTGCTGCTGGCCAGGAAACTGCTGGACAAATCTCTCAACTGGATGTAGAGCCACCTGATGAGCGTTCTCCATGCTCTCTCTCATCGGCTCGATTTGTGCCTGGTGCGCTTCTGCTTGCACCCTTTGAGCCTCAGCTTGAACTCGCTGAGCGTCTACCATGCCCTGGATCAAAGTAAACACATGTGTCCCGTTAGTGGGCACACCTCCGAAAAATGGAGTCGGTGGAGGTGGAAGGTTGTCCGTCACAGCTGCGGCAATCCTCTGAACAGGTGGGGGAGGAGGACCCCCGAAAAGTGCATATACTCCCACATGCATCGGAGATATAGGAGGAACTACGGATTTCTGTCCATCAGGTAGAGAGGTGGCAGACCCCTCTAAAGCTGGTGCTCCCACTCTCATAGATCTTGTCTTCGGCGATATCCTGAAGACAGATCCAAAAGAATCAATTAAGGCAATAAATGCGATATCATCAAGGAAGGACAGTAAAGTTCTAAAGAAGCAATATTCAGAAGGAAAATAGGGATAAAAAGATAATAGATTGGAAATATTCCTAGTTGTGATTGAATATTCGCTCTCATCCTAGTATGTTATATCCTAGATCCTATCGCAGGCACGCAGTAGTACAACTAAGATGTCACACTACCACAAAATTGCTCTAATTGCGAAGTTTGACCTGCATGGACCACCACTAAAAATGTGTCACGACTCGCACCCAGAATTGGGACACGAGTACGTGGGTACGTCCAGCCTACGTCGCAGCATCGGCGGTAGAATACTGTCTAGGTCAATGCACTATCTAAACAATCTCGCACGAGTATCCAACTCCAAAAGGAGACACGGATAACACAATATAATATGAACAACATACTCAATCACATAACTATAGCACGATAAGATATCGAAGAAATAAATATAATACAACACAAGTCTAAATAGAAATAATCACACAAGTCTAAATAGAAATAATCTACTCAACAATAATATCCAAATCTCAACAAAGTATGCCGGAGACAAATCCGGTACCAAATAATCTGCTAAGGAAACTAAATAGATAACTAATGATTTCGGCTAGACCTCCCGAAATCACAACTGAACTACCAAGTCCAAGTCTGCAGCTACTCTCCATGTGGTCCATAAAATGTCGGACACCGGTCCTCTAAGGCATAGTCTGAAAAAATATTTTCAGTCAGGAAGGAGCAAAGTACATCTCTAACAGCAGTTCTATATCAATGATATAAACTATGTAGCAATAAATAGATAGAAATATACAAGATGCATATACATGTACAAAAGATATACAATAAAGGAAATACTGGAAATACTGTAAATAAATACGGGAAGGAACAATATGTCAATAAACAAGAATACTATGACTAAGTGTGTGAGTACTAGCTTTAACATGTGATCGGCTTGGGAACTTGTACATGAATAATGGCCTGGATAGTCATACGTGCGGTGTATGACCAACATTAACATGTGAACAAGACTTGTACATGAAGGGTATGATCACATATCTACACTAAAATACTCCCCACCCCTGACTGGTATAGTAGATCCAACCATGGTACGCTATGGCACGGAATTCCCTAAGAAGGTAGCAAGTCTCCCCAAAAATCAGTGTCTGTACATGCACAAGATAACAATGAAACAAGACTTGTACAAGATACACCATGAATAAGGAATAACATCTCATGACGAGATCCGGATATACCAATCCGTGTAACCATCGTGCCAAAAATAAGGATATTTATACTAGATACAATGAACATAGGGGATATCATAAATAAGAAACTATCAGAGAATATATTCGCCTTGGGTCCTTAGCTGGTAATACCAATGTCATGTTCCAGAGTATCGTCTGGATGATCCAACAGTTCTATAGACATATCATAAATTATAATATTGTATCAGACGTTACACTAACACAATCACAAATACATTGATCAAGGGGCTACGCTAGGTATGATACTGGTCAACTAGGGTCAAGTGTGTGTCTAATTGCGTGGGTGTCGCGTCTATTATTGTGGTGCAAGACAGACAGACAGTGATACGGCTCTCGCCAATACGTGAGTGTACATATGGCACCTTCTAATAATTAACAGGGTTACAGGTCCACGTAAATACGGGGTATCCGTAATTACACTCGGGTCGCCTAATACATTTATCAATTAGCATATATCATTAATTAAATATAATACATATATATGTGTATACCAATAATTACGTACAAAAATATGTATAAGTGTATATACACTAAGTAGAATTATATATATACATATATATATATATATATATATATATATATATATATATATATATATATATATATACATATATATATATATATATATATATATATATATATATATATTTAAAAATATACATGCCACATATTTTTATATATATATAACGACCAATATTTATATATACGAAAGAATACGTATACTGAATATATATATATATATACATATACCAGTGAAAATATATATATACTATATTTATATATTTATACCAATTTAATACTTATACTATATACATGTATATATATGTGTGTATATATATATATATATATATATATATATATATATATATATATATATATATATATATATATATATATATATATATATATATATATATACTAATATATATATACTAATATATATTGTTGAATATATATATATATTAATAGAGAAATATACGATATATATATGTATATGCGTATATATATACGAATCATACATATACTAATACAATACTACATACATACACCAAACGAATACGTACACGCGTACGTGTACGCGAGGGGGAGAACCGAACCTGTGCGCATGCACGACGACGACGGGGATGACGCCGGTGTCCACGACGACGACGAAGGTGACGACGACGATGAAGGTGCTGGTGGTTCTGATGATGATGGGGTGGCCGGAGACTGGAGGCTGGAGGTGGCTCGTGAAGGGTGGCCGGAGAGTCCAGGCGGTGTGGGGTGGTCGAGAAGGAGGAGGCAGGGGGTGGTTCAGCTCAGCTCGATGGAGGAACGGCTCGCCGGAGAAGAAAGGCAGGTCGGGGAGTGGTTTGGCCGGAGTGAACTGATGATGGTGGTGGTGTTGGTTCTCATGGCCGGAGGGGAAGAGGAGAGTGGCCAGGGAAGGAGGCCGAGTGCAGGAGGAGGAGCGGGTGGTCGGCTTGGCGGGGTGATGTTCGTGGTCGAAGGGAGTTACAGCGGTGGTTCAGTGGAGCGGGGTCGGGGAGTTTCAAGCGGGGGAGAAGCCGGTGCAGTAGGCGACGCGGTGGGAGGATCAGTAGCAGCCGGAGAAGATGGTTGCGGCTCGCCGGGGTCGGGACTGATGGCAGCAGCAGCAGCCGGGGAAGAGCTCGGCTGGGGTGGTGAACGGAGTAGGGGGGCGGAGCTTCAAGTTGGAAGTCGGGGAAGCTCGACTCATGGAGAAGCGGGTGAGCTCGATGGAGGGTGGTTCGCCGGTGCAACTGTGTTGAGCGGGCGGTGGTGGTGGCTCGGGAACTCAGGCCGAGGGAGGTTGCAGAGGTGGTTGGCTCGACGAAGTCGGGTCTGGCAGCGGGTCGAGGAAGCACCGGAGAAGGAATAGTAGATGGGAGTGAAGTAAGGAGGAGGTTGGCCGGACTGGGTGGCCGGGGCTGGCCGGCCGGGTGAACAGTGGTGGAGTTTTATTTTCCCCCTCTTTTTCAAAAGAATGAGGAGAAGAAGAAGAAGAAGAAGAAGAAGAAGAAGAAGAAGAAGAAGAAGAAGGAGGAGGAGGAGGAGGAGGAGGAGGAGGAGAAGAAAGAAGAAGAAGAAAAAGGGAATGCTACGGTTGAGTGAGGGGGAGGAGAGAGAGAGGAGGGAGCTTTCCAAGGTTTGGGGATTAGGGCATGCTTGGGGAAGAGTGCATTAAGGAGACATCTTATAGGAGATGTGATGGGAGGTGTGTGGTGATGATGAGCTCCATTTTGAATGGGTGGCTCAGATTTGACATGAGAAAAATTATTCATGCAAGGAGAGGAGTTGGTTGACTAGTCAATATTAGGGCTCTCCATTTGGTTTGAACCAATAGGGTGTTGACACCTAATGCAACATTTGCAAATGAGCCCCTTTAAATTTGGGTATTTGCACAGACACATAAAATAATGAAAAATTGGTGGGCGATTTGGTGTTTGGTGTTTTGTAGGGTGAGAGGGTGTTGTGTGTTTTGTATGGGCTTAATTAATGGGACATTTAGATTAAATTGGGTTAAAATAGGATTAGTCAAAGTTGGTATCCCCAATTTAATTAAAGAATAAATGCAAGCTGTGTTCTAAAATTAATTAGAAATACATGGGGCTAAAATTAAGTTGGGACACAAATATCATTAGTGAAGAAGACTCAGAACAGAATATTACCTAATTTGGGTTGCACGAAAATGGTCGAGATTGTGTCTCCAATTTCGATTGGAACGCACAACGATACAAAGTTGAATTTTATTTAGAAATTAAATAAACGTCTGCGACGAATATTGTGCGGCTAAAATGAAGCACAAGAGAGCATAATTACGAGTTACAAAAAGGTCATAATGGAAGGCGGGCACGTCTAGGGCAAGGTTGTAAAATTTGTTGGAAGACAAAAGCCAGGGTAGCGCTCCGAATATCGAAGCAACGGCAAGGCGCAACAATTAAATAAAATTACGGTAATTAATTACAACCTCAATAATTAAATCCTAAATAATACAAATTAAATTCATAAACCTACATTTCGGTTAGGTGTTCATCTAGTGGACTTCTAGGTCAAGTCTACTAGCTCAAACATTAACGAACACTGTACATAATATATATGTAAATACACATCCCATACAATTATTTAAATTAAATACATGCAATATTAATAATATACAAAAGGTCAAAAATACCCCTATTTTTAGAATGTGGTAGTGACACGGTGCACCCTCCGTGTACTTCGAGTTGACGAGTTGGTGAATCAGAAACACCTTGTTGCCAACCGTCTTTCTTTCGTACAACGAATGCAACTTCTCCTATAATGCTTTTGTAGAACTCTCCATGGACACGTTGTGAAACACCGAGTCGTCCAGCCATTGGCGGATGAATCCAACAGCCTTTCGATCCAGTCGTTTTTAGTCATCAGCACATTTGTCCATCGGCTTGGCGTTGTCGCCCTCCAACGGACCATGCAAGTCCTTGCACCAGAGTAGATCCTACATCATTGGATTCCAAATCGTCCAGTTCTCCCCTGTGAGAGTGATCATACGAGTGTTCATCTGCTCTGTAGACATAGTTGCACATTCCCTCTCGAGAAGAACCTGGCTATGATACCACGTGTCGGACGCGTTGCGGAAGTATTTGCCAACCCACCTGAGATAACCAACAAATCTACGAACACCAAGCACAGATGAAGACAAGTATATGGCGGTGACTACGTCACCTGGATAAATTCTAACATTTATAACTCAGATAAAATTATAAAATTGCAAAAAATTAATTTTGAAACCCTTTGTCCTAATATGTTCAACCCTCTCACCACACTCAAGAAAGAACGACAGAGATTACAATTGAAATCACTCACCAACCCGTAGCAATTTTTCTAACCAAAGTTGACGACTCCTCGATTAGATCTCTTCTTCCTTATGTCTTGTATGGAGAATAACCCTAAGAGCAAAGCACGAACTTTCTCTTAAATTTTCTTGTGGACGAGCACCTTGAATCTCCACCTTTGTACATTATTTGTTTCTCCACCCTCCCTCTATATTTATAGGATGAGAAATCATATTTGAGGTCATAATAGGATTTTCTAAATAGAGACCCTAAAATAACAATCATATTACACCTAAAATAGTCCAACACCAATTATGGACGTCCAAATATGGTCAAATTAAATATTTGATACAAATTTGAAATCTAATCAAATCTTACATTTAATTTAGATTTCCAAATTATATCAAATCAAATCATTGACCGTATTTGGACTCCAAAATTTACCAAATTCAAACTGGACCCCAACAGTGTCAACCTAAAATCGCTTTTATTTTTAATTTTATTTCTCTCATCTCATAATAATGGAAAAAGTTGTTTTAAGTTGACATGTGTCAATCCTTGAATAGAATGGTAAACATCACCCAATATTTGGTGGGTGAACAAAAATTAGAATAATTACAACAAATGTCGTTTAGTCTTCCTACTAATCTATACTACTATATAATAAGGAAAGTGAGGCTTCCCCGTGGAAGTTTTTGTTCATAAAATATCATTATCTATGTTTACTACTTAAAATCGTTTATTAAATTTAACATGGGTAGTTAGGTAATTATGTGTGAAAAAAAATGAAAGAAAATTACCGTTTGTTCTTTTCAAGATGTAAAAAAATTAATAAGTTTTGTCTTTTCCTAAGTAGTAAAAATAAAAAAATTATTGTTTGTTCTTTCCAAATAGTTCGTGCAATGCACGCACATATATACTAATAATCTATATGAGATCGACTACAGAAACTCAAAACAAGAACTTGCAATATAGATATAACACATGAACACTTTTTTCTGTTTAGCCTGTTGTATTTTTGTGTTTAGACATTTGAAAAAATTCTAGGACATGTAATCCCAAGGCTTTATATTGCCGAGTTCCAAAAGTTAAAGAACTAATGAGTTCCTCACGCACATGCATATATACGAATGTCTCATAAAGGCGCAACATGACATAAATACTTATCTACACATTGTTGGAAAGAAAGAGGAATATACCAAAGGAAGGTTTCTAGTTACAGAAACTTTGGTTGTGAATGTCGTATTACTCTAAGTCTCAAGAACCAAGTAGGTTATGTTTTCATGGCATTAAAAAAGAAAAAATATTCATTTCTATATTTGGATGGCAAAAAAAAATTGGAGAAAGAAAGTAAAGTAATTTCCAAAAAAAAAATATGGAAAGAAATGGTTCCCTCCACTCACCCAATGATTCACTTTTTCACCTTGAGTATTTTCATTTTTTTCTCAATTTTCTTAGTATTTTCAAACACCGTAAAAAAAATCAATAAGAACTACAATTTTTCAAAGGAAAGAAAAGAACAAGAAAATAATTTCCTTTTCTTTCTTTTCTTTTCCGCGAACCAAACGAAACGTTTGTGGAAAGTGCAATTACAAAACATAGGTTGAGATGACTCCTTCAGCAAGAGTAAGTACTTTGTCCCAACCAAAAATCCAGTAGGATGGAAGTTCTCCCTTCCACTGTTTATTTGGATGAAGATTTTGTACTCTAAATCTGTTTTAAATTCTTTTTTCATGGAAAAGAAATTCAACATTCTCATATCCACGTTTGGTTATGTTAAGAATATATAGTCCGAAAAATTTAATTTTTTCCATTCCCGTAATTGGTTCGGGAATATTATGAATCTTAATTTGTTTAATTTTTCATAAATACTCTATCATTAATTTCATGATGTTATTATTATCTAAGTTCAATTGGTGTCATTGAGGGTATTACCGTCCAAAAAAATTATAATTAATGCACCCAACTAACATTTTCAGAAAGCAAAAATATTTCATGGGGCTTGGATTTTACTTTCCTACATATGTGAGAATATGAAGCCCCCTATATTCCCTCCCAATTTCTAATCCCACACTAACCAAAAATGGGTAACGAATCCAAAATCCATTCTCAAGCCTTTAAAACTTGAACAAAATATCTCCTTAAAAGGTCGTTTGGATTAAGATTTTGGATTCCTAAGAATCCATTTTCCATTCATTTCTCATGGGAAAGAAATTCAACATTTTCATACCCATGTTTAGTTAGGATAGGTTGAAAATATGGAAAAAGAATATTAATTTATTTAGTTTTCCTTAAATACCATTTCATGCTTCTATTACCTAAATTTACATGTTTGGGATAGAAATTAAAATTTTGAAAGTAAAATGAGGGTGTTATTGTCCAAACAAAATATTCAAACATCATTCCTAGGAAAGCAAAACTATTCCAAAACGGGACATTGAGAATTATTTTTCCACAACAATGAAAATATGAAGCCCCTCTTATTCCTCACTGATTTTCAATCCTAGACATATCAAACAAGGAAAATCTGTAATGCCAAAAGCCGTTGCCTATGAAAGATTCTCTCCATATATACAGAAGAAATATTTAGGAAATTTAGTTTTTATAATGGAATTTTCAAGATATTTTACCAAAACTACCCTCAATCTATTACAGTTTTAAAAAATAATATTTATGCTTTCTCTTATAAATTAAGAATAATTTTGGTAACATACCTTGAAAATTCATGGACAGTGTAAAAAAATTCTTGACAACTACAGTTCTCTTCAGTAAAAAAAAAAAAAAAAAAAAAAGCTCAAAAAGTGAGAATATCATTATATAGTATTATAGTTCCTCGAAAGAAAACATAAGCATATAGCCGGAATGTATCCAAATGAGAGAAACAAAAAGAATCTATCAAAATGAGAGAGAAACATAACACCGAAGTTCATCCAACCATTTTTTAATTCTGTATCCAATATTTTATGTGCAAATATGGTGAATATAAATCTGTTTTTCAGCCCACAAGTTCTCATTCCGAAAGAATTTATGTGCAAATATGGTGAATCCAAAGCTGTTCGAAAGGAAAATTGTCGTGCCCGAACTTGTCAAAATAGTTATCGGTATGTACCCACGACACTGAAATCCTCAAATATAAACCAATCAAACTCTCGTCTTCTATCCAATGTGGTACCAAAGATCACAAAAATATGATTTTTTGTGATCTCTGGAAGCCATGTTCAGATATAAAGGATTGCATCCATCTTGAAGATTTAAAACTTAAATACACACAAATAATCATATCATAAAGTTCAAACTTACAAGCAAATAAAAAAATGCAGAAATTGTAACAAAAGAAAGCAAAAAATGCAAAGAAAAGTAACCTAAACTTATCAATTTTGCATGTGTCAACCTGCAAGACAAGAATTGGGCTGGAGCCTGCCTCTACACTTGTCAGGTCCTTAAATTAAACTACTACACAGCCAGGAATGTAATGACAAATAACATAGGCTGAGTAGCTGTCATCTACATTTGGCAAACTGGCAATTCAACCAAGCAGTAAAATTACAAACTTCAGGAATTCTCAAGAAGTGGACCTCTTAATACTGTACTGTAACAATCCATCAGGATACCTGTTGCCTGTTGGTAACTGCATCTCCACTATAATTTTTGGCTTTCACTAAATATGTATTCTCAAAATATAAGTAGAAACACCAAAACCAAATTTTGCATACTCTTCCTCAACTCGTCAAGAAGAATGAAGTCATCTAATGTCACGATGATCCTAGACGATACTAGGTGGTATAGATACTAATATAGGGGAGTAACTTGATATGTGATATAATTACAACATATTAATTTTTGTTTCATTAAAACTATTATCATTGTTCGAACATTAACCCTTACATTGGAAATCACAATGGGGGACAATCAACCTAGACAAAGGACCATAAAGTTAGCTCCTGATTGTCATCTTCTGAAAGCTTTCCTCGAAGACATTAAAGCCGTTTTTAGATCTTTCTCCAACAGAATCATTCAACTATATACATTGTTCGTACATCCATACTAACAGATTATCCTAACTGCCAAAGTTAAAAAAAACAAGAAAGGTCGAGAGATTGCTTAAGTTTTTTTTTTTTTTCCCCTTTCCCTTTCAATAGATTTTAATTCCTTGTCATATATAATTGTCACACGTATATATAATAAGCCTACATCAAATTAAAGAATTCCCTTCTGAAACTTGCCAAGGTACAAAACATGTTATTCTCTACTACTACAAGGTAGGCGCGCTGTGTTTAAATTTTTCAAGTAAATTTCCAACTTAACATTAAATTTTTCTTACAAAAGAATCGAAGACCTGAAAGAACAAAGCATATCATCTAACAGGCTGAGAATTTCTCTATGTACACCTCCAAAGGGAGGAGCCTTTTAATGTAACAGTTCCCCCCCAAGAGGGAAGAGAAGGAGGGGGGGGGCATCAAGATGTGCACCCCTCCCACACTCATTTGGTGTGTGCAAGTTTCCTCGATGCATATAACCCCCCATACCGTTTCACTCAATCTGCTCACCTATCAAGTCGAGACCGACCAACAAGAATGAAATCCCTTGGAAGAGCAAGAAATAGAAGTGAATACCCTGAGCAGAGAGCAGACTCCGTGCAGCTGCGGTCAGGAGGAGGAAAGCGAGTGCCAACTCCTTGCGGTATATTCTGTTGTGCTTCTTCTTAGACTCTTTCTTTTCCAGAGATTCCTCCATTGGGACAGCATCTAGGTCGGGCAACGATGCTTCGTGATGGTGTTTGGGATCTTTCTCAACCAGAGCGAGGAGGTCGCCTTCAGAAGAACGACCGGATTTCTTTGTGACTACCCACTCATATGCACTACCAAGCTGGAAAAGTCCAGAGATCATGGCATTGAACTTGGTGACTGACATTGTGTTCTCAAAGAGGAGGTAAGGGACAATGAAAGGGAAGGACCTTGGGGCGGGGATGATGTTAAGGAAAGACATGGTGGCAGGAATGTAGCAAACCACCCATGCTGGGAGCTCGGCTTCTGGGATGAACATTGTCATGGGGAGGATGATGCAGAAGAGAGTGAAGGAATAGAATGGCAATATTAGTTTCCGGAGGAGGAAAAAGAGAAAGATCAAGTTGGACTTCTTCCAAAACCCAATCTGCAATAGAAAAAGAATTATTCTAGTTAATATATTGATAAGAAATACATTATAAATATTTGTGGTTACGTTTTCAAGTAAAATGGTCAACACAAAAAATGGAGGTACAAGCATAGGCAGACTTGGCCAAGTACTGAAGTTAAAATAGTTATGTAAGTGGTTGTCAAGACATTAAATAGATTAAGGTTCAGTAACAACAGATTTGTACAAGTGCTCCTGTTAAAATACAACAACAACAACAACTACAACAACAAAGCCTTTATCCCATACTAGTAACGTACATGTGCATTGCACGCACATAAAAAAAATTGGTTAAAAAATTAAATTTGTTATAGATACCGTTGTCCCAAGGATCTAACCCACCCAGCCAAGGAGAATGTCTCCCACCTTAACCACATTTGTTCGAGGTGTTTGACTATAGGTAGATAATATTAGATAGTTAAACGATTAGTTAGAATTTATTTATTTTAAAAAAATGAGGATATATATACGGCTTAGACGGCTCATTTTGAGCCATTTTCAAGTCTCTTTATAAAGAGTAGAGACTTTTGGGTCGGTTGTGCTAAATTTAAAATTAGTTACAGAAATACAAAATCCTCTAGACCATCAAGAGATAGAAGGTTAGATAATCATAATCATTAAGATATTATAACCTATAAGCATATCAAAAGGAACAACAGCAACACGAAACAGCTAATGTTCTAACTTATAATTAGTTAACTTTTGTCATGGGCTGTATATAAATTAAAAGACCCATACAGCCAAACATGTAAGGGACTTTCTTAATAATCATGTAAACAATCAAGAACAACAAAATAACACTAAAAACTCAAAAAAAAGTGTTCCCACAAAGAAAGAAGTTGCATACTCAGATATTAATTCATCTGAAACTAGCAAGTCATTTAACTATAGTATTGTCATACAAAGCAATTCATCTGAAACTAGCAAGCACAAAAATTCTCTTAATGTATCAGTTCCATCACATCAGTTATAGTGGTATTGTGATGGATATAAATAGCCAGGTATTCACATATATAGCACCGGCATTGAAAACAATTCATCTAAAATACAGATCGGCACGACAGGCCTCTCTTTTACAATAAGCTCCACCATATTAATGCTCACTCATTTCTACTTATAGACACTAATGGCTATCTTTCTTATATATATAGCACCATAGACTATAATTCATCTAAAAACAGATTAGGTTACTTTTATATATTAGTTAATACTTTCATCACATTAGTAAAGGTGCTACATTCTACTTATAACATCAACTGCACATAGAAAAGAAACACACAAAAAGTGACAATGGAAATTTTCATTCTACAATTATACTCTATGTTGATTCATTGGAAGAAAAAATATATATACAACTGCAACAGTAACTTTGTTGCGTGTATGTACCTTTGATCGGATAATGTCCAGCAAGCAGAGCCGAAACAACTGCATAGGGCCAGAGTGCCATCGATGTTGTTGCTTCCTATATGCTTCGTACGACTCAGGCAACTCGCATTGGCACTGAATTGACAGTGTGAACATGTGTTAGGTCCAACCGAAATTTTCTTCTAATAAGCAGGTATTGACCAAATTGTTACCTCAACATCATTGAGGAAGATAAACTTCCATCCATTGAGATGTGCTCGGACAGCAATGTCCATGTCCTCCACCGTAGTCCTCTCGAGCCACCCACCGGACTCCTCCAATGCCTTGATTCTCCACACACCGGCCGTCCCATTGAACCCGAAAAAGTTGAGGAATACCCCGTTAACCTGCTGTTCCACCTCGAAATGGAAACAAAGATTTATGTTCTGAAGCCTTGTGAGCAAGTTCTCATCCTTATTCACGAAAGACCACCTTGCCTGAACAAGCCCTAAGTCGCCGTTGCCCTGAAAAGAACCAAAATACGCATTAACAACCAAAATCGTCAAATGCTCGAATCCATTATTAGTAGCTCAGCATGCTAGTACCCTAAAATGTGGCACTGTCTTCTTCAAGAAATCGGGCGTCGGCTGGAAATCAGCATCAAATATACAGACAAACTCATAATCCTTAACGTAAATACAATTCATCGCCGACTTCAAGTTCCCGGCTTTGTACCCTTCCCGTATAACCCGGTGCCGGTAGATTATCTGAACCCCATTCTGCTTCCACCTCTCCACCTCCTCCCTGATCAATGCGGACGTCACCAGGTCGTCGGAGTCGTCCAGGACCTGAACCAACATGTTTGATCTCGGCCAGTCCAAATTACACACCGCGGCTATCGACTGCTGATAGACCTGCCACAATCACCACCAAAACAATCAATTCGAACTTTTCCCCAAGATCAAATCTTTTGGCACGGCTCAGGTCGCGAAATTTATACCTCTTTTTCATTGCACATTGGCATCTGGATGAGCACCATTGGGAAGGTTCCGCCACCGGACTCGGCGTCGTCGAGCTCCGGGACGGGTTTCGGTTCGGGTTTGATCTTCTTGAGCTTGATCCAGAGGCAGCCGAGGCAGAGGATCAAGCGGTCGGCGCTCTGGACAAGGAAGAGGACGACGCAGGCGTTGGCGAGGAACTGGAGCAGCGGGGCCAGGTACTCCGACCGGGCCCGGACCCAGCCGGAGTAGAACGAGTCGAACAAGCTCCGGACCCCGAACGAAGACGAGACCGCCACCAGCCTCTGGAGGTCCGGCGCGCCGATGTGCCAGCCCTTGAAGTACGCGGCGACCTCGAAGCCGAGGAGCGCCATCGACAGCCAAAGGAAGAGCTTTATGCACGTGTAGAACCTGCTCCGGAGCCTCGGCTCCTCCTCCCGCTCCTCCTCGTTGTCGTGCTCGGAGTCCGTCTCTCCGGAGCGGACGCGGCGGCGGACGGCGGCGGCGACGCCGAAGGCGGCGGAGGCGAGGGAGGCGAGGCACCCGGCGGCCTTGTGGGCCTTGAGGAGGAGGACCCACGTGATCTGCTTGGCGTTCTTCCCGCGCGCGCCCTTCCTTGCGGCGCCGGAGCCGGCTTCGTCGGGGTCGTCGTCGGGGGACGAGATCTCGACCATCGACCAGTTGGGGTTCTCCATCTTTACCACCACCGGGGTCCCACCGCCCCGGTGGGTCTCCTTCGCCCACCACCACGGAGACATTGCCAGAGCTCCGCAAGATTGGATCTTTCCGCCGAATTCGATGTGGGCTTGCGGAATTATTGATGGGCTCTGGAGATTTCTCGGGAGGAGGAGAATGCAGAGAGCAATGTCGAAGCGGGGGTATTTCGAGAAGGGGAGGACGAAACTCTTCTCTCACTATAAGCTTCGTCCCTCCTCTTTGTCACTAGGGAAGCCTTAGGAAGGAGGAGGAGAGCAATGGAGAGAGAAAGAGAGGAAGAATATAAGGAACAGCTCAACACGTTTTTATTATATTAACAATTTGATCACCATTTTTCTATCCACTGGTTACTGCCAAAAATTAAAATTTTAATCTCTCCCCCCAAAAAAAAACAATTTTTTTCGTTCCGAAGAACAAATTTCGTGGATTACAGCTGGAGATGGCGACAGAGGACGAAATTCTAACTGTGATTACAAATTAAGAAAGAAAAAAAGGGGGAAGTCCCTGGATTTTTATTAGTTTTCTTATCTTTTCTTCCATTTTTCTTTTTTTTAAGAAATTTTGAAGGTTAAAAAAAAAGAAGCAAAACATCTTTTTGTGAAAAAGAGAGAATGGGAAGGGAAGAGAGAGAGGAGGAGAAGTGCGAACATAAAGGAAGCCGACGTATGCATATTCTTTATTGGTTTTAAAGACGTAGTTTCGTTTTTTTTGTTTTTTCTGTTTTTTTTTTTTCCCTCCATAAGAGTAGTTTCGTTTTATTGCATCCATATTTTAACCTTGTGCCACCTGGTCAATTTTTTTTTTTAATATTATTAGTTTTACATATATATACACTCGAGAAAATATTTATTTTTATTTCTTCCAAGTATATTTTTTCTAATTTCTCTACGTTAATACTTTGTGATAGAGACAAAGGCGTCCTTAGCCAAGAGTTTTGAATATTTTTTCTTCTTCTTGTAAACGTAACTAGTTTAGTTTTTTTTTTGAAATATAATATTTTTTATTTCCATCTAAATTTTGACCTGATGGCAAAAAAATTAATTAGTTCTGTCTGTTCGTTATTTTTATCATACAAAAATAAACAGAAATGATAAAAATCGATCGTTCAAGAAAGAATTTGTTATCGTTTGTCATTTAAAATAGAAATATATTTTAAATGAAAATCAAACTATCTCCTAGCCTTTTGTCTATATTATAGTCATTAATTTTAGATAAACATCTAATAACTAATTCAGTTGGTTAAGTAGGAAAGTTAATATTCAAAGGTCTGGTACTGGACATAATATTTCGTATAATTTTGTTATGATAAATAGGTATTAAGAGATTCAAATTCTGCTTAGTGTAGCTAATCTCATTTATAATTATTCCATGTATTAAGAAGAAGGTTGGTGGTTAAATTTAAGTATTTCTTGATGTTTAAAACTTTCATGCTGCTTTCACAACTTTTCAAAAAACACAAAACAGTGTTAAAAAGATATTGAAACATGTTCATTTAACCATAAAAAAAAAGTTAATAGTACATTATTTTCTTATTAACGAAAGCTATTTATATTAAAATTTTATCATTTAACCATAAGAAATTGATAGTACATTTTTCAACAAGAAAAAAAAAACTAGAAACTATACCAATATATTGCGATATTAAATACTATTAGAGGGGCCAATATGCAATATACCTTTGGTAAATAATATAAAAAAAAATAAAGTAACGGCTGCTGCTCAGATTTTCTGTTGGAAAACTGTGGACCGGGTCGCCCTAAAACACAAACGAACGGTCCAGATCGTCCGCAGAATATAACTGTCCCTATTTTCACTCGCGGAACACCATACCGCCACAAAGAATTATATCAAGCATATTGTAATGGCAGATCGATAATTTCCCCATGCCGGCTATACTCCTGTCCGTTGCTCAGCCGCACAAAGGGTACACGTGGACGGGCTATATCGACTCCCGCTTAATAGTTTCTATGCGGGTGCTCTAGTTCAAATAGTGTCGGTGGTCCAAAAGGGAAGTTCAAGAAGCTGTGGAAGCCTATCCGCTGCCGACGTCATCTGGATAAAAAGCGTAATATATAACGTCATTTTTACCCTCGGTCTGTCTGTATGCATTCCAGTGAAAGCAGGGATGGGATGTAATATTAGAGGTGAGGGATAACCGAATGTTTTCGTCTAAAGAGCCGAAATTTTGACATGAAGAAAAATATTTAAAGAAATTACAAATGGAGAATATTTTGTCAATTTAGTTGGCGGAGTCAAACTAAAGAGGAGGGCTCGTCAACTCAGTTGGTGGGTTGGGGACATTGGAGACAACGCTCGCCAACTCAGTTGGCAGGCTATGGACGTGGGAGGCAGCGCTCGCCAATTAATTTAGCGGGAAGGGAAGAATCAATACTGCTGACCCGAGAACCCCCTTCCTCTGCCCCCTCGAAGACCCTCTTCCACCTCGAAGACCCCTCCCACTCCAAAAAAAAAAAAAACCCTCCCCCTCTATAAATCAGCCCCCCACAATACTCTCATTTCCTCACAGCACTCTCCTTTCCTCACAATAATATCAAACTCTTCTCTCTATATACAACATTTATATTCACTTTCATTCAAGTAGCAAGATCAACCGGGAGGAAAAGAACCCAAAAATCTAATGTAAGTAAAATTATTATATTTTAGTTGTAAATAAAAATAATTAGTTTTTTAAATCGTTGACAGATTTATTATATTTTAGTCGTAAATGATCATAGTTAGTTTTTTTTGTAGATGGCTAACCAAAATGACGGTCGTATTCCTGGTGGACCGACTACCGACCTTATTATTAAGCAACGTGAAGACCACATATCTAGTCGGATATTTACTGGAAAAGTAAGTTTTTTAAATTATAAGTTTGCAAGTTAAGTAATTTTCACATAAAACATAATGCATATATTTTTTATAGTTATACGATCATGATCTTGGTTTACGAACTCGGATCCATGTACATTGGCGGACCGAAAGAAACTAACGTACATGGGAGCTAAATTCTGCTCAAAAGGCTTTGGTGGAATCCTTTGGATTCCACTATATAGATCGAGTTAGATATTTAATCCACGATCTCCATCTAGTTGTAAGTCTTGCGGAGCGTTGGTGGTCTGAACGCAACACTTTCCAACTCCCATTCGGCGAGATGACGATCACCATATTTGATGTGACAAATATACTAGGGTTACCTATTAAAGGTAACGCTATATATTTTGATCCGCACTTAAAGGGATATGATCTGATCAAGAGGTATCTCGGTGTTACCCCTCCATCTGGTATAAAAGTTTACATGGCTTCGTGGTGGTCTGAACGCAACACTTTCCATTTTGTGAAGTTTACATGGCTTCGTGGCAACTTCATGGACCTACATCACACTATTGACGGGGTGGTTGATGTAGATGAAATGCGGGTATGTATTTTAATTAGTAAGGTTTGTTTATGACTTAATTTAGTGTTTATATAACACTTAATATTTTTAGGTCATTCGTTGCACTGGAGCGTATTTGCTCTGTTTATGTGGTACAATTCTATTTTTTGACGCATCAAAAAATATGGTAAATGTGCAGCTCCTACCATTCTTGGATGATTTGACAAAACCCACTCAGCATGCATGATGAGCTGCTACTCTAGCGTTTTTATACGCAAATTTGACAGAATTTGTGAGATTCAGTCACAAGAGTATTTGTGGATGTATTTCACTGATTCAGGTATGAATGAAAGACCTAAATTAGTTAGATTAGAATACAAAATTTGTTTGTACTAATGTCATATTTTTGTTTTATAGTTCTGGTCCTACGAGCACTTCTATATTGGTAGGCATGTTACTAGCATTCTCAGTGATGTTGGAGTCTTTCCGGTTGCTATGTGATGGCCAACAGATGTAGTGATTACCAACACTACTAATACATGAGTGTATCACTTTATCGTAGCCAATTTGATACACTGCAGTATCATGAGATAATTATTTAAATATCTGATAAATATCTTTAAATTATTACAGTTATGATCGTAGAAAAATATCATATCTATTTGATACTATGTCATTAAATAGGTTACCTGGTTACCTTACACATGTGAAGATGATACTCCAGAAATCAAGAGAACATAATATTCGTTTAGTTTACAAAGATCTTTTATTATATATGATCGGTTTACCATGTACCATCCGACAGACTGTGTTCTTCGACAATTCTGGATGAGTCAAATAATTTTCGATGATCCACCGACTGTCGGTTATGAGCCAGCAAATGCAATACAACGAATCATTGGTCTCGTTGCTGATTGGAATAATTGGTTCGAGAATTATAGTGTGAGGGACATGTCTCCCAGACTAAGATCTGCTGATGAATGCAAGTTCTAAGTTACTTATTATTCGGATTGATTTAGTATAAAAAGTTTGCTAAAATTTTGTTTACATTATGCAGACATTGGTAACTTGGATTATAGAAAATGGTGGGGATGCCCTCTTATGAGCAACCGAGTATACAAATATGAGGAGCAAAGGTTCAAGAATAGATCCATAGATGATTCTACTTTGCGTGCTTTTGTCGATGGCATGCATGATTTAGTTTGACTTTATTACACTTTCAAAATTACATATACATAGATATGATAAAAAAAATTAATTTACAAGTTTCATATTTTAGAGTGGTGTATACCAATAATATTTACAATAACCTGAGAGAAATCTTCCCCCATAAAGTCGATTTCTTTTGGAGGAACTTGTGACTCGTGTTGATCATCTCGGTATTGGTCGGGAACCTGAAATACCTCCAGAACAATCACGTCTTCCACCAGACTATCCGACCGGCATTGTACGACAGAGACACTCTAGTCGTCGTAAGAGGGATGGTGCAGAGGGACCTATTCACCAGTATGATGGAGACATTCTCCAATATTATGCTGGAGCGAGCCCTATTCACCAATATGCTGGAGACATTTTCCAATACTATGATGGAGCGGCCCTAGTCACCAGTATGTTGGAGCAAGCCCTAGTCACCAGTATACTGGAGCGGGCATTAGTCACCAGGACGCTGGAGATGAAAGCTACAAGATATTCACACAGTTTTTTTTGACTCCATCAGCACCGCTGCCAACCCAGACTCAGCAAGACGAGAAGGAGGATGAGTAGATGAATGTTTGATTGTAATATTCTTGTTTAGAAGTATGATTTGTAACAATATTTGATTGTAATATTCTTGTTTAGAAGTATGATTTGTAACAATGTTTGATTGTAATATTTGTCAACTTTCATTATTAAAATTTTTGTCAACTATTTCTATCTCCAACTTTCATTATCAAACTCACTATTACAATATTTCTAAGTTTGTATTAAACAATTCTATTTTACTCTCTCAGTTGACTAGTACATCTTCTTCGGTTGTGTCACATCGTACCACAATTACTACAACGAAAATCTCTCGTCGATGAATCCCGGGGTTTGATTCGGTTCTTCTTTGGTCTTCCGGCTTTGCGTCTTACATCTGGTACTCCAATTTCTCCTCTAACCAAAGAAGCTTGGATCTTGTAGGGAACTGAAATTGGTTCCATTTTTGGTGCGTATACACTTCTCAAGGTCTCCGTCGAAAATACTGAAGGATAAAAACTATCAATACTAATATTGCAATATCTACAAACAAAACATGCATGTGTACATGGTATATAAGTATGGTACCATCTAAAATATGTACAAGATCTGTCAGTTAAATTAACAATATAGGTTCTATTTGTTGCACGGTATATTATTTTAAAATTATAACTATCAATAGCTAATATTTCTAGGTGATTCTTCTCTTTGATAATACAAGACATAGTCTTTAACATCTTCGGACAATAATCTGTGTCTATATTGTCACGACCCGCACCCGAAATTTGGGCATAAGTCTTGGGTACGTCCAGCTTATGCTGCAGCATCGCGGTAGAACGTTGTCTAGGTCACAATAAATACTAATATAACTCACAACCTGTCAATGATGTCAATCTCCATAAGGAGGACAATATACATCTCATAATATCTCATAATGTAAACTCAATCACAACATCTATAAGAGGAAGGCACGATAAAAGATAAGAAGAATGACATAGTTAAACACCATGTCTCAAAATAAGATAATCCACAGTCTAGCTGTCCAACATAAAGTCTCCACAAGTCTCAAATTAAACTTAACATAAGTCTAAACATAAACTAAAATAAACCTCGATAAGTCTCAGATGCATAAGATAAATACTATCTAGATAGCTGCAGGCAGTGTCTCCTCTAAAGGAATAGTCTCCTCTGAGATCTCTGGTGTGTAATCTGCATCTATACCCGGTCCATAGTGTGTGGTACAAAACTCCTCAAGATCCTCTGGAAAAAATATCCAGTCAAGATTGGAACGAAGTACAAGCACTAACAGCAGTTCCACATATATTGACAAAAACTATAACACAGTGTAAATAAATACAAGACAAATATAAAACTGGAAATAAGAAATACTGGACATATTGAAGTACTGGAATAAATAAATGCTAGAATAAAGAAATACTGAAGTACTGGAGCATATGTCATCATCAATATACAACTAGTAATGAAATAGAAATACAAGTACACGCTAGAACAATGAATTGGTATATATGTGAATGCTAGAATCATGACGAGAACATAAGGAATGCTATATCAAAATACTAGAGATACATGTCAAGAACAACTAACTAAGTGTGTGAAACATCAGCATATCATGTGATCGACTTAGGACTGATCAGGCTTGCTATATATGACTAGCTATGATTCATGTAAGGTCAGGCTAACCATCCGGATAGCTATGATACGAGCAATAGTCAGGCTAGTCACACATAACAGGCTATGAGGCATATAATGGTCAGGCTGCACTGACGTGAGGTGTGGGTGAGCTATGATGCATGTAAAGTTGGGTATGATCACATAAGCTACTAATATTTCCCCGTTTTCCCCAGCTAGCACGTTGGATTCCAAATTATGACTCTTCGTGACAGGTCTCGATGATGCCAACTCGTGTAACAACAGTGTCAGAGTCATGTACGATATACAACAAGAGTTATAGAGATAATCAACATAATGGAAACTGTCAGAGAATGTACTCGCCTGTGGTCCTTAGCTGGCAATACCAATGTCCTGGTTCCAAAGTATCGTCTGATTGATCTAACAGTCCTATAGACATATCATATAACACAATTCTGCATCATACATTACACTAACACACAATCCACACAATAACTTAGAGACTATGCTAGGGTGTCACGTCTGTAGTTGCTGTGCATAACAGACAGTCAATGATACGGTCTTTCCAGTACGTCGATGTACATGTGGCAGTCTGCTATCATGTTACGTGGTCACAGGTCAATGTAACTACGGGATATCCGTGGTCACATTCTAGTCATCTAGTACATATAATATATAGTACATACTATGAACTAACATATACATAATATCCATTGGTTAAAATTATAATATATATATATATATATATATATATATATATATATATATATACTTTAAATAGAATTAATACTATGCACATAGATATATTAGCCATGTACTAGGGATACATGTTCAATACATATACGTATGTTATATATACTTAATTTGAGAATTATACTATATATATATATACTAATCGGGCTCATATATATATAGATATATACTATGTACATACAATCATACCAATATACCATCATATACTAAATACCATGTCTAAATACGTATGCAATATGATGGTAAAGTACGCGGGTGCGCATACGTGTACATACACGCGAGGGGGAAATCGAACCTGGGTACGCGAAAATGAGGGGTTCGATGTCGATGTGGCTGCTGCCGAGGTGTGGGAACGCTGACAGGCGGTCGTAGCGAGCTTCCGACGTGCTTCTGGCAAATGGCTACGGGGTCGGGATCCGCCCAGGCGAGTGCTGGCGGTTGCAGGCCAGTCGACCAGTCGGTCGGCGGTAGGTTCAGGCGTTCGTGGGGAGTGGGATGGTTATCCGAGCGGGAACGAGGCTGGCGGGTCCTTCGGTCGGGAACGGTCGATGGCCGGCAGGGCGTTGTCTGGGCGATTCAAGCGAGCGACTGGAAGCGTACGGTGGCTCTGAGGAGTCGGGGACGGTCGTCGTTCGGTACAGCGGGTCAGGGTGCTGGTGTCGGTTGGCCGCGGGTCAGTTTGTCGAACTTTGGGGCTGTCTCGAGGAGAAGCGGAGGGGGTTCAGTTGAGTGCGGGCATGGCTGGATTCTCCGACGAAGATGCCGGCGGTGCAAGGGGTCGGGGGTGAAGATGAATAAGGAAATAGGGGTTGGTCGGCTGATAGCTATTAGTTAGGTTTGAGAAAAAAAAGAAGAAAAACACAAGAAAAAGGAATATTTATATGCAATGGGTTTGGGTTGACCTAGGAATAGGCTTGGTCAAAGCCCTCTTGGGGTTGGGCCTTGCCATGGATATTTCAATGGCTAGGATTTGAACAAATTAAAATGAATGGCTATGATGCATTGGTTCAAGGTTTTGAGGTCATGGTTTCAAGGAGGTTCATGTTAATTTACACACTCCTGAAAATTATAGAAAAATACATATGAAGGAGAAATAGGATTTATTTACGTGTCGTGTCCAATGGGATGGATACCTTAATGCATTTGTGCACAAAGGTGCCCAACAATTAAAAAAATTATACAAAGTTGGGTTTATGGTTTAATTAATTAAATTAAATGCAAGTGGTGTTCTAAAATTAATTAGAAGTACCAGGGACTGAATTTAAGTGGGACACAAGTAACATGAATGAAGTAGACTTAGAATAGAATATTACCCTAATTTGGGTTGCTCAAAATAGGTCGAGGTTGTGTCTCCAATTCGATTGGAACATACAAGGGTACAAAGTTAGATTTATAGGGAATTAATTATAGTCGGTCGCGACGAATGCTTTGCGACTAAAATGAAGCACAACAAGACATGGTTATAAGTCACACAAGGATCAAAGTAACAGTCTAGCATGTTTAGGACAAGGGTGTGAAATCTGTTGGAAGACAATGGCTAGTGTAGGGTTCTAATTATCGAAGCAACGATAAAGTACAACAATCAAATAAAATCACAGCAATTTAAATATAATTAATTATCATACAAATTATTTATACATTAATTACGAAAAGACAAAAATACTCCTAATCTAAAATATGGGGGTGACAAGTCTACCCTCCTTAAAAGAATTTCGTCCTCGAAATTAAAATGAACTAGCACAAGAACAAACAATCGACAAAGAATTATACCTCAAGTCTCGAAGAGATACGGATACTGCTCGCGCATTTTGTCCTCTCTCTCCCAGGTTGACTCTCCTGGAGAGTGATGTCTCCATGCAACACGAACCAAAAAAATATTCTGGTTTTGCAATACCTTCTCTCTACGATCCAAGATCTCAACGGGTTGTTCAGGATAGCTGAGTGTCGGTCCAACATCGATCTTCGAGTGATCTAGTACGTGACTAGGATCTGCCACATACCTTCTCAGCTGTGACACGTGGAACACGTCATGCACTCCATCTAGAGCAGGCGACAAGTCAAGTCTATAGGCCACTGTACCAACCCTTGTAAGAATATTGAAGGGCCCGATGTATCGTGGACTAAGCTTTCCGCCTCTACCAAAACGAATTGTGCCCCGTGTCGGAGACATTCATAGGAATACCAAATCGCCAACCTAAAACTCTAGGGGTCTACGGTAGCTATCGGCCCAATGTCGCTGCCTGTCCTACGCCACTCGCAGTCTGTCTCTAATAAGTTTTACCTTTTCTGCTGTATCCACGATCATTTCTGGTCCTAACAAAGCTCTCTCTCCAACATCATCCCAAGATAATAATGTACGACACCTTCGTCCATATAAAGCTTTGAATGGTGACATCTCAATGCTGGCCTGGTAACTGTTGTTGTAAGCAAACTCTACTAGGTGTAGATGATCCTCCCAAGAACCTCCGAGATCCAAAACGCAAGTACGTAGCATATCTTCAAGAGTCTGAATAGTCCTTTCAGACTGCCCGTCTGTCTAGGGGTGATACGCGGTACTGAACTTGAGCTGAGTGCCCAAGCTAGCCTGCAGACTCCTCCAGAAATGGGAAGTGAAACGACTATCCCGATCTGAGATAATACTCACAGAAACTTCATGTAATCTGACAATCTGTCACGACCCGCACCCGAAAATCGGGCATGAGCCGTAGGTACGTCCAGCCTACGCCGCAGAATCGGCGGTAGAACGCTGTAAAGGTCCGTTCTAGGTCAACCAACTATCTAGATCTCACTGAAAAATTCGGCATGACCTCTCCAAAAGGAGGGCAAAATCACGCAATATATATATGTGAATAAAATCCTCTCCAACAGGAGGGCAACCACGCAATATATATATGACAATAATCTCAATCACAAAACTAGAGGAAGAATATAAGCACGATATGATATAAACAAAGAAAACTAGAACCAAGAGAGCAAGACAATCCAAAATGATACAGTCCAAGTCTAAAAGCTACAACATCTCACAGAAGCACAAAAGAATAAGTACAGTCATCCAAAATACAACCACTGGAAAAACCCAGGAAACCCACCTAGCTAACTAGGGTGCTATCGGCGTCTCCTCGGCGCACTCCTCCTCGGGGTCACAACAGTCGTCAACACCAGGCCCGTAGAACGTAGGGCAATAGTCCTCAGGATCCTCTGGAAAAAATATGCCCAGTCAGGACTGGAGCGAAGTACATAACTCTGAAAGCAACTCCAAATGCATGGTAAGGTGTATATGACGAGCAATAGAAAAGTAATCAAGATGCACAGGAAATAAATATATGCTGGAGCACAATAAATAGCTGTAATATAAACTGGAGAACAATACAAGTAGTGGAAAGGTAACTGCAGGTGAGAAACATGAATACTAGCTAAGTGCCTTGAGCACAAGTTCGTTATATGATCGGCTTAGGTTGCACATGAAGAACACTACGATAACTCCGTTATGCGTGAGTTGCATAACCGACATACACATGAATACTGTTTGGCTTTGATCATATAACCAACTCACTACTCCCCTCCCCCACTAATACCATTGGATCCAACCACAACACGCTACGTACATGATAATAGCTCGCGCACACGAAGGCGAGAGCACAAGAAGCACATGATAGCACATGATAATCAATACCCGAAGCACATGATGAAATACACGTGATAGAGTACCCGCTGAACACGGTAAGGGGGATAGCACCTCATGACGGGATCCACTAGTACCAGCTCGTGTATTAATGTGTCAGAATCAAGTATTACAGTTCTAGAACAAGTGATATAAACGCTATCATGAAATGGAAACTATCAGAGGTAGGTACTCGCCTGATGTCCTGAGCAACTGATGAGGATCGAGGTCCGGACCGGTGTCGCAGGGACCTAATGCGAAAAGCAAGGATTAAACAGGGTTCTAAGCATTTAAACTGATATAAAATAATTAAAAACAGGCTTCTAGGGCTATTCTAGGTCGAACGGGTCAAACCGGTGAAATTCGGGTCAAAAAGTCAACCCGGGGTCCAAAAGGTCAACTCTAGGTCAAAACTAGGTCAAACGTTGACTTTTACGGTCAACGGGGACAATTATGGTCAAAGCTAGGTCAAACTAGGGTGCCCCTGAAATTCTAGGTCAAACCGAGCTCATTAAGCCACTAAACTCACAAACTCGCCTAATCGAGATACCGGGATACCCTCGGTATCCGATACCTCGCCCTAGGCCACGCACCCCGCCTAAACCCGCTAAAACCTATGCTAGCACGCGTAATTATATACATATAAACATATAAAAATTATTCCCAAGCATTTCCTAGGCTAATGCTCAAATACCCCGCTCGAAACTCAATACCTTGAATATCTCAAGGTATCGAGATACCTCGGTATCTCAAGGTATTGAAGTTTCGCCCTAAGGCCCTCTAACTAGCTGCCTAGCTATTAATTATGCACCTAGTTATTAATCTAGGCTAGGTAATATAGATATCTACAATCTATTAATACATCTAAGTAGGTATCTACCTATATACATATACATATCCACACACACATACCCAATACCCATATATACCTTACCCAACTCAATATGTATATATATATACCTATCTAGATATCTATAGATATAGATATAACTATATGTATATAGATATCTATGCACTTAGGTAGATATATACCTAATACCTAGCTATCTATCTATCCATCTAACTGATTACCTAACCATCTATCTATTATATTATCTATCTAACTATCAACCTATTGATAGATATATCTATCTATCTAACTTATTATCTATCCACCTATCACATATATATATACCAATCTCTCACTCTCCCTCACTAGCTCTCGCTACTAGCCGCTGCTACTGCTCCTTGCTACTGCTGCTGCTGATCTATGCTGCTGCTGCTGCTGATTCTGCTGCTGCTGCACTTGCTACTGCTACTGCTGCTGCTGCTGGTTCCCTGCTGCTGCTGCTGCTGTAGGCAGCAGCAGCTGCTGCCTCCCCCGCTGCGCTGCGCTGCACTGGCCACCCCCCTCGCTGCCTATACACCACACACCTATATATATACATATATATATCACTATCTATATATATATACACATACACATATAACTATATATATAACTACTAGATAGAAATATATATACACACTCTAAACACTCTCTAACACACACACCTACACTCTCACAAACACACTAATACACACACTCACACACTAATACACACACACACATAAATATATATATACATAGCTACATATATATATACACTTAATATATATATATATACACACACTCTAAACTATATATATATATCTACACACACTCTCAACTATATATATATACATAGACATATATATATATATATATATACACATACACACACACAAGCACACTTACACATATACATATATATATACACATAGACATATACATATACAAGTACATAAATATAAATACACACACTCATATATAAATATATATACATAAACACACATACATATATATAAATATATATATATAGACACATATCAATACAAACACAACCACGCACACAACCCTCAAACCACACGCCCTACTCACGCCCATCGACCCCGACACTCACCAATACCCTAAAATATATAAAATATAGCCCGAAAACTCTAGCACACACTCCCCGATACTAACCCAACGCGCGCACAAAGCCGAAACGAGAAAACCAAGTCGAAATGGCCATTCGGTCATTTCGACGAACACGTGGTGCGCGGCTCGGAAAACCTCCTGAAACGCACACCAAACGAACTCAGAATCGGCCCAAAATTTACCCACGCGCTCTACACGATGTCTAGATCCTAGAAAATGCGCTCCCACGTCGATTCTAGGCCCGTGGCGGAAACGCACACGCACTTAGAATCGGCGACGACGAAAAGCCCCAATTTCGCCCGAAACACCCGTTTCTCCGCGACGCGGCTTCCCGTGTCCAAACGGAGACACGCACTCACCCTCTAGACACCCGACAACGTCTACCTAGGTCCATCTAACCTAGGGCATCACCCAAAATTGGGCCAAATTCGGATTCCACCCGAATTCGACACAAAACCTAATGTCAAAGTCTCTAAACTCACCCAAACTAGTTCCAACTTCTTCCTACGGGTAGGGTTAGGGTCTAGGAGGGTTCTACAACACTAATTAAACTACACAAAAATAATTAGGAAGGGGAAAGTTAGGTTTTACCTCTTGGGAGTTGGAATCCCAAGGCCAAAGTCTCCGATCTACTCCAAATCACCTCCCTCAAGCTCCAAGCCACCAATTCTAGCTCTCACACTAGATCTAAGCTTCTCACACCTAGGTTAGAGAAAATGTAAGGTTAGGGTTAGCTTAAAGAAGAAGGAATGGAAGAAAGAAGAAGAAAAATGGAAGAAGAGACTTACTTTGGAGGAAGAAGGAGAAGAAGTGGAGAAGAAGAAATGAAGAAGAAGAAGTGGAAGAACACAAAGCAAAGGGGAGGGGCTGCTGGTTTTCTCACGGGTGGGGGGTAGGTAGGCCGGCCATGTAGAAATAAATAGGTACATAAGTCACCAAATTCCCAAAATGCCCCTATTCACTTAGTTTTGGGTTCCGGGTCTCCAAATGCGCTCAAACTAGTTTCAAATCTCTCCAACTAACCTCCTAAAAATAAAATAATAAATCTAAGCCCCAAAATAATTCTCACAAGGGTGTGGGCTGGGTCGGACATGGGTCCACTAGGGTCTGACATGGGTCCAGGCTAGCCAAAACCCTAAAACAATTAAAATAAAAATAAGACAAGCACTAATTAATTATAAATATAAATAATTAAATACAATACACTATTTATCAAATAAAAAAAAATATACCCTATTTCTAGAATTGGGTAGTGACAAGTCTACCCTCCTTAAAATAATTTCGTCCTCGAAATTAAAAGACGAAACTAGGACAGGAATGCAAAGAAAGAACCATACCTCAGGGCTCGAAGAGATAGGGGTATCGCTCGCGCATTTCATCCTCCCTCTCCCAGGTCGACTCCCCTGGAGAGTGATGCCTCCACGCGACGCGAACCAAGGGAATAGTCTGGTTCCTCAACACCTTCTCCCGCCGATCCAGAATCTCCACCGGCTGCTCTGGATAGCTAAGAGTAGGGCCCACTGCGATCTCCGAGTGATCCAATACGTGACTGGGATCCGCCACGTACCGTCTCAACTGCGACACGTGGAACACATCATGAACTCCCTCCAGCGTAGGCGGCAACTCAAGCCTATACGCCACGGCGCCGACCCTCTCAAGAACACGGAAGGGTCCGACGAAACATGGGCTAAGCTTCCCGCCTCCACCGAAGCGAATAGTGCCCCGCGTCGGAGAAATCCTCAGGAACACCAGATCTCCAACCTAGCACAAACAAGGTCTCTGCACTTAGTCTAAAACAAGCAATCACAAGCAAACACAAAAACAAAATCTAGATTCTAAGCTATACCTCGAACTCCAAAGGTCTCCGGTGGCTATCGGCCCAATGCCGCTGCCTGTCCTGCGCCACCCGAAGTCTATCTCTAATGAGCTTGACCTTCTCCGCTGCATCAACCACCATCTCCGGGCCAAGCAAAGCTCTCTCACCTACATCATCCCATGATAACGGAGTGCGACACCTCCGTCCATACAACGCCTCAAAAGGTGACATCTCGATACTGGCTTGGTAGCTGTTGTTGTAAGCAAACTCTACCAAGTGCAAGTGATCCTCCCAAGAGCCTCTGAAATCCAAAACACAGGTGCGTAGCATGTCCTCAAGTGTCTGAATGGTCCTCTCTGACTGACCATCTGTCTGTGGGTGATACGCACTACTAAACTTGAGCTGGGTGCCCAAGCTAGCCTGCAGACTCCTCCAGAAATGCGAGGTAAAGCGACTGTCCCGATCTGATACTATGCTCACTGGAACTCCATGCAGTCTGACTATCTGGCGCACATACATCTCTGCTAGTCTCTCTGTAGACGTACCCACTTTGAATGGTAGAAAGTGGGCCGATTTGGTCAACCTGTCCACGATGACCCAAATCGCATCCTTCCCGCCTGGAGAACGGGGAAGTCCAGAAACAAAATCCATGGTCACATGCTCCCATTTCCACTCCGGAATGGGTAACGGCTGGAGTAAACCTCCTGGCCTCTGCCTCTCCGCCTTCACCTGCTGGCACACTAAGCATCGGGATACGAAGCGTGCTACCTCCCGCTTCATCCCGTACCACCATACATGCTGTCTCAGATCTCTATACATCTTGTTGGCACCTGGATGCATAGAGTACTGGGATCGATGCGCCTCCTGGAGAACCTCCTCGCGCAACGACCCACTCGGCACACACAACCTGGTACCGTGCCGCAAGGAACCATCATCAGCAATGGTGAAGTCGTCTGCTAAACCCATCTGAACCTGCTCCCTGATGCTCCTCAGGGACTCATCCTCAAACTGTGTAGCCCTGATCCGGTCTACCAACTCTGACTGAATCTGCAGTCCCCACATCTGCATCTCAACTCCAGGCACTATCACCTCAATGCCCAAGCTCTCTAGATCTGCCAGAAGATAACGATCTGTAGTCAGGCACATAGCTACCGGATACCTGCTCAATGCATCCGCAACTACGTTCGCCTTCCCTGGATGATACTGCAATGATATGTCGAAGTCTTTCATCAACTCCAACCATCTCCTCTGCCTCATGTTCAGCTCTTTTTGGGTAAACACATACTTCAAGCTCTTGTGGTCTGTGAAGATCTCCACACGCTCTCCGTATAAATAGTGTTTCCACAACTTAAGAGCAAAGATGACCGCTGCCAACTCCAAATCGTGGGTAGGGTAATTCTTCTCATGAGGACGTAATTGCCTGGAAGCATAGGCAATCACCCTCCCATTCTGCTGCAACACACAACCCAGTCCCTTCCCCGATGCATCACTATAGATAGTGAATCCTCCAGAACCTGATGGCAACGTCAACACTGGAGCTGTCGTCAACCTCCTCTTCAGCTCATCAAAGGCGATCTGGCACTCCTCTGACCAAACAAACTCTACGTCCTTCCGGGTCAGCCTGGACAACGGCTCTGCAATCCGGGAAAAATCCTGAACAAATCTCCTGTAGTAGCCTGCCAGTCCCAAGAAACTCCTGACCTCGGCTACTGAACTCGGAGCACTCCATGCCTCAACTGCCACGATCTTTCTCGGATCCACCGAGATACCCTCTCCAGTCACCACATGACCAAGGAATTCAACCTTGTCAAGGAAGAACTCACACTTCGAGAGCTTTCCATAAAGCTTCTCCTTCCTGAGAGTCTCCAGCACTATCCTCAGATGCTCCTCGTGCTCCTCTGGGGTCTTCGAATATACCAAGATGTCATCTATAAACACCACCACAAACCTGTCCAGATGCTGATGGAACACCTTGTTCATCAGATTCATGAACACTGCCGGGGCATTAGTCAACCCAAACGGCATCACCAAGAACTCATACTGTCCATATCTGGTCCGAAAAGATGTCTTCGGAATATCCTCCTTCCTGACCTTCACCTGGTGGTAGCCTGTCCTCAGATCAATCCTGGAAAACACCCTCGCTCCGCTCAACTGGTCAAAAAGATCATCAATACGCGGCAGCGGATACTTGTTCTTGATTGTGAGGTTATTCAGAGCCCTGTAGTCGATACACATCCGTATCGACCCATCCTTCTTCGGCACAAAAAGTACCGGAGCACCCCACGGAGAAGAACTAGATCTGATAAATCCCTTGTCCTGAAGCTCATCCACCTGCTTCTTTAACTCTATCAGCTCACTGTTGCTGACTCTATAGACGTGCTGGGATATCGGCTCCGCGTCTGGCACCAAGTCTATAGAGAACTCCACGTCTCTGTCCGGAGGTAACCCTGGCAACTCCTCCGGAAAGACATCCATATACTCCTCTATCAGTGGATGTAGCGACCTCGGCTCTACCACCAGGGCTCCGCAGAAGACTCCCTCTGTCTGCTCCGCTGCTCCTCTGGCAAACTGAAACTCTGGCTCACCCGGCGGACTGAACAAAACTCTGCCTCCACGACAATCTATACTAGCACAATGCGTACTCAACCAATCCATCCCGAGTACAACATCGTAGCTCGGAAGTGGCATTACGAGTAGGCACACACTCAACTCCCGGCCTCCCAAGGTAACTCTCCGGTCTCTGCAAACATCACGGACTAGGATGATACCACCCCCGGTCGTGATCTTGCAGAGTCTAGCTAAAGGTTCAGCAACAAGATGGTGTCTAACAGCAAAAGATACAGACACAAAGCTATGGGAAGCACCGGAATCAAATAAAGCAAGTGCTGGAATGGAATCAAGGAGAACAGAACCTGAGATAACATCACCAACTGGCTCGGCCTCGTCCACTGTCAGGGCAAAAGCTCGCCCCTGCTGTCCTCCTCGGTGCTGCTGCTGGTGCTGGGCGAACCTCTGCTGCTGAGTCTGCAAAGGCTGACCTCTCTGCTGCGCTGCAGGTGCTCTGGCTGGTGCCCTCTGAGCGGCTCCTCCGCCCTGAGCTGTACGGGCAAGCGCTGAAGGACAATCCTTCAGCTGGTGGTCTGCGGCGCCACACAATAAACATCTGCCCAGCCTCTTTCTGTATATGTCCCATCCGTGCCCTGGCTTCTTACAGAAAGGGCAAACGATGGGCTGCCTCTGGCCCTGCTGCTGACCCTGCCTCTGCTGCTGAGGCGCCTGCCGGAAGGGCGCCCGACCCTGACCCTGGTGCTGCTGGGTCTGCTGGAATGGCCTCTTGGCCGGGCCTGCACTGCTGCCTGCTCCTGAAGCATCTCTGCTCCTCTTCGTCTTCAGCTCCAAATCATCCTCAGCTCTCTGTGCGTCGCTGACAATCTGCTCGAAGGTCGCCTCGCGGTCGCTCCTAGTCAAGGACTTGACCGCCATGACCAAGCCCTTGCGGAACTTCCGCGCCTTCGCTGCCTCTGACAACCCCTCAACAAATCTGCCCAGACGGCAGAACTCCGCTGCATACTCATCCACTAGCATACTCCCCTGGACGAGCGCCTCGAACTGACTCTCTAAGGCACTGAGAGCCACGTCCGGGAAGAACTTTTCCTTGAAAAGCTTCTTGAAAGCCTCCCAAGTCAATCCCGGAGCTGCTATCCGCGTATCAGTGCGGAACCAAGTAAGGGCAAGGTCGAACATCTGGCTGCCCGCTGCCTCTATCTGCATGCTGGCTGGGATCATCGCCAGCCGAAAGATGCCCTCTATATGCTCGATCCAGTCGTCGGCGTACAGGATCCCCTCTGTGCCGCGGAACTCCTTAGGCCGCATCCTCTGAAAATCGATGATAGTACCCGGCCTAGGATACTGAGCCTGCTCTGGCTGTGGCTGGATCTGAGCCACCCTGTCGACAGCTGTCAAAGCCACCTGATGAGCATTCTCAATGCCCATCCTCATAATATCTGCCTGGCGGTACTGCGCATCCATCATCTCTCGGAAGAATGCGAACAACTGAGTAGCATCTACTGGCGCAGGCGGTGGTGGAGGAGGTACCACCGGGACAACTGGGGTGGCTCTCGGATCAATAGGAGTAAGGGGATCTCCGAGAGAAACTGAAGCTCCCTCAACCGCAGGAGTGGCGAGTGGAGCGGTAGCGGCTGCCGGACGTCGAGCAGGTCGAGAGGTGGCAGACCTCTCGGTGGCAGCTGCTGGGGCGGTGCGCTGAGATCTGGTCTTCGGAGGCATCCTGAACACAGATCAAAAGAAGTCAATACAGTGCAAGAAACGATAACATCAATGAAGGACAGTAATATTGCAAAAGAAACAATTTCAGGAAAATTAACATAGCAAGAAAAATCAGGAGGGGTCCTAGTTGTGATTGAGCACACTCTCTCTCAGCCTATATCCTATATCCTACTGCAGGTAAACTAAAAAGCTGACCTGCATGGGCCACCACCAAAAACGTGTCACGACCCGCACCCGAAAATCGGGCATGAGCCGTAGGTACGTCCAGCCTACGCCGCAGAATCGGCGGTAGAACGCTGTAAAGGTCCGTTCTAGGTCAACCAACTATCTAGATCTCACTGAAAAATTCGGCATGACCTCTCCAAAAGGAGGGCAAAATCACGCAATATATATATGTGAATAAAATCCTCTCCAACAGGAGGGCAACCACGCAATATATATATGACAATAATCTCAATCACAAAACTAGAGGAAGAATATAAGCACGATATGATATAAACAAAGAAAACCAGAACCAAGAGAGCAAGACAATCCAAAATAATACAGTCCAAGTCTAAAAGCTACAACATCTCACAGAAGCACAAAAGAATAAGTACAGTCATCCAAAATACAACCACTGGAAAAACCCAGGAAACCCACCTAGCTAACTAGGGTGCTATCGGCGTCTCCTCGGCGCACTCCTCCTCGGGGTCACAACAGTCGTCAACACCAGGCCCGTAGAACGTAGGGCAATAGTCCTCAGGATCCTCTGGAAAAAATATGCCCAGTCAGGACTGGAGCGAAGTACATAACTCTGAAAGCAACTCCAAATGCATGGTAAGGTGTATATGACGAGCAATAGAAAAGTAATCAAGATGCACAGGAAATAAATATATGCTGGAGCACAATAAATAGCTGTAATATAAACTGGAGAACAATACAAGTAGTGGAAAGGTAACTGCAGGTGAGAAACATGAATACTAGCTAAGTGCCTTGAGCACAAGTTCGTTATATGATCGGCTTAGGTTGCACATGAAGAACACTACGATAACTCCGTTATGCGTGAGTTGCATAACCGACATACACATGAATACTGTTTGGCTTTGATCATATAACCAACTCACTACTCCCCTCCCCCACTAATACCATTGGATCCAACCACAACACACTACGTACATGATAATAGCTCGTGCACACGAAGGCGAGAGCACAAGAAGCACATGATAGCACATGATAATCAATACCCGAAGCACATGATGAAATACACGTGATAGAGTACCCGCTGAACACGGTAAGGGGGATAGCACCTCATGACGGGATCCACTAGTACCAGCTCGTGTATTAATGTGTCAGAATCAAGTATTACAGTTCTAGAACAAGTGATATAAACGCTATCATGAAATGGAAACTATCAGAGGTAGGTACTCGCCTGATGTCCTGAGCAACTGATGAGGATCGAGGTCCGGACCGGTGTCGCAGGGACCTAATGCGAAAAGCAAGGATTAAACAGGGTTCTAAGCATTTAAACTGATATAAAATAATTAAAAACAGGCTTCTAGGGCTATTCTAGGTCGAACGGGTCAAACCGGTGAAATTCGGGTCAAAAAGTCAACCCGGGGTCCAAAAGGTCAACTCTAGGTCAAAACTAGGTCAAACGTTGACTTTTACGGTCAACGGGGACAATTATGGTCAAAGCTAGGTCAAACTAGGGTGCCCCTGAAATTCTAGGTCAAACCGAGCTCATTAAGCCACTAAACTCACAAACTCGCCTAATCGAGATACCGGGATACCCTCGGTATCCGATACCTCGCCCTAGGCCACGCACCCCGCCTAAACCCGCTAAAACCTATGCTAGCACGCGTAATTATATACATATAAACATATAAAAATTATTCCCAAGCATTTCCTAGGCTAATGCTCAAATACCCCGCTCGAAACTCAATACCTTGAATATCTCAAGGTATCGAGATACCTCGGTATCTCAAGGTATTGAAGTTTCGCCCTAAGGCCCTCTAACTAGCTGCCTAGCTATTAATTATGCACCTAGTTATTAATCTAGGCTAGGTAATATAGATATCTACAATCTATTAATACATCTAAGTAGGTATCTACCTATATACATATACATATCCACACACACATACCCAATACCCATATATACCTTACCCAACTCAATATGTATATATATATACCTATCTAGATATCTATAGATATAGATATAACTATATGTATATAGATATCTATGCACTTAGGTAGATATATACCTAATACCTAGCTATCTATCTATCCATCTAACTGATTACCTAACCATCTATCTATTATATTATCTATCTAACTATCAACCTATTGATAGATATATCTATCTATCTAACTTATTATCTATCCACCTATCACATATATATATACCAATCTCTCACTCTCCCTCACTAGCTCTCGCTACTAGCCGCTGCTACTGCTCCTTGCTACTGCTGCTGCTGATCTATGCTGCTGCTGCTGCTGATTCTGCTGCTGCTGCACTTGCTACTGCTACTGCTGCTGCTGCTGGTTCCCTGCTGCTGCTGCTGCTGTAGGCAGCAGCAGCTGCTGCCTCCCCCGCTGCGCTGCGCTGCACTGGCCACCCCCCTCGCTGCCTATACACCACACACCTATATATATACATATATATATCACTATCTATATATATATACACATACACATATAACTATATATATAACTACTAGATAGATATATATATACACACTCTAAACACTCTCTAACACACACACCTACACTCTCACAAACACACTAATACACACACTCACACACTAATACACACACACACATAAATATATATATACATAGCTACATATATATATACACTTAATATATATATATATACACACACTCTAAACTATATATATATATATCTACACACACTCTCAACTATATATATATACATAGACATATATATATATATACACATACACACACACAAGCACACTTACACATATACATATATATATACACATAGACATATACATATACAAGTACATAAATATAAATACACACACTCATATATAAATATATATACATAAACACACATACATATATATAAATATATATATATAGACACATATCAATACAAACACAACCACGCACACAACCCTCAAACCACACGCCCTACTCACGCCCATCGACCCCGACACTCACCAATACCCTAAAATATATAAAATATAGCCCGAAAACTCTAGCACACACTCCCCGATACTAACCCAACGCGCGCACAAAGCCGAAACGAGGAAACCAAGTCGAAATGGCCATTCGGTCATTTCGACGAACACGTGGTGCGCGGCTCGGAAAACCTCCTGAAACGCACACCAAACGAACTCGGAATCGGCCCAAAATTTACCCACGCGCTCTACACGATGTCTAGATCCTAGAAAATGCGCTCCCACGTCGATTCTAGGCCCGTGGCGGAAACGCACACGCACTTAGAATCGGCGACGACGAAAAGCCCCAATTTCGCCCGAAACGCCCGTTTCTCCGCGACGCGGCTTCCCGTGTCCAAACGGAGACACGCACTCACCCTCTAGACACCCGACAACGTCTACCTAGGTCCATCTAACCTAGGGCATCACCCAAAATTGGGCCAAATTCGGATTCCACCCGAATTCGACACAAAACCTAATGTCAAAGTCTCTAAACTCACCCAAACTAGTTCCAACTTCTTCCTACGGGTAGGGTTAGGGTCTAGGAGGGTTCTACAACACTAATTAAACTACACAAAAATAATTAGGAAGGGGAAAGTTAGGTTTTACCTCTTGGGAGTTGGAATCCCAAGGCCAAAGTCTCCGATCTACTCCAAATCACCTCCCTCAAGCTCCAAGCCACCAATTCTAGCTCTCACACTAGATCTAAGCTTCTCACACCTAGGTTAGAGAAAATGTAAGGTTAGGGTTAGCTTAAAGAAGAAGGAATGGAAGAAAGAAGAAGAAAAATGGAAGAAGAGACTTACTTTGGAGGAAGAAGGAGAAGAAGAAGAAGTGGAGAAGAAGAAATAAAGAAGAAGAAGTGGAAGAACACAAAGCAAAGGGGAGGGGCTGCTGGTTTTCTCACGGGTGGGGGGTAGGTAGGCCGGCCATGTAGAAATAAATAGGTACATAAGTCACCAAATTCCCAAAATGCCCCTATTCACTTAGTTTTGGGTTCCGGGTCTCCAAATGCGCTCAAACTAGTTTCAAATCTCTCCAACTAACCTCCTAAAAATAAAATAATAAATCTAAGCCCCAAAATAATTCTCACAAGGGTGTGGGCTGGGTCGGACATGGGTCCACTAGGGTCTGACATGGGTCCAGGCTAGCCAAAACCCTAAAACAATCAAAATAAAAATAAGACAAGCACTAATTAATTATAAATATAAATAATTAAATACAATACACTATTTATCAAATAAAAAAAAATATACCCTATTTCTAGAATTGGGTAGTGACACAATCTGCTGCACGTACATCTCCGCTAACTGCTCTGTCGATGTACCCACTTTGAAAGGTAAGAAGTGGGCTGATTTGGTCAACCTATCCACGATGACCCAAATCGCGTCCTTTCCTCCTGGAGAACATGGAAGTCCTAAAACAAAGTCCATGGTCACATGCTCCCACTTCCATTCTGGAATGGATAAAGGTTGAAGCAATCCTCCTGGCCTCTGTCGATCTGCTTTTACCTGTTGGCACACTAAATATCGGGATACAAAGCATGCTACCTCGTGCTTCATAACATACCACCATATATGCTCCCTCAAATCTTGATACATCTTGTTGGCTCCGGGATGCATCGAGTACTGAGAACGATGTGTCTCTTGCAAAACTTCTTCGTACAGCTCTCCACTTGGCACACATATCCTCGTGCCATGCCGTAAAGATCCATCATCCGCAATAGTGAAGTCGTCTATCAATCCTGTCCAAACTTGTGCCCTGATACTCCTTAGAGTCTCATCATCATACTGTGCAGCTCCAATTCTGTCCATCAGTTCTGATTGTATCTGTAATTCCCACATCTGAATCTCAACACTTGGAACTAGTACTTCAATTCCCAAGTTCTCAAGATCAGCCAATAAGTGTCTATCTGTAGTCAAGCACATAGCTAACGGATACCTGCTCAAGGCATCAGCGACTACGTTGGTACTATAATGAGATATCGAAGTCTTTCATCAACTCTAACCATCTTCTCTGCCTCATGTTCAGCTCCTTCTGTGTAAATACATACTTCAACCTCTTATGGTCTGTGAAGATCTCCACACGCTCACCGTACAGATAGTGTTTCCACAGCTTTAGAGCGAAGATAACTGCTGCTAACTCCAAATCATGAGTGGGGTAGTTCTTTTCATGAGGGCGTAATTGTCTTAAAGCATAGGCAATTACTTTCCCGTGTTGTTGAAGAACGTATCCCAAACCTTTTCCTGAAGCATCAATGTAGATAGTGAATCCTCCTGTCCCTGATGGCAACGTCAAAACTGGCGTTGTCATCAATCTCTTCTTCATCTCATCAAACGTGGCCTGACATTCTTCTGTCCAGACAAAATCCACATCTGTCTTGGTCAGCCTAGTTATTGGCTCTGCAATCTTGGAGAAGTCTTGTACGAATCTTTTATAGTATCCTGCTAGTTCGAGGAAGCTCCTGATTTCAGCTACCGTACTGGGGGTAGCCCATGATTCCACTACTTCGATCTTCTTTGGGTTAACTGAAATTCTGTCACACGTCACCATATATCCAAGAAATTCAACCTTGTCAAGGAAGAACTCATACTTTGAAAGCTTCCCGTACAACTCTTCCTTACTAAGAGTCTCTAAGACCATCCTCAGGTGCTCTTCATGCTCTTCTGGGGTCTTCGAATATATTAGAATGTCGTCAATAAACACCACTATGAACTTGTCAAGGTACTGGTGGAATACCTTGTTCATCAAGTTCATAAATACTGCTGGTGCATTGGTTAAACCAAACGACATTACTGTGAATTCAAACTGGCCATATCTTGTCCGAAAAGATGTCTTCGGTATGTCTTCTCTCTTCACCTTCACCTGGTGATAGCCTGACCTCAAGTCTATCTTTGAAAATACCTTTGCTCCGCTCAACTGATCGAAAAGATCATCTATCCTCGGCAACGGGTATTTGTTCTTGATAGTGAGGTTGTTTAGAGCTCTATAATCGATACACATGCGTACCGTGCCGTCCTTCTTAGTACGAATAATACCGGTGCTCCCCATGGCGATGAACTGGATCTAATAAAACCTTTGTCTTGCAGCTCCTCAACTTGATTCTTCAGTTCTACCAATTTGTTGTTGTTGACTCTATAGACATGTTGCAAAATATGCTCCGCTCCTAGTATCAAGTCTATAGAGAATTCAACATCTCTGTCTGACGGTAAACCTGGCAACTCCTCTGGAAATACATCAAGGAATTCCGCTATCAATGGATATGGTAACTCCTCTTCTTCCATCCTGGCTCCGCAAAAAGTGCCTCTGCTCTGCTCCTCTGCTCCTTTGGCGATCTCGAACTCTGGCTCTCCTGGTGGTCGAAATACTACTCTTCCTCCGTGATAATCTATAGAAGCATGGTGTTTACTCAACCAGTCCATTCCGAGTACAATATCGTATCCCAGAAGTGGCATGACGAGTAAACTCATGCTCAACTCTCGGCCTTCCAATGACACTCTCCGATCCTTGCAATAATCATGGACTAGGATAATGCCTCCTCCTGTCGTGATCTTGCAAGTCCTATCTAATGGTTCCATTTCTAAACGATGCTTAAGAGCATAAGATACAGATATGAAACTATGGAAAGTGCCAGAATCAAATAATGTAAGTGCTGGAATAGAATCGAGAGAAACTAAACCTGAAATCATGTCTCTAGCTGGCTCGGCCTCCTTACTCGTTATGGCATAAGCGCGTCCCTATGGTGCTCCTCTCTGCTTCTGCTGGTGCTGAGCAAACCTCTGCTGTTGTGATGGAAGTGGAGGTACCCTCTGCTGGCCTCCTGGTACAGTAGGTACTCTGACTGGTCCTCTCTGAGCGGCTGTTTCACCCTGACGAGTCTGAATAGATGGGCAGTCCCTAAGCTGATGTGCTGATAATCCATAGGACAAGAATATACCCAATCTCTTCTTGCAGATATCTCTGGTATATCCTATTTTTTCGCAATACGCATACTGGGCAACGGGCTGATTCTGTCTCTGTGGCTGTTGCTGCTGGATGTGTCCTCGAACTGGTGCCTGGTGCTGCTGATGCTGCTGCTGGTATGGCTTCTGTTATTGTTGAAAGTGTGGGCGCTTTGCCGGTCCTGTGTTACCACCTGTTCCTCCAGAAGTGTCGTGTCCCCTCTTGGGCCTGAGATCCAAGTCATCTTCAGCAATCTGGGCATCCATCAGAATACCCTCCAATGTAGCAGTGCGTCGTCCCAAAGTACGAGACTTGATCTCTCTATTCAATCCCTTCCTGAATTTTCGTGCTCTGTCTCCTAGGTCTCGAATCATCGATGGCGCTAATCGACTCAAACGGCAAAACTCCGCGGCGTATTCGTCAACTGACATGCTCCCTTGGACTAAGTCATGGAACTGACTTTCCAAGGCTCCCAAAGCTACGTCAGGAAAGAACTTCTCCTTGAAGAGCTCATTGAAGTCCTCCTAAGTAAGTCCTTCGTCAGTAAGTCTCGGCTCTGTACGATACCACGTCAGCACGATATCAAACATCTGACTGCCAGCGGCCTCGATCTGAAGAATTTCTGGAATCTGCGCCAAACGTAAACTTCTCTCTATGTCCTCTAGCCATTCGTCAGCGTAGAGTATCCCCTTAGTGCCTTTGAACTCTCGAGGCATCATCCTGTCACGACCCGCACCCGGTTTAGGGGCACGAGTGCGTGGGTACGTCCAGCCTACGCCGCAGCATCGGCGGTAGAACGCTGTCTAGGTATTGATACTATCTAACTAATGTCACGCAAACATCCAATCTCCATTAGGAGGCACGGATGACACAAATAAGATGAACACATACTCAATCACAGGATTACAGCACGATAAGATTTCGAATAAAAAACTAAAATTAAACACAACACAAGTCCACAAGAAATAACTTATCTTAACAATATCCAAGAATCATCAAAAGGCCGGAGACAAATCCGGTACCAAATAGTCTACTAAAGAAATAAACAGAAAACTAATGATTCCGGCTAGATCTCTGGAATCACAACTAAACTACCAAATCTGCAGCTACTCACCATATGGTCCATAAAGTGTCGGACAGCGGTCCTCTAAGGCATAGTCTGGAAAAATATTTCCAGTCAGGAAGGAGCAAAGCAACACTCTCAAATAACAGTTCCATTAATTGATAATGTCTATAATACAATAAAACTTGTCATGCTAGCTACTGAGAAGACAGTGAAATAAATGCAATGGCAGTTTAAGAGAGACAGGCAATGTAAAGAGACAGGCAATATGATACAGTCAGTGCATGTATGGAAATAAAAAGAAACAAGGAACAGTATCATATACGGGTGATGTAGTATATGATCTAAAATAGAGAACTGTAACTATTCTAAGTGTTTGAAATTGTAGTTTTGAAATGTGATCGGCTTGGGACTTGTACGATTGCTACATGGCCTGGCTAATCATGCGTGAGGCGAATGATTAACACCAATAATATAAACTTGTACGATAGGTATTTGATCACATTTCTCACTAGCAATTTCCCCGCCCCCAACTAGTACTGTGGATCCAACCATGACACGTCACGATACACGAGCAAGTCAAGTCTATCATGTACGATGTCTAATATACATGTCGTGTACAATGTCAATACGATAATCAAGGTAACATCTCATGACTGCAGATCCAAGCTATACTAGTCCGTGTAGCACAGTGTCGAAGATTCAGATGTAATATTTCATGATTGTTGAATTTATAGAAATTATCAAAGAATTGGAAATTATCAGAGAATGTACTTGCCTTGGTCCTTAGCTGGTATTTATGGATGTCCTGTTCCAGAGTATCCCCTGGGTAACCCAACAGTCCTATAAACATAACACAATATGACATTTGTATCAGAAGCTATCCTAACACACAATAGAAATACACTGGCCTTAGGGCTACGCTAGGTACGGTAGGGGTCATCTACTAGATAGGCCAACTATATCTTAATATCCCTTAATTATAATAATAGATATAAGTAAAATATATATATACTTTAAATAAAACTAATACCTGTATGTACATACAACCATATCTCCAATTAAATACAACTACAAAATATACATGTATATATTATAAAAACGTACTAAGGGTTTATACAAAAATATACCTACACATATATATCTATGTCAATTGAACAATAAAGATCTATATATATACACCAAAAATAGTACGTATACTATTATTTTTATATACTAATTTATACCAATTAAATTATACAATACTATATACAGATGAATATACCAATTAAATATATATTGAAAATATGCTATGTATATATATATTTAAAATACATATAGTAGCACACGTATTTATATATATCAATCATATATATATAAATATTAAATGTATGTACAAAATATACATTTGAAATTATATCAAGTATATATATATATACAAAATATATATATATACCAACTTAATTATAGAATTTATTTAAATATATACTATACTTATACAATTGATTTCTAATAATTAAATAATATACAATTTACATATTTATATATTTTTACCAAAAATACTACATATACCAAATACGTGGTATATACATTTGCCTTAATTAAATACATACTTAATTATATAATTATTTAATTACCTACTATGCTCATATAATCAGATATTAATAAAGTAATAATATACATATGCTAATTTCACATTAACTAAATATATAAATACTTTACAATATATACATACAAATTTAATTAAAAGCATATACTAATTTCACACTAATTTAAATATATAAACAAACATTTATATATATATACACATTAGATATATATATATATACACAAATACATATACTAGTATATACAAAGTATATATACTAATTATATTAAATATACAAAGTATATATATATAAAATGCACCAATATACATATACAAAATATGTACTTATACATATATATTAATACATACGTTTACAAAATATGTATACATATATATATTATAGTGAATACACCCACAATACATTATACAATTTATATATATATATATACCATACTAATATATATATTAAACATTAATTTCATAATCACATATGCATGCAAATGTATCCATCTACTTATACAAAATTCCTACATAAAATTAATTATTAATAAATAGATACTATACGTATACAAATTAATTACACTAATATTCATACATTATATTTAAGCATTTTATTTATGAATAAAATACATGCTAATATTTATATATACTTATACATTGATTAATATACCATTATATTCACATAAAATAATTACCTACAATACATATACATATTATATATACACTCATGTATATACATATGTATATATACATATATATATATATATATATATATATATATATATATATATATATATATATATATATATATATATATAAAGAGAAGGAAGAGGGTGAAGAAGAAAAACTTACTGTGTAAAGTTGGGTGGCCGGAATACGGCCGGAGAACAGCCGGAGCGGGGATCGGCTTGGGGTCTTGTTTGGTGGTGGTGGTGGTGTTGAATGGTGATGGTGGTGGATGGTGGTGGTAGTGTAGATGATGGTGGTGGTGGGAGTTGGCCGCTTGCCGGAGGTGGAGTAGCAGCGGCCGGGGGAGTTGCTGCCAGAGGTCGGAGGGAGGAGAATAGAGGCGGAGGGAGGTTCGAAGATCCGCCGGGGAGGAGCAGCGGCTTCGGCCGCCCGCCGGACCGGAGGGAGTGTTGTGGTGGTGAAGAATGCCGCCGGAGATGGACTTGGCCGGGGTACACAGGGAGTCGGGATGGCCGGCGGGGATGTGCAGTTCGGCAGGGAGCTCGGTCGAGCAGCGGGAGCAGTCGGCCTGGGTGGTGGTAGTGATAGGTGGTAAGAGGAGATGGAGAGGGGCCGGAGATCAGTGCAGCGCCGGACTGATGTGGGCCGCCGGAGGACTGCCGACCGGAGTAGGGATCAAGGGGACCGCCGGGTGCACAGTAAGGTTTCCCCCCCCCCCCCTTTTAACTATTTGAAATTTCAAAATAAATAAGAATCAAAGAAGAAGGAGAAAAGAAGAAGAGAAGGAAGAAGAAGAAGAAAAAAAGAGAAGAAAGGAAGAAGGAAAGAGTTCTCCTACGTTGGAGAGAGGGGAGGTGGAGGCTTGTGAGGTGGGGACTTGCTTGGGGATTAGGGTTTGATGGGACATGGGTTGATGTGATATTATATAGGGATGAGGGTTGTTGAATGAAGGGTTGTGATGCATCCAAGTAAATGGGTGGCTAGGATTGAACATGAGAGAAATTAACTCATGTGGGAAATAAGGGTGAGGGTTTAAATAAAAATAATTAAGGATTCCTCATTGGTTAAAAAATAATTGGGTGTTGGCACAAAATACCAATTTACAATTTAACCCCCTTAAATTTGGGAAATTGCACAAACACATGAAATGACGAAAATTGGGCGGGCGATTCGGGGTCCGGTGTTTTGTAGGGTCAGGGGACGCTGTAAGATGGGTATGGGCTGAATTTGCAGGGCACTGGAATTAAATGGGGATTTCAGAATCAGATAAAATGGTATCCTCAAATTAAATAGAAATAAATACAAGTTGTGTTCAACAATTAATTAGGAGTACATGGGGCCAAAATCAGGTCAAGTCATCAATACCAATAATGAAGAAGACTCAGAACAGAATATTACCCTAATTTGGGCCGTACGAAAAATAGGTCAAGATTGCCTCCAATTTTCGATTGGAACGCACAACGATACAAAAATAAGAATTTTAAAATAACGTCCGTGACGATTTTTGTGCGGCCAGAAATAATGTACAGAGAGCACAATTATGAGTTGTAAAAATAGCAGAATGGAAGGCGGGCATGTCTAGGGCAAGATGGTGAAATTTGTTGGAAGACAAAAGTCTGGATAGTGCTCCAAATATCGAAGCAAAGGCAATGCGCAAAATATTAAATAAAATATGGAAATAAATTACAAACTCCAAGAATTAAATTCTAAATAAATAATTAAATACAAAAATTCCATAATTCCGACAGGTGTTCATCTACTGGCTTCTAGGTCAAGTCTACTAGCAAAAATAAATTAACACTGCATCTAATACTATATTTAATTACTCATCACACATAATTATTCAAAACAAACAATTATCACGCAATTACTTAATTATAACTACCATAATACTAAATATTGTAAAAAGTCGAAATTACCCCTGTTTTCAGAATGTGGTAGTGACAATCCTCTTAAAGTCCACTATAGTACCTGGCCTCTGGTGCTGCTGGTCAGGATGCTGCTGTTGTCGTGCTACTTTCTCCGCAGCCTGGAGAGCCACCTGATGAGCATTCTCAATGCTCTCTCTCATTAGCTCTGTCTGTGCCTACTGCGCCTCTGCTTGCACCCTCTGAACCTCAGCTTGAACACGCTGAGCTTCTATTGTTACTCTCTGGGCCTCTAACATGCCCTGGATAAGTGCGAACATCTGTGCCCCGTCAGTGGGCACACCTCCGGGAATCGATGTCAGTGGTGGTGGAAGAACCTCTGTCACAGCTGGGGCAATCCTCTGAACAGGTGGAGGAGGAATCTCGTTAGCTGCAGATACTCCCATATGAACAGGAGATGTAGGTAGAACTCCAGATGTCTGTTCGTCAGGTCGAGAGGTGGCAGACCTCTCTGAAGTTGATGCTCCCGCTCTCAGAGACCTAGTCTTCGGTGGTATCCTGAAGACAGACTGAAAAGGATCAATTAAGGTAATAGATACGATATCATCAAGGAAGGACAGTAAAATTATAAAGGAAATAATTGTTCAGAATATTATTGTGAAGATCAGAATTTCCTAGTGTGATTGGGCATACTCTCATCCTAAATCCTATTTCCTATATCCTATTGCAGGCTCGCAGTATTACAACTAAGTTGTCGCACTACCACGATATCGCACAACTTGCGAATCTAGACCTACATGGGCCACCACTAAAAACGTGTCACGACCCGCACCCGGAATTTGAGCATGAGTCATGGGTACGTCCAGCCTACGCCGTAGCATCGGCGGTAGAACGCTTTCTAGGTCACAATAAATACTAATATAACTCACAACATGTCAATGATGTCAATCTCCATAAGGAGGACAATATACATCTCATAATATCTCATAATGTAAACTCAATCACAACATCTATAAGAGTAAGGCACGATAAAAGATAAGAAGAATGACATAGTTAAACACCATGTCTCAAAATAAGATAATCCACAGTCTAGCTGTCCAACATAAAGTCTTCACAAGTCTCAAATTAAACATAACATAAGTCTAAACATAAACTAAAATAAACCTCGATAAGTCTCAGATGCATAAGATAAATACTATCTAGATAGCTGCAGGCAGTGTCTCCTCTAAAGGAATAGTCTCCTCTGAGATCTCTGGTGTATAATCTGCATCTATACCCGGTCCATAGTGTGTGGTACAGAACTCCTCAAGATCCTCTGGAAAAAATATCCAATCAGGATTGGAACGAAGTACAAGCACTAACAACAGTTCCATATATATTGACAAAAACTATAACACAATATAAAGAAATACAAGACAGATATGAAACTGGAAATAAGAAATACTGGACATAATGAAGTACTGGAATAAAGAAATGCTGGAATAAAGGAATACTGAAGTACTGGAGCATATGTCATCATCAATATACAACTAGCAATGAAATAGAAATACAAGTACACGCTAGAACAATGAACTGGTATATATGTGAATGCTAGAATCATGACGAGAACATAAGGAATGCTATATCAATACACTAGAGATACATGTCAAGAACATCTAACTAAGTGTGTGAAATATCAGCATATAATGTGATCGGCTTAGGACTGATCAGGCTTGCTATGTATTACTAGCTATGATTCATGTAAGGTCAGGCTAACCATCCGGATAGCTATGATGCGAGCAATAGTCAGGCTAGTCACACATAACAGGCTATGAGGCATGTAATGGTCAGGCTGCACCGACGTGAGGTGTGGGTAAGCTATGATGCATTAAAGTTTGGTATGATCACATAAGCTACTAATATTTCCTCGTTTTCTTCAGCTAGCACGATGGATTCTAAATCATGACTCCTCATGACAGGTCTCGATAATGCCAACTCGTGTAACAACAGTGTCAGAGTCATGTATGTCACGACCCGATTCTGTAGAATCGTTTAAGGCGTCCCCTGAATCGTGACCGCCGTGCGGGCCTGGGTTTGCGCCCGCACAAGGCTTTAATGATTTGCATAGCAAGCACATATTCAGAGTACGCAGATAAATTAAAACACAGATTTGAAACATGGAAAAGTTCTCTTTATTGATAATGAACATCTATTACAAACTCTTGAACGAGTCAGCTAATATGTCGTACGGCTTACAAAAGTATTGACTCAAAATAAGATAGCAGTCCTGTATATTACATCCCTTTACTAAACTTCAAAATGTATAGACCTCTAGGCTGGAGGACGGCTTAGCCACGAAGCTGCATTGTATATAAAGTTGCAAGCTTCTTCTCCAAGTACTTCAAAAGCGGCGCGATCAGGATACGCCAACAGCTGGACTGGATCGGGAAGATGACTTCGGCTCCTCGCTCGGTTCGCCTTAGTGCGGAGAACCTGTTTCAACGAGGGTCAGCATGTCAAAACATACTGGTGAAGGCGAGCTAACCGAACTATACCAATCAACACGTTGTTTTAATAAAGCATGCATATTTTATGGGTTTCTATCTTGCCTTAGTTCATTTACAAGTAAGCAGCATATAGAAATTTACTGAAATGAACATGCCATCGTTCGGTGGATTTTACCTGACCGTCTGAATCACCTGCACAATACTTACCATGCCTTCCCTGCCACGAAGACACAAGTTAGTTTACAACAGGTTTAAATATACAATTTAGATCACTGGCATGATGCCACAAGGGGACGAGTTATAGTCACGGGATAGAAAACGATATGTGACGCAGGTGGCGAGCCCCGCCACATGTCACACCCCAGTCCCACAATGCCGAGGGACTGGACGCGTGATAATGGCTAGCAGCACACACCGATGGACAAATTCAATTTAATGGATCCATCGGGGCATGCTTAAGCTGTAATATAACAAAAAGTAGGTCCAATGATACAAGTCACAGTCTATACCAATCTCATCCACAACAGAACAATATATGAACTAATTAGCAAAACTGGAATAACTGCTGAAAGTAAAGATACTGTTGAATATCCAGCAAGAAATAATACTAAGTCGGGTGGAGACAAATCCACTAACGATAAATAGAAAAATAGAGACAAAAAAATATAACTAAAATATGCTAGAAAGTAACTAAGTATAAGCAGGGCCATCAACTGCTATCGTACCCTCGTCTGGTGTCGATCCGTAAAGCTGCGGGTTCTCCTCTTCTGCTAAATCTGGAGAACAAAACCAGATCCTCAGCGGGACGTAACAAGATACAAAATAATACGAGCCAAAATTACCGTAAATGAACATGCAAGATAGACAAGAAATTAAACACAAGAGAAGCATATAAGACACCAAAAATTACTACATTTAAGACGGTGGCATATCAGTGATGCTATCAAACATGACTACTAACAATCGGGATAACCGCAACTCAATAGGAGATCACGGTCCTATAGAAAGTAGGCCAATGGGGACTCTCAATCTATAGTATGGCTCTTTCGCATCCCAATGGGAGCTCACGAATGAGATAGTCAAATAAACAAGTCTCTATCGCAGCACAATGGGTACTCACAGTCGAGAATGCTCCAGTATAGTCAATGCCTAATAACGATCATCTAGGAACTAAAGAAATTATTCGAGTCAACTCAAGGAACGTAGAGTAAACATATACCATCACAATATGTCTATGGAACAAATAGTGATCCATGGAAAAGAGCAAATAATATACATGCACGTAAAACGAGAAAATAAGACTAGAGCAGCAGGAATAAATCAATATGTAAAACGTATCAAGAAACTATATACGAAGAGAAAATAACAACTGAAAAGGGAAGCATGCAAATAAGGTGCAAGAGTTGGCAAGGTATACTTGCACAACGATGTATAAATATGTCAAGGAAATAAGTAGCAAAACTGCAGGGTTTGGCAAGGTATACTTGCCTGGGGTTCGAATACCAACAATCATCCCTGTGTCAGTGGATCCTGCAGGTACTCCTACAAAAGCTGTAATAAATATTACCAACAGTCTCAGAAGATATCAAATAGCTAGAAACGCTTGTCCTTAAGTCCAATTTGGACACAGGGGCAAAAATAACAGTTTTTTGTCAAAGCGGGGTCCACATGTGGGCCACTTGCACCGAAAAATGTGTCAGGGTCAACGGTCTCCAAATTCGCCAAACTTAGTGTCAACAAGTTAGGAACGATGATACGAACCCAACGAAACTTCCAGAATTGGATTCCGATGAGCCGATCACAAAATCGCCCGTCAAGTGGAGCCGGTGGGGCCCACGATACGCGATTTTGTCAACGTTCTCAGAATCGAACCAAACTTGGGTCAAAGGACAAGCGTAACGCTGTGAATCCGATGGCTCAAGTTTTGTTGCGAAATGACAAGCATATACGAACTTATGGCGAGTGTCAGAACATGTCGATACGGGACTTTTCGACGGATACGCGTACAAATACAAGTCATATCGCTCAAATGCAATAGAGTTTTCAGAACACATGAACTAATTCCAAAGATCTTTGGACTTTGATTGTCGAGGACTAAAGACATTATGTTTGCCATCATCTCAAATTCAGCAAGCGATGCATTTGCTTCTAGTTCTTTTTTTTAGCCTCTCATCAAGTATTATCCCTCTCTGTACATTTGCTTATTCTGCAGAAACTTCAGTTATCAGTGTGATAGAACATGAAAAACTAATACATTGTGTGAACATTAAACTCAATAATTCTCTTGTTAACAGAGAACTAAACCTTCCCACTAAAACTTTATTCAAATCTTCTAACCTACTAAAGCTTTTGATTATAGGTTCCCACTTATGAGCTGATGATCAGTTGTTAACTTCAAATAAAAGGAGAACAGAGTGAGTATCCTTTGACCTGTTTAAAATATAAAGAAAACAAAGATTGAACTGGATACTATGCTGGATACAGACTCCAGTCTATGGACACGGACACAGAATGATACTGCTTTAATGATGTCAGTTCTTGACATAGTGTTAAAAATTCTTTTATAATTCAAACAGAGCTCCCTCCTTACAATAGGATCAAATTGAACTTCGTAAGAGAGGGAAAAGACCAGGTTCATACAGGAAATTGAAGTGTCTGAATATAACTCATGGACACGAGTAGTAACTTGAGCAAAACAATCCATAGACACAAAAGCAAAGACTCCTCGAGCTCCTGGATTGAAGTTCAACGAATTCAAACTAAAGATCTTCCCATGAGACATTATATCAAACGGGTGAGAAGCATAACTGAGCAGAATTCTTTGAAGAACTTACTCGTTTTCTAATGATCAATAAATGAAAGTAGGAATCGGGAATTCACAACAAAGAAAAATGAATCTACTTACCAAATTTTGAAGGAGTAGAACTCGTCGTCAACTCGCCCAGTCGAGACATGGACGGAATAGACGGCGGCGGGGATCTTGGTGGTCCGGCTGCGGAAGGATCTGAGCCGGAGGCTGCGAACGAAGCGGCTGGCGATGAACTGGACCTACTGGGTAGCGGACATGGAGCAGTAGGGGAAGCAGGAGAGGAGGCGGAGGTATAGGGCTTGGAGAGTCGGGAAGGAGAGGAGAAATTTATAGGGCTGCTACAGTGAATCCGGTAGGGTTAGGGTTTGGTCGGGTTTCGGGTTTGGGTCGGGTTTCATGGATCCGACCCGACCCGACCCGTAACGCTGGGTTGGTTCGGTTCAGTCAGCGGTTTGGTTCAGTTCAGTCAGGTTTAATTGGGTTTAATTCTACATTGGTTTTTAGGGCTTTAAAACTGTTTTCGGAGTCCAATAAATTCACAGAAAATTATCCTAGGTCCAGTTTTCCATTTTACACCATAAAATATTATTTCTATAATATTTAAATATTAATTAACAGTAATTAAAAATTATTTAATTACTAATTGCCTAGGTTTTAATTACAGAAAAAAATCCTGAAAATTCCAAAAAATTATGAAAAAATCCAAATTAAAAATGACTGAAATCAGGGGGCTTACACCACATGCCATTTACTTCCGCAATTCTAATTGACTAATCCATATGTTCCGTCCGGATCGGATCGGTCCCAGCACCCCGGCGACCGTCCGCGAAATCTCCAAAATCTTGTGCACAAGTTGTCCGTGATCAAAGCGTTCGTTAAGTTTTCCATCAATCCATGCACGTTTCCAGATAACTTCTAGCATGATACAAGATCCATACACAACAGTCTTTGCATAGTCTTTAAGATCAATCTATGGCAAAGAAAAGTGTGTTCCATATGCATAACAATATTCATAGAAGATATGTATTCTAACTAAACTTGAAGCATATAATGAACATTCCAAATGAACAAGCATGCATACAAGTAATCGTTTACAAGTTTGATTGACAAGCAGTATTTCCAAGTCTATTCTCTTTTATCTTGGTATCTTTTATTATTACTTTGTATCGTTTGATCGGGGCAACAAGAATGCAAGAGTTTTGGTGTGAAGACTTAGAAGCAGGGCTAGATAATCGGGATGGTAGCCACTCACTTAGTAGTTGGAAGAGAGAAGGAAAGAGGCGCTTTACGACTCCGCTCGCAAGCCGCCTACTGCTCGTTCACCTGCATCACGAACAGCTCGATCAATACTTCTTCCACTCTTTCCAATCTCGGAATTGAAATACAGTACAATGAACAAAAACAATGAAACTCATCGAAACCGTTCAAGGAAAACAAGCAAATCCCAAAACCAAATCAAAGCACGAAAGCAATAAGCGACATCGAAATTCGAGGCAATAAAAGATAACGGCGGAGAGGTCCCTCCTGACTCTGCCGCTAAGCCGATCCTTGGGACACGGTCCACTGAATATGGAAATCAATTTCGAAGAAACAAATTCATAACGAGGACGAGTTCTTATTTTAAACTATCCCGATCGAACGATACTGCCTAGTGTTTCTTAGCCGCGCTCCTCGAATAGGAGGAACGGGGCGCTACATCCTACCCAACTTATTGGAAGTTTCGTCCCGAAACTTAGGAATAGAGCCTACCTCTAAGGAACATTACGTTGAGGCAGAATCTTAGAGGGGAGAGGACAATCTCGAAATATGTGGCCTGGACCGCCACAGTTGAAGCACAGACCCTTTCTAATGTGGCAGTTATTCGCGGTGTGCCCCGGCTTCTTACAATAGAAGCATAATCTTTTTTCTTGGTTTCCTTTCTGCTGACCACCGTCATTTCGACGCTTTGCAGCATTGTTTCCTCCGTTGTTGCTTTAGCGTTTGTGACTGGATGTATGCACAGCGCCGGCAACAATATGAGGATACTGTGGTTCAAGTGATAGAGCGTGATTCATGACTTCACGCATTGTTCCATACTGATTAACGACTACGTGTCCATGAATGGCAGGGCGCAAACCACCCTCAAACCTTCTAGCTCAACTCGCTGCATCAGGTAAATAGGCCCTAGCGAATTTGGAGAATCGGTTGAATTCGGCGGAGTATTGCTTCACTGTCATACTGCCCTACCGCAGCTGCACGAAATCATTCTCCATTTGACGTTGTACTGGAGGGGTATAAACTCCTCTTCAAATGCGGCACGAAAAGTCGTCCACGAGATCGCCTCCTCTCCGTGATCAAATTGGAGAGATCGTCAATGCACGTCCCACCAATCGTGCGCGTTGAGGCGGAGCTGTAGTTGCGCGCAGGCAACGCGCTTCTCTTCGGGGACCTCTAGCAGAGCGAAGTGATCTTCAAGTTCGGCTAGCCAATCTAGAGCTACCACTGGGTCCTCAGTCCCATTGAATAGGGTGTTGCTGACTTTCTTGAAGTGGCCAAAGTCGAAGGCAGTCACTTCCCTCGGCCTTGGGATTTGCGGCGTCTCTACTTCAAGCACGGGCTGTTCCACCGGAGTCGTTGCTGTTGCAGCGGAATAGTTGGAAGCCAAAGTCTGAACGATCTATTGCAGGGCATCTACCTGCTTCTGTTGGACTGAGAATCAGGTCTCTAAATTACTTTTAAACTTGGCTTGGCGAGCATCATCTCCTTGTCGTTGTGCTTCTAACATTAGCATTATCCGCTCAAGCGGATCAACTTGAGATATGCCTCGCTGGCTCCAAGAGCTTCCCGAAGTGCCCGAACTACTTTCTTGGCCTTGTATTTCGTTCGGTACTTACGCTGCAGATTGCGCTGGTGCCATTCCTTCAAAAGAAGGTAAATTACATTAGAATCATAATGTATTATGGACTTATTGCATAAATGTATCTCATTTTGGCCTAGCGAGTTCAAGAGTTCGCACAGGAATTTAATCGTTAAAGGAACTTTTCCAGTGCGAGAGTCTAAGGAACTTGAATCTGTGCTCTGATACCATTATGTCACGATCCGATTCCGTAGAATCGTTTGAGGTGTCCTCCGAATCGTGACCGACGTGCGGGCCTGGGGTTGTGCCCGCACAAGGCTTTAATGATTTGCATAGCAAGCACATATTCAGAGTACGTAGATAAATTGAAACACAGATTTAAAACATGGAAAAGTTCTCTTTATTGATAATGAACATCTATTATAAACTCTTAAACGAGTCAGCTAATATGCTGTACGGCTTACAAAAGTGTTGACTCAAAATGAGATAGCAGTCCTGTACATTACATCCATTTACTAAACTTCAAAATGTATAGACCTCCAGGCTGGAGGACGGCTTTGCCACGAAGCTGCATTGTATATAAAGTTGTAAGCTTCTTCTCCAAGTACTTCAAAAGCGGCGCGATCAGGATGCGCCAACAGCTGGACTGGATCGGAAAGACGACTTCGGCTCCTCGCTCAGTTCGCCTTAGTGCGGAGAACCTGTTTCAACGAGGGTCAGCATGTCGAAACATATTGGTGAAGGCGAGCTAACCGAACTATACCAATCAACACGTTGTTTTAATGAAGCATGCATATTTTGTGGGTTTCTATCTTGCCTTAGTTCATTTACAAGTAAGCAGCATATAAAAATTTACTAAAATGAACATGCCACCATTCGGTGGATTTTACCTGACCGTCTGAATCACCTGCACAATACTTACCATGCCTTCCCTGCCACGAAGACACAAGTTAGTTTGCAATAGGTTTAAATATACAATTTAGATCACTGGCATGATGCCACAAGGGGACGAGTTATAGTCACGGGATAGAAAATGATATGTGACGCAGGTGGCGAGCCCCGCCATATGCCGTTTACTTCCTCAATTCCAATTAACTAATCCATATGTTACGTCCGGATCGGATCGGTCCCAGCGCCCCGGCGACCGTCCTCGAAACCTCCAAAACCTTGTGCACAAGTTGTCGGTGATCAAAGCGTTCGTTAAGTTTTCCATCAATCCATGCACGTTTCCAGATAACTTCTAGCACGATACAAGATCCATACACAACAGTCTTTGCATAGTCTTTAAGATCAATCTATGGCAAAAAAAAGTGTGTTCCATATGCATAACAATATTCATAGAAGATATGCATTCTAACTAAACTTGAAGCATATAATGAACATTCCAAACGAACAAGCATGCATACAAGTAATCGTTCACAAGTTTGATTGACAAGCAGTATTTCCAAGTCTATTCTCTTTTATCTTGGTATCTTTTATTATTACTTGGTATCGTTTGATCGGGGCAACAAGAATGCAAGAGTTTTGGTATGAAGACTTGGAAGCAGGGCTAGCTAATCGGGATGGTAGCCACTCACTTAGTAGTTGGAAGAGAGAAGGAAAGAGGCGCTTCACGACTCCGCTCGCAAGCCGTCTACTGCTCGTTCACCTGCATCACGAACAGCTCGATCAATACTTCTTCCACTCTTTCCAATCTCGAAATTGAAATGCAGTGCAATAAACGAAAATAATGAAACTCATCGAAACCGTTCAAGGAAAACAAGCAAATCCCAAAACCAACTCAAAGCACGAAAGCAACAAGCGACATCGAAATCCTAGGCAATAAAAGATAACAGCGGAGAGGTCCCTCCTGACTCTGCTGCTAAGCCGATCCTTGGGGCACGGTCCACTGAATATGGGAATCGATTCCGAAGAAACAAATCCATAACGAGGACGAGTTCTTGTTTCAATCTATCCCGATCGAACGATACCGCCTAGTGTTTCTTAGCCGCGCTCCTCGAATAGGAGGAACGGGGCGCTATAATGTATGCTATACAACAAGAGTTATAGAGATAATCAACATAATGGAAACTGTCAGAGAATGTACTCGCCTGTGGTCCTTAGCTGGCAATACCAATGTCCTGGTTCCAAAGTATCGTCTGATTGATCCAACAGTCCTATAGACATATCATATAACACAATTTTGCATCAGACATTACACTAACACACAATCCACACAATAACTCAGAGACTATGCTAGGGTGTCACGTCTGTAGTTGCTGTGCATAACAGACAGTCAATGACACGGTCTTGCCAGTACGTCGGTGTACATGTGGCAGTCTGCTATCATGTTACGTGGTCACAGGTCAATGTAACTACGGGGTATCCGTGGTCACATTCTAGTCATCTAGTACATATAATACATAGTACATACAATGAACTAACATATACATAATATCCATTGGTTACAATTATAATAGATATATGTATATATATATATACTTTACATAGAATTAATACTATGCACATAGATATATTAGCCATGTACTAGGGAAAAATGTTCAATACATATATGTATGTATATATATACTTAATTTGAGAATTATACTATATATATATATATATATATATATATATATATATATATATATACTAATCGGGCTCATATACATATAGATATATACTATGTACATACAATCATACCAATATACCATCATATACTAAATACCATGTCTAAATAGGTATGCAATATGATGGTAAAGTACGCGGGTGTGCATACGTGTACATGCACGCGAGGGGAAAATCGAACCTGGGTACGCGGAAATGGGGGGTTCGATGTCGAGGTGGCTGCTGCCGAGGTGTGGGAGCGCTGACAGGCGGTCGTGGCGAGCTTTCGGCGTGCTTCTGGCGAATGGCAACGGGGTCAGGATCCGCCCAGGCGAGTACTGGCGGTTGCAGGCGAGTCGACCAGTCTGTCGGCGGTGGGTTCAGGCGTTCATAGGGAGTGGGATGGTTAGCCGAGCGGGAATGAGGCTGGAGGGTCCTTCCGTTGGGAACGGTCGGTGGCCGGCGGGGCGTTGTCTGGGCGGTTCAGGCGAGCGACTGGAAGCGCATGGCGGCTCTGAGGAGTCGGGGACGGTCATCGTTCGGTGCAGCGGGTCGGGGTGCTGGTGTCGGTTGGCCGCGGGTCAGTTCGTCGAACTCCGGGGCCGTCTCGAGGCGAAGCGGAGGGGTTTCAGTCGAGTGCGGGCAGGGCTGGCTTCTCCGGCGAAGATGCCGGAGGTGCAAGGGGTCAGGGATGAAGATGAATAGGGAAATAGGGGTTGGTCGGTTGATAGCTATTAGTTAGGTTTGAGAAAAAAAAGGAAAACACAAGAAAAATGAATATTTATATGCAATGGGTTTAGGTTAACCTAGGAATAGGCTTGGTCAAAGCCCTCTTGGGGTTGGGCCTTGCCATGGATATTTTAATGGCTAGAATTTGAACAAATTAAAATGAATGGCTATGATGCATTGGTTTAAGGTTTTGAGGCCATGGTTTCAAGGAGGTTGATGTTAATTTACACACTCCTGAAAATTATGAAAAAATACACATGAAGGGGAAATAGGGTTTATTTACGTGTCGTGTCCAATGGGGTGGATACCTTAATGCATTTGTGCACCAAGGTGCCCAACAATTAGAAAATTATACAAAGTTGGGTTTATGGTTTAATTAATTAAAATAAATGCAAGTGGTGTTCTAAAATTAATTAGAAGTACAAGGGACTAAATTTAAGTGGGACACATACAACATGAGTGAAGTAGACTCAGAATAGAATATTACCCTAATTTGGGTTGCTCAAAATAGGTCGAGGTTGTGTCTCCAATTCGATTGGAGCACACAAAGGTACAAAGTTAGATTTATAGGGAATTAATTGTAGTCGGCCGCGACGAATGCTGTGCGACTAAAATAAAGCACAACAAGACTTGGTTATGAGTCACACAAGGATCAAAGTAACAGTCTGGCATGTCTATGACAAGGGTGTAAAATCTGTTGGAAGACAATGACTAGTGTAGTGTTCTAATTATCGAAGCAACGATAAAGTACAAAAATCAAATAAAATCACAGCAATTTAAATATAATTAATCATCATGCAAATCATTTACACATTAATTACAAAAAAATAAAAATACCCCTAATCTGAAATGTGGGGGCGACATATATTTTCAACATTCTTTCTACGATTGTCATGAAGTGTAATAATCTTGGCTCTAATACCATCGAGAAGTATTGTTATTGGCTTATCTCATAATTTCTTAATCCAGCTGTTGAAACATTCATCATGATTAGAAGTGTTAATATCTAATCTAGGACAAGGAGCATACTTTGTTATCCAATATTCAAATCGACGACTTTTATCGTTTACACCGATAAGCCAATCATATAACATTATGTTCTCGGCTTTAATTATATCAAACACACTCTCTGCATATATTTCATTATATGATCTAGCAAGCAAGTCTAACAAGTATTGAAACGCTGGTTCTTTCGCAACTTTTTTTATGTTTTGTTTAAAATGCTGAATAAAAAAAATTGAGATATAGGAAAAATAGCACGAATAACATTTATTAATCCTTTTTGCTTATTAGATATAAATAAAATTGCACTCCAATCATTAAAAAAAACTTTCAAAAGATATTTTAAGAGAGTTTAAAAACCAAGACCAAGAATCACTATTCTCACATTCAACAACAACATAAGCAAAATTATATAATTGATAATTAGGATTGTGAGCACAAGCAATAAATAAGATATCTTGATATTTAAACGAAAGAAATGTAGCATCAGTACTAATAACCGGTAAACAGCCCCTTAAAATCCGTCAATACATGACTTAAAACAAATAAAAATCCATTGAAAACTATTATTTTTGGCAGTTTTTATAAAATATGTACTACCTGGATTCGTCTCCATAATTCTATAACAATACTCCTCAAGACTAGTGTATGCCTCATTATAACTACTATTAATTTCAGCTAATGTCGTCTCTCGGGCTCTCCAGGCTTTGAAATAACTAACTTGTATACGGTGCTCCATATATATATCTTTAACAATTTGTGATGGACTATATGACTGGTTATCTCTAATAATGTCAATTATCATGGTCTTAATCCATGCAGCGGTAGCTAGTCGATGACGTCCTGTACTAAGTCTCCTTAAACAAGACTAACAATTTTCTAATGTACTAACTTTAACTATATCGTCATTTCCAATGGATTTGACATATACTCTCCAATTACAATTCGTTTGATCACAACTATATATAATTCCATGAGCATTATTCATAACACTAGATGAACAACTAAAATTATATTTAATTGTTAAATTACTTATAAAGCTTCTAAAGTGAGAACGGCTAAGAAATGATTGTCCCTTAAATACTTCATCAGTGATAGATTTTACAACATCATCATCTACCGTATAATCTACATTTTCAACTAAATCATCACTATTTTCATCGTCGTTATCACTATCATCATCATGGTTAGATTCATCTGATGAATGACCTTCTTGGAAAAATAAAATAATTTGTTGAGAAGGACTAGCACCCGAACTAACATGCTGGTATTCAGAAAAATATTCACTATTTCTATTATCTAATATTGCTGCTACTTTAATAACATATATTTTTATATACCGTGATTGTGAATTAATCTCAAGAATATAATTCCATGCATCTTCACTATCTATCAAAAAATAATTAGAACCAAAAATAGACTTCAGAATAAAATCGTAATAAATATAACAACGTTCAATAATATGATTACGTATATTTTCAAAACTAATATTCGAAAAAGTTAAAAAAATTGGCTTTCTCCTCCTTCGTAATTTAACCCATTTACTTTACTGTCATGCGAGCATACAATTCTTACACTACGATCCATGACAGTTGAGAACTTTTGCTACAAGAAACTGAGATAAACTTTGGCTGCAGGCAGAATTTTTTTTAATTGCTGGAAGCTTTGCTAGAGGTAGAGAGACAGAGAGATCGTGCTGGAGGCTTTGCTAGAGGGAAGAGAACGAGAGTGCTGGAGGATTTGGTTGAGGCAGGAAGAGATATATAGAAGCTTGCATTAGCCGTTGCGCAACAACTATAATTCCACCCCCTACCCCCCACAAAAGCCAACGACGACTATAATTCCCCCCCATCCCGCATCCCGAGAAGCCAACGGCTATAATCTCCTCACCCCCCACGCCAACTCGGTTGGCGACCCACACCAAACACTCCACCCGCCAACTGAGTTGGCGGCCTCTCCCCATTTCACGATACCGCTCGCCAACTAAGTTGGCGGGATCCCTATTTTGTTCCCCCTCGCCAACTACGTTGGCGAGTCATCCCGTTGTTTGCAATTTTTGTAAAACTATCCCTTTAGCTGCAATTGCCTCAAAATTCGTCCATTTATTTGAAAAAATCCGAGGGATAACTTAAGCAGGGACTGAGATATAATTTGAGAGGTGGGGGGATAAGTTAAGGTGCACACGCGTCTCTCATGATAATAAATTGAATGCTACCGGATTCGAGATCATGCCGACATGATAGAAGAGGGAGGAAGTAGGGTGCGAAATTACATCTGTAATTAAATTTAATGGAATTCTATCTAACCCTATATTTTGAGAAATTGTTTTTTCTGTAATTAATGTTTTAAAATTATAATTCCATATTTAGTGAATATATAAATATTTTTGAAAAAAGAAAAATGTATAAAAAAAACTGAAAAGAAATAAAAATAGGATAAAAAAATAAATAGTTTTAAAATGAAAAGTTTAAAAATTGATAAAAATATCAAAAAATCTAAAATATGAAAAAGATAAAAAAAAAAAAATCTTGAAAAAATGAAAAAATACAAAAGAAAAACTTTACAATGAAAAAAGAAACTAAAAACTAAAAAAATCTAAACAAAAAAAACCACAAAACAAAATGTATTCTTTAAAAGTAAAACACTAAAAAATATGAAAAAAATAATACGAAAAAAATCTAAAAAATTGAAAAATGAAAAAAATAAACAAAAACAAAATTTTAAGACCAAAAATACAAAAGAATACTCATCATCTCTTAAGAAATAGAATTACATGTTTTGTAGGCGAATTATTGAACCAAATTTTCGTAATTTCAAAAAAACAACATAAAACAAACATAAGTATAATTTTCACCCTAAATTTACTCGAAACATGTTGGTGGTCGGCACAATAGTTGTAGTTACTATTTTGTAAGGATAAATTAATAAATGGATGTATGAGTGGGTGGTTGCACATGTCTATGTGGATACCCCGGGTGCACGAGAGGGGTCTCCTAATCGGTAGGCCCGTATGAAAGCCACGTCATAGTTATATATGATAGTTGATTTTTATTTTAGTCCCCAACATTTTATCTCCAGTTATATATTTTTTTAAAATCTTATTATTTACGAGTCATATTAGGTTAACAAAAAGTAATAAATTTGGACACATTTGTCTCAATTTCAAAAACAAAACAAAATAATCAAAAAATAAGTTATAATCAAATTAAAGAAATATATATTCCTGCTATTTTTTAAAAGCTAGAACCACAAAGATGTGGTCTAGTTGTTGTTGGGCCGGTAAAGATTATTAGGAAGACTATGGTTTCTAAGGTCTTCAAAAAAGAATACAATTTGAATAAGTTATACAAATTCCAGTTTCATTAAAAAGATTACGAATTCTGATTTATGAGATATCTGATCAATTAATAATATTTAGAGGAATAAAAGTTTAATATATATATATATATATATATATATATATATATATATATATATATAGAGAGAGAGAGAGAGAGAGAGAGAGAGAGAGGTCAAAAATATATATATTTTGAAAAAAAATTTATAATGAACTAATTTATTTAATTACAAAACAGAAATAATTGTTATGCATTGTTTTCTATAAAATAAAACAAAATAATGGACTAGCAAAGTCAAACCCAGCCTTTAGGGGTTTAAATGCAAAAGAAGCCCTAAGTTACTATGATGTCACATATTACTTGGGATGTCTTGAAATTACCCCTCTTTTCTTTTTGATGAATATGTCTGGGGGTACACTGTTAAATATCGGGTGTGTAATTATCAAAGGTCTTATACTTCCTAAAGACACGTTTTTTACTGTTTAGTCCAAAATTACACTCAAATCAGCACGTGATTGATTAATTTAAAGGAAAAGTACGTGATGTGGTGGTAATCCATTTGGAGGAACAGATGTTAGTTTTACTCAAATTGACATTCTATGGATCATCATCAGAACGTCATCGACTTTTTTTTTTTTTTAAATTAAGATTTCGTGAATGCTAGGGACAGTAGAAAACAACTATGCTTTCGATGTCCATGATGACTAAGGAGAAATTTACTCGAACACCTTGTTGTATAATTAATATATATCACTGGCAAGCTATACAAAATATTGTATCATTCTATACTGGCCATACGAAAAAACTAAAAAACTACTTGGCCATCCACATCTTTCGTGCACGTGCGGATGCCAACGAGACCATGAAGACCATTCGAAATATTGTACGACGGAGCAGAAGAAGAAAAAAAGACTGAAAAGGAAAGTACTGCACGCGTGCCTTCTCCCCCTCCGCCTCTTCCCCTCATGCTTGTCGCTGCAGCCTCACTCCCCCTCCTTCTCCGCCGCTGACCCCTCTCCTCCCACCTTCCCATCCTGCACTGCCGTCACTCTCCAATCAGCGTTATGCCTCCCCACCTCCTGCACCGTCTCCAGTATCTGTGGCCTTGTCGGCACCAGCTCGTGCATGGAGACGGAGGAGGGACGTGCACGAGACGGATGCAAAATAGAAGGTTTGAAGATTTTTTTTTTTTTTTTTACTTCTAGGAATCGACATATTATTAGATATTGTCCACATTTATGAACAACACCAAATATCATGATATTCGACAACATATAATTCAAATATCACATCAATTTTGTGCAATGGTAGCCCTCAATTTTATTCTTTTTATAACATTAGATCAAGTGCAGTACGTTTGGTCCAAGAGGTTTGCTTTTGTTATATATATATATATATATATATGTATATATATATGGTCCCAAGAAAATTTCGATTTGGGAGTCCTGTCGAAGTCCTGCGATCCTCGACCGTTTGATCGAGAGGACGCACGTGAGAACCCACATGGACCCCCAGATCCAATGGTGTAGGAGGACGAGGATTCGACGGGACTCCGCAGACAGATATTTTAATCCGGACCTCTCTCTTTCTCTCTCTCTCTCTCTCTCTATATATATATATATATATATATATATATATATATAACAAATTAATTGTAACATTTTTGTGTTTCTATTTCACATTAGAGAAATGCTAAAAATTCTGCCTCCCCATTCCGTCGCCAAGTGTCCCTCCCCTATTCGCCTGGATCTATATGCGAGCTCCACCTCAAAAAAATGTCGGCCAATGAAACGCTGCCACGTGGCGGCAGAATGGAATGCGGGATGGGATCGGCGGGCTGAATAACAGTACTCTTCACATTAAGTGTCAATCACAATCTATAGTACATAAAAAGAAAATGTTGAAGTGATAGTGAATTTATATCATCCCAAGTATTCATAACTTACCAAACTTAGTTGGCTCTTGTAGTAAGGAGAGGTATAATTTTCTTGGGTAGGCGGACAGTCTCATGATCGAACCATGAAAAAATATGGAACACTGGGCCTAAATAGCATGTAATGCATCGTACACAAAGTTTTATCGGTTACATTTAGGACATTTAAAAGAAGAAGAAGAAGTATTCACATCTCCAAAATAATACGATGAAATAATTTGACCATACGTGTACTCTATTATGGTTTTATTTGTTTTGTTCGTTTTATAGAGAATCAAAATCTTTTCTCATATCTTATTAAATAGATGTAACAAAAATGAAACAGTTGCAAACGACCTGAACAGTACATAAAAGAGACCCTGTTACAGCAGTACACAACAAACGAAGAAGTCATGGACTCATGTGACAAAGAAAACCTTGTCAAATTATTTGGATGCATAAATTATAACTCAGAGATTCTGAGATATAAAAACTTCATTTCAAACAGTTTATTCGTGCAATTGTAACATGTGGTATGAGTTTAAGCACTTATATATGAGGGCCATACTCGTTCCAAGGAGGTAGTGAAGATTGAATTGAGAGGGGTTGCCAAGAATCTCAAATATTATAAGACAGACTATACCGAACTTGGCTGGATCAGAGAGGAAACATATAATCTTTCTGGCTAGGCAGACGGTTTCAAAATCAAATCGCAGAAAAGATGTGTGAATGTGTTAAATTGTGGAACAGTGGGCCCAAAAGATATACAGCGCAGTGTGCATAAAATCTCGCACGTTACGTCGAACACACACACACACACACAAGACAGATTTTTAAAACGGTTCAAAAATGAGCCTTCTAAGCCGTATGCATATCTTTATATAATTAAAAGAATATGTACGGAATAATTTAAAAACTAAGTCTAAATAAGTCACCACAATAAGAAAATTAAGAAAAAAATCATAACTAATAGCTTAACTAACTGGTATTATCTAACTTCTACACAAATATCTATAACAAATTCTAATAAAAATATAAACATATATATATAACAAATCTTAATTTAAATATTTAAATTATTTTTTAACAAAATCAGGGACAATTATTTTACGGTTACACGTGAATTTACTAGTAGATATATAAAGTTTAGAGGAGGGGTGGGATTCTAGACCATGCTATACTTTCGTCTCTGCTTGTTTACTTTTCTAAAATAAATTAAATATCAATGAAATTGATATCGCAACTCCAATGAAGTTAACATGCACAATCAAATAATTATGGGGTTTTTGAAGTTTCTCTCTAAAAAGTGGTCCCAAGTCTATGTGACAAATTTCAAGTGTGTATTTCAATATAAGAGTTCTTTTACTGATTTGCAATACAGGGAGTGATAGATTATGTGGTTGGTATGATGAGATATTTTACTAGAGAACAATGTTTAAATCACCCAAGAAATATTTGCTTTTGTCACACATGTTATGGGAATTTCTTAGGAGTTAGGTCCCGAAGGGCCAAGCGACTTTGACTCGGACATGGGCGTGTGTGAATGACTCAAAGTGACGCTTTGATGGCGCACACGTTCCAGCGTGTGTCCAACAAGGTATAATGAGGAACAATGTGGTCCAGCATTCCACCCATTTGACCTTGGTTTCATCGGGTACACGAGATGGTGTCATTGCGTCGTTCAACGCTCATTCCAGCGTGATACGTGTGGTACAACGAGGAGCAGCGTTCCAGCATGATTTTAGCTTATGAACAACGTAGTGCAGCAGGGTACAGCAGATGAAGCATGGTACAACAGGGTGCAGCGGGATACAACATCGTCCGACGTTCCAGGGCGACCAATGCTCCTATTGGACCTTGGTTCCAGTATGGAAGCTTCTCCTACTGGACCTTGGTTCCAGCGTGGGTGCTGCTTGTCACTACCACATTTTCAGAATAGGAATATTTTTATTATTTTTTTATTGTTATAAATATTGTGTATATTTTATTTATTTATAATGTGTATGTTATATATATATTATTACTATTATTATTATTGTTAGTTGATTAGTCTATTTTATTTAGACTTGACATTAGTGGACCACACTAGACTTGACTTGACTCATTTAAATAGTTAGTCGTGACTAGATTAATTCCATTAAATCTATTTAGACTCAAGAATAGAATATTCCTCCAATGGTTTAGTAGATCCTATTCATGAAGGAATGGGAGGGGAACTTGAGTCAATTCAAATATTCCTTAACCTAACCCTAACTCTAGAGAAAGTTTATATAAACCTCTTCATTCATGAGTAGCCTCTATTTATTTCTATTTTGTTCATCCCAAAATTAGAGAGCAAACCCTAATTTCTCTATTCCCAAATTTTATCCCCCTCATTCTCATTCCAATGAGGCTAAGGAGCTTGGCATTGCTAGAGGAGCACTTGAGGAGGGAAGCATTGGCTTAAGGATTGTGTCCTTGGTGGAAGATATTGAAAATCCATCTCCCAATAGGTAAAACTATTGTCCCTCTTGTCATTTCAGTTTTTTAATGGTAAAATAAACCCCTAGAAACCTACCCATGGCTAAGAACTACCCATAGGAAGAAGAACTAGGTTATTTGGAGACCTATTGTGAAAGTTACATTGAGTTTTGTATTAATTTGGGGAAAACTCCAAATTTGGACCACTAGGTGTTTGTAGAAATATTTCATAGAAAATTGTGGAGTGTGATGGATGATTTAAGAAAGTACACGTATCCACAAATGGATACGGGGAATCTGTATCATGATACGATGGTGTTGATGGATAGTTTCAATGCATTTGGTGTCCTAGAATGCTAATTTCTTCATAGTATATTATAATAATTATTACAAGTGCTATTTATACTATATTTGATGTTTAGATGTGTTCTCATAGTTTTAGTGGTGTTTTGTGATGTTGGAAGGAGTATCTTGAGTGTATCATGAAGTATCTCATTGGTGCACACCAAATGTTTGATATTGTGTGTAGATGTGGGTGTCTACCCATATTATGAGTATTATATATATATATATATATATATATATATATATATATATATATATATATATATATATATATATATAAACACACCACACACACACACACACACACACACACACACACACACACACATATATATATATATATATATATATATATATATATATATATATATATATATATATATATATATATATATATAAACACACACACACACACACACACACACACACACACACACACACACACACACACACATATATATATATATATATATATATATATACACCCCTATATGTATATACATATAAACACGCACATATATATATATATATATATATATATATATATATATATATATATATATATATATATATATATATATATATAACATACACATACACCTATATGTATATACATATAAACACACACACATATATATATATATATATATATATATATATATATATATATATATATATATACATTTACATTTATATATATATATATATATATATATATATATAATACTCATAATATGGATAGACACCCACACCTACACATAATATCAAACACTTGGTGTGCACTAATGAGATACTTCATGAAACACTCAAGATACTTCTTCCAACATCACCAAACACCACTAAAACTATAATAATTATTATAATATACTATGAAGAAATTGGTATGCTAGGACACCAAATGCATTGAAACTACCCATCAACACCACTGTATCATGATACATATTTCCCGTATCCATTTATGGATACGTGTACTTTCTTAAATCATCAATCACACTCCACAATTTTCTATAAAATATTTCTACAAACACCTAGTGGTCCAAATTCAGAATTTTCCCTAAATTAGCACAAAACTCAATGTAACTTTCATAATAGGTCTCCAAAGAACCTAGTTCTTCTTCCTATGGGTAGTCCTTAGCCATGGGTAGGTTTCTAGGGGTTTATTTCACCATTAAAAAACTGAAATGACAAGAGGGATAAGAGTTTTACCTATTGGGAGATAGATTTTCAATATCTTCCACCAAGGACACAATCCTCAAGCCAATGCTTCCCTCCTCAAGTGCTCCTCTAGCAATGCCAAGCTCCTTAGCCTCATTGGAATGAGAATGAGGGGGACAAATTTTGGGAATAGAGAAATTAGGGTTTGCTCTCTAATTTTGGGATGAACAAAATGGAAAAAAATGGAGGCTACACATGAATAAAGAGGTTTATATAAACTTTCTCTAGAGTTAGGGTTAGGTTGAGAAATGTTTGAATTGACTCAAGTGCCCCTCTCATTCCTTCATGAATATGATCTACTAAACCATTGGAGTAATATTCTATTCTTGAGTCTAAATAGGTTTAATGGAATTAATCTAGTTATGACTAACTATTTAAATGGGTCAAGTTAAGTCTAGTGTGGTCCACTAATGTCAAGTCTAAATAAAATAGACTAATCAACTAACAATAATAATAATAGTAACAATATATATAACATGCATATTATAAATAAATAAAATATATACAATATTTATAATAATAATAAAAATAACAAAAGTATCCATATTTCTGGAAACGTGGTAGTGAAAAGCAGCACCCACGCTGGAACCAAGGTCCAGTAGGAGAAGATTCCATAATGGAACTATAAACCCCCAGTTTTTTTAGGATTTTAAAAACAAATTTTCAGAATTTTTCTGATATTTTTAACTAATTAAAATCAAGGTATTCTGGTTTTAAATAATTTAAAATAATTTTATTAAATATTAAAATATTATGAAAATAATATTTTTGTGTGTAAAGTAAAATATTAGACATAGGTAATTTTTATAGAATTTATTGGACCCCAGAACTATTTTTAAAGACCTAGAAATTAATATTTTTCTTAAACCCAAAATAAATCCGGTTTAATGAACTGGACCAACCCAAACCGGACCAACACAATTAAACCCAACCCTGAACCATAGCGGGCCGGGTCTGAACCCAAACCCGCTGACCTGCAACCCGACCCGACCCGGATCTACAGTAAATCCCTAACCGTTTCCTTCCCCGACCTCCGGCGGTTACGCCGCTCCGCCTCCCAGCCGCTCCATCTCCCAACGCCGCTGCCTCTTCCCCTTCACCTCCCCTAGCCCCACCGGCCGACCTCTCCTCTCCCTGCCGAGCCCTATATAACCTACCACCGTCGTCTCCCCATCAGCCATCTCCACCATTCCTCTCCGCCCTGAGCCCTCCGGCGACCCCTATCTTCCCCGGCAGCCCGATCGCTCCCATCCGCCACTGACCACCACTACTCTCCCCGATCGCCCCACCGCCTTCCTCCGCTGTCCCCTCGACCTAGCCGCCGTTATCTCTCCTCTGCCACCACCACTCACCACCATACCCCGACTCCTCTGGCCTCCTTCGTGAGTCGACTCCGCCGCCTACTACCCGTAGCAGCCCCGGTCGCCACCAGCGCTGCCACGACGAAGACCAGCGCCGAGCTCCGCCATGCCCTATCCGCCGCCGATGCAAGCAAGTTGGCCGTGCCGTGTCGCGCCGCCTCGCGAAAACACGTGTTTTCAGTCATCTTCGAAGCCCTGTTCAGGTGACTGTTTCTCTCTCCTCGCTGCCCCCATTTTTCGTTCCGTCTGCTATGCCACGTAGATTGCAAGACCCTCTCGAACTCGTGCAATTTGTTAGGGGTATCGCGTCCTATGGCGATCGCAAACTGCGACCCAAAATCAGGAAAATAATTACCCTATTTTTCTCCGGAACTGGGTACGTCCCGCTAAACGGGACGAGTTGGTCATGTACGGACTTCACCGAAAGGTGCGCGCCGTTAATACGGACGTGTAGGATTTCGTGGAAGTTGATTTGGATGTGCGTGCACACCGGAATCAACGCGTATCCGTCGACAACACCCTGTATCGGCCCTGTTCTGAAACTCGTTGTAACTTCATGTACGCATGTCGTATCGAAACAAAACTTGCGCCATCAGACTCTTAGCCATACGCTGGTCCTGTGACCCAAGTTTGGTTTGATTCTGAGAACGTTGACAAAATCATGTATCGTGGGCCCCACGGCTCTACTTGAGAGGCGATTTTGTGATCGGCTCACCGGAATCCAATTCTGGATATTTCGTTGAGTTCGTATCGTCTTTCTGGACTTGTAGATACTAAGTTTGACGAATTTGGAGAATATTGTCTATGACACGTTTTTCGGTGCGAAGAGGGCCATATGTGGACCCCGCTTTGACCAGAAACTGTCACTTTTGCCCCTGTGTCCAAATTGGACTCAAGGACAGGCAATTCTAGCTATTTGATATCTTCTGAACCTGATGTTAATGTTTATTTCAGCATTCGGAGGAGTACCTGCAGATTTCGCTGATACCAGAGTAGTAGTTGGAGCCAGGATCACAGGCAAGTGTACCTTGCCATACTTGCAGCATTTGTTTATACTATTCTTTTAATTATTTACTGTAATATCTCTGTTCAACCTAGGACCGTGTGACATTACTTTATGTCCGAATAATATTCGGGTGTCAATACCGTACGCGGTGTTGTGTAACGTCACCTAGTCATGGATATCGAGACCCTATACATTCTTGTGCTTGCCTTGTCAAGTACGTCATGCCTCAGGACACCTGACACTATTCATGAGACAGAATCTTCCTGAGATATTTATGGTAATTCTGTATAGGTTACATGATTCATGACATAAATATTGCATGTGCTTAGCTATCATTATGACTTGTTGCATCAGTTAGAGGTCATGATCCTGCGTGACATGGAAATAAGACGTCGTGGACATGAGACGTGTGATTACATTGGGTGGGAAGAGATTTACCATATAAAAGGCTGATTATATATATATATATATATATATATATTACATTATTGGAGGTGCCTTAGACTCTGACATAGAGCTTTGGTACATTACTGGCCCTTCGAGAGAATACTGCTATGGGTTTCCCCGACACAGAGGCTATAGTAGTCTCAGCCTGAGTATGATTAATGCTCTCATATTGCATATCACTTAGCTGGTTATATAGTTTACCTTATTGATTCATTTATTGCTGCACTGTATTTATTTTGGCATGAGTTATTTTGTACCTTGTTATGTCCCCCGAGGACCTGGATCCGGATTATGTCCCCAGATATAGCAGAGGAATTCTATCCAGAGGTATATGGAGCAGGAGCAGGAACAGGAGTAGGAGCAGGCACTGGAACTGAGCCAATCCCCGAGGACGAGGTGATCGCCGAGGATTTCTTCTGAGTATATGCTTATTCTATACTCAGTATTTGCTGTTGTTTACTCTTCATTCTTGTCTGTTGAACCATTGTATCAGATTTATCCTCGGGTTGTTCCCTGAGATATATTTTATTGAGACTTGTTGTTGATTTTATATTTCTGATATTGTTTGTATTTATTTTTGTGGATGAGATTAGTACCATTGCCCATATTGTTGTTTTACAGCTTAAGTACATCCTGATGGGTCCATTAAATTGGGTTTGCCCATCGGTGTGTGTTGCTGGCCATTTCCACGTGTCTAGTCCCTCGATATTTTGGGACTGGGACGTGACATAGTTTTTGTGGTGGCCCATGCAGGTCAACGACTAAATTGTTCGGTTTCAACTTAGGGACTGAGCAAGCCTGCAATAAGAATAGGATAAGTTTTAGGATCTCATCCACTTGCTTGAATCGTTCTTGCTCTCAATCTCGGATTCGAATTAATTCCTTGACTTGCATCCTATCTTGATTCATGTGCGCCTCTTATTGTTTATTTTTTATGCAGAGTAATGGATCCACGAGCAAACGACAATACTCCTGTAGGATCACCACGAGGTGCTGTGGTAACCAACGAAGATGGAGTAACACCAGTAGGAGAAGGTCAATCAGCTCAACAACGCAGTCAAGTAAATCAGCATACCTCGAGAATCCAGCAAGATGACATCCCACCTCCGCCGTAGTTTACTCCACCAATGCCCATATGCCCACAAGGGCAGGTTATGGACGGACAGCAGATGTTTCAAATGATCTACGCAATAATGCAAGCTCAACAACAGATTCGTCACGAGGCTCTACGTCACAGCCTAGCAATTGCACTAGAGCAGGCGAATCTACCAGCACGATGGCCAACGATGGGCTCTATCACCGATTTCCGCCAGCTGAAGGCCCGCACCTTTTCAGGCAAGGAGGAGCCCACTGAAGTTCATGAGTGGCTCACCAATACTCAACATCAATTAGAAGCAGTTGAGCTTCTAAGGGAACGTTGGATGGCTGCCATCAGAATGCAGTTAACAGACAATGCACATCACTGGTGGCTATCTGAAAAATACGACTCGGACCAGACCGAGTCACTTGGGAAGAGTTCTCTAAGACTCTTTCAGGAGATGTATATTCCAGCCATCGGTCGATCAGAACTTCGGGACAAGTTCAATCGCTTCACTCAAGACAATATGACAGTGGAAGAGTACAATGCGGAGTTCATTCGTCTGAGTCACTTCGCCCCAAACCTGATCCCGACAGAAGAAGAGAAGGCTGAGAAGTTCTTCGACAGACTAAACTTTGAGCTACAGAAACTAATCGGATCCGTTGCACCTACATCTTACTCGGACGTCCTTGCTGCAGCCCGACGCATGGAGTACGTCACCAGGAGAGAGACCAGCCTGAAGCGGCCTTCCACATCAGCACCAGCCAGAGCACCACATGGAGAAGCTGCAAAGAAACCTCACCTGCATCAAGCACCACAGGGAACTGTATCCAAATCCCTAGCCCTTCCTACTTGTCACTACTGTGGCAAGGTAGGCCATGTTGAGAAGGAGTGTAAACATAAATTCGGATTATGTTTAGCTTGCGGATCCAGATAACATTCAGTGAGGGAATGCCCTGAGCGTAGAGAAGGAGCACCAATGGTAAACCAACAAGCTCTACCAGCACCAGGAGGATATAAACCGAGGCCACCCTTGGCACCTCGAACAACACTCTTCCAGCAGGCCCAAAAATAGAAGAGGGCACCACCGCAAGGATGCGGACAAGCTTTTGCGATGACCTTGGAGGACGCGCAGACTCGTGGAGTAGCAAATGCGTGTAAGTTTTTCATAGTTATCTATTCCTAGTATTGCTTTAGCACGTGCCTGTTAGTTCATGACCTTAGCCTTAACCTAGTATTTTTGAACTTGTTAATAATAACTTAGTTTTTCTAAGCTGTAGTTTTCTTGCTTTAACCAGATTTTCTTCACTCTTGAATTTGCATAACTTTCATTGCTTAGGAAAATGATATTTTTCTTCCCTAGGTGTTTTTGCTTAACCCTCATCCTTTGATTCTCCTTGATCATGATTTTTTGATTGTGTCGTGCTTCGAACCTGTTTTGCAAACCGTGTCATCTCTGCTGACCGGTTATTTCTTTGATTGTGAGGACACAATCCTCTTAAGGGCGGTAGATTATAAACCCCCAGATTTTTCAGGATTTAAAAAATAAATTTTCAGAATTTATCTATTATTTTTAACTAATTAAAATTAAGGTATTGTGGTTTTAAATAATTTTAAATAATTTTACTAAATATTAAAATATTATGAAAATAATATTTTTTGTTGTAAAATGAAATATTAGACATAGGATAATTTTCTTGAAATTTATTATTGGACCCCAAAAATATTTTTAAAGACCTAAAAATTAATATTTTTATTAAACCCAAAATAAATCCGGTTTAATGAACCGGACCAACCCAAACCGGACCAACCCAATTAAACCCAACCCTGAACCATAGCGGGCCGGGTCTGAACCCAAATTCGCTGACTCGCAACCTGACCCGACCCGAATCTACAGTAAATCCCTAACCGTTCCCTTCCCCGACTACGACCGTCGGCGGTTACGCCGCTCCGCCTCCCAGCCGCTCCATCTCCCACCGCCGCCGCCTCTTCCCCTTCACCTCCCCTAGCCCCACCGGCCGACCTTTCCTCTCCCCGCCGAGCCTTATATAACCCACCACCGTCGTCTCCCCATCAGCCATCTCCACCATTCCTTTCCGCCCCGAGCCCCCCGGCGACCCATATCTTCCCCGGCAGCCCGGTCGCTCCCATCCGCCACTAACCCCCACTACTCTCCCCGATCGCCCCACTGCCTTCCTCTGCTGCCCCCTCGACCAAGCCACCGCTATCTCTCCTCTTCCACCACCACTCACCACCACACCCCGACTCCTCTGGCCGCCTCCGCGAGTTGACTCCGCCGCCTATGACCCGTAGTAGCCCCAGCCGCCACCAGCGCCGCCACGATGACTCCAGCGCCGCCACGATGAAGACCAGCGCCGAGCTCCGTCGTGCCCTAGCCGCCGCCGCCAGCAAGCCGGCCGTGCCGTGTCGCGCCGCCTCGCGAAAACACGTGTTTTCAGTCATCTTCGAAGCCCTATTCAGGTGACTGTTTCTCTCTCCTAGCTGCCCCATTTTCTGTTCCGTCTGCTATAACGCATAGACTGCATGACCCTCTCGAACCCCGTACAATTTGTTCAGGGTATCACGTCCTGTGGCGATCGCAAACTGCATCCCAAAATCAAAAAAATAATTACCCTTTTTTTCTCCGGAACTGGTGTGCCCCGCTAAACAGGGTGACTTGGTCATCCGCGGACTTCACCGAAAGGTGCGCGCCGTTAATACGGACGTGTGAGATTTTGCGGAAGTTAATTTGGATGTACGTGTACACCAGAATCAACGCGTATCCGTCGACAACACCCCGTATCGACCATGTTCTGGAACTCGTTGTAACTTTATGTACGCACGTCGTATCGAAACGAAACTTACGCCATCGGACTCGTAGCAATACGCTGGTCCTGTGACCCAAGTTTGGTTCGATTATGAGAATGAACTTGGGTTTGATTATGAGAATGTTGACAAAATCGCGTATAGCGAGCCCCACGGCTCCACTTGACGGGCGATTTTGTGATCGGCTCACCGAAATCCAGTTCTGGATATTCCGTTGGGTTCGTATCGTCATTCTGGACTTGTAGATACTAAGTTTGATGAATTTGGAGAACATTGTCTCTGACACATTTTTCGGTACGAAGTGGGCCACATATGGACCTCAATTTGACCAGAAACTGTCACTTTTGCTCCTGTGTCCAAATTGAACTCAAGGACAGACAATTCTAGATATTTAATTTCTTCTGAACCTGATAGTAACGTTTATTTCAGCATTCGGAGGAGTACCTGCAGATCCTGCTGATACCAGAGCAGCAGTTGGAGCCAGGATCACAGGCAAGTGTACCTTGCCATACTTACAGCATTTGTTTATACTATTCTCTTAATTATTTACTGTAATATCTCTGTTCAACCTAGGACCGTGTGACATTACTTCACGTTCGAATAATATTCGGGTGTCAACGCCGTACGCGGTGTTGTATAACGTCACCTAGTCATGGATATCGAGACCCTATACATTCTCGTGCTTGCCTTGTCAAGTACATCATGCCTCAGGACACCTGACACTATTCATGAAACAGAATCTTCCTGAGATATTCATGGTGATTCTATATAGGTTACATGATTCATGACATAAATATTGCATGTGCTTAGCTATCATTATGACTTGTTGCATCAGTTAGAGGTCATGATCCTGCGTGACATGGACATGAGACGTCGTGGACATGAGACGTGTGATTACATTGGGTGGGAAAAGATTTACCATACAAAAGGTTGATTTTATATATATATATATATATATATATATATATATATATATATATATATATATATATATATATATATATATATATATATATATTACATTATTGGAGGTGCCTTAGACTCTGACATAGAGCTTTGGTACATTACTGGCCCTTCGAGAGAATACTGCTATGGGTTTCCCCAACACAGAGGCTATAGTAGTCTTAGCCTGAGTATGATTAATGCTCTCATATTGCATATCACTTAGCTGGTTATATAATTTACCTTATTGATTCATTTATTGCTGCACTGCATTTATTTTGGCATGAGTTATTTTGTACCTTGTTATGTCCCCCGAGGACCTGGATCCGGATTATGTCCCCAGATATAGCAGAGGAGTTCTATCCAGAGGTATATGGAGCAGGAGCAGGAACAGGAGTATGAGCAGGCACTAGAACTGAGCCGATCCCCGAGGACGAGGTGATCGCCGAGGATTTCTTCTGAGTGAATGCTTATTCTATACTCAGTAGTTGCTATTGTTTACTCTTTATTCTTGTCTGTTGAGCCATTGTATCAGACTTATCCTCGGGTTGTTCCCCGAGATATATTTTATTGAGACTTGTTATTGATTTTATATTTCTGATATTGTTTGTATTTATTTCTGTGGATGAGATTAGTACCATTTCCCATATTGTTGTTTTACAGCTTAAGTATACCCTGATGGGTCCATTAAATTGGGTTTGCTCGGGTGTAGGGGTTAGTGAAGGGGTGGTTGCAGGTTTCAGTTGTTAGAGTTGGTTAGATTGTTGTTCAGTGAATTAGAGTAGTGAACATGCCTCAAGGAACTATGATTGTGTGTGTGTGTGTGTTGGAGTGAACTGAAATCTAGTGTGTGGGGGTTATAATGTATTAATTAGTGTATTATTTATTAGTGTAGGATATGTATGTATATATATTACTATCATTAGTATTGCTGTGTGTGTCAATCTCTACTATCGAGTGTCATATATAATGTAAACTTATACTTTAGTTTATAAAAATATATTTGTATATATGTATATATATGTTTGCATTTGTGTATCCCTATGAAATGGATAGATACACATTTATGTGCAGGTAGTAGTGTGGGTTTGTTGCTATAAGTGTGTTGATGGGGTCGGCCTAGGTAGCTAACAGCAAGTATCAACATCAATAACATGTATCAATACAATAAGCACATCAGAAAATGCAACAAGGTGGAGAGTTACATCTCATATTTCAGAGGTGGTGTTTAGATGTAAGCTCGGGTATTGGGAGACATTAGGATCAGTTGTTCGAGTGTTATAGAGTGTTTTGAGTTTAGGTGTATTTGACTGTGTTACTCAGGAATTTGCATGATGGGGGAGATACTCAAACCTATAGTTAAGTGTGTCTATATTCAGAGGGTGTATCAATGTGAATATATCCTAGAGTTAAAAAGGGAGGGCTCAGGTGTTGCAGAGGGCAAATGAGGGAAGTTGGCTTGTTGCAGTTCAGTTTTGAGGCACTGTTATGCATTGGTGAGGTATTGGGTCTGCAATAGAGCAGTTGAGAGGAGGGTCTGACCTGATTTCAGGTTTGCCCACTTGAAGGGGGTTTCAGGTTGAAGGATAGGCTCGGGTACAGTGAAGAGCTAATTGAGGGGTGTTGGAGACCTACAGTTACACTTGTGCACTGCAGATTGTGCTATTTAGCACCTGAAGTGGGGGTGATGAGCAGTGGTGAGGGTGTATTACTGGAGGTGTTAGGAAGGGGAAATGTGATACTTGTACATAAAGTATCACTCCACTTTCAGTGTGTAACTCAGATCTGATACCAAGGTATCAATGATGGGGATAGTTGAGTGAGTAGTTAAGGGTAGTGAATTCATTAGGATCAATGGGGGTATTCTTGAACAGGCATTGTATCTAGTGGGGAGGAGGAAACCGACTTAGGCTAGTATGTGTAATGTTGGGTTTATCCTAGCAACTGATATGTGTGTATCAGTTAGATACAATAGTTATCTTAATATGATGTAAGAATGTGATGCCCAGTTAGTGTACCCATTGGTGCACATGGGGTGCTTAGAGGTAGCAAGCTTGGTGTATCAGTTTGGTCCAAGTTGAGGTAAAAGTTGTAATTAGGATAATAGGTACTAGGATGTCAAGTCATGGGTTAAAGTAGGACTAGGATCAAAGTATTAAGTCTAGCTAACGTATTTGGGATAGCTAAGGTAATACTATATAGTTAAGGTAATACCTAGATAAATTATGTATAGAGGTGTTATGAGTATATACTAGTGTTTATAACTTAGTTTGACCAATAATTAGCTAGTATGAGAGTAGTATTGACCAGTAAACCTTAGTATGACCTTGAACATCTAGAACTAGCTGGTATTAGCTAGTTTGACTCAATAGGTCAACTATATGGGTAGTTATGGACTTTAACCCTGGTATTGACCTAGCTTGACCTAGTCTGACTCGTCTCGACCTAGAAAACCATAATTAGCTGATTTAAAATTGTTTATCATTTCATTACACCAAATGACATTGAATTTCATATATAGGTCACTTTGACTCCAGTCCAGACATAGATTGGTTTTGTCAACTCAGGACATCGGGCGAGTACATTGTCTAATAGTTTCCATTATTTGATAATTTTTATGTTTCAAGTACGTAGAAATATTACATCTGATTCTTGACACTATAGTACACGGACTAGTATACAGCTTGGATCTTCAGTCATGAGATGTTACAATAGTTATCGTATTGACATCGTATACGATATTGATATTAGACATTGTACATGGTATTATCATTGGATAATGATTATGTATCGTAACGTGTCATGGTTGAATCCACTGTACTAGTTAGGGCGGAGGAAATTGCTAGTAAGAGATGTGATCATATTCCTATTATAAATTATAAAACATTGTTAGTGTTAATCATTGTTAGTGTTAATCATACAACTCACGTATGATTAGCTAGGCCATATAGCTATCGTACAAGTTCCCAAGCCGATCACATATTGAAACTAGTATTTCAAACACTTAAATAGTTGTAGTTCTCCATATTCAGTTCCATAGATTATATTGTCTTGAATCTGACATTGTAGTTCCTTCCTCTTTTATTTCATATATACACTGGCTATACCTTATTGCTTACAATGCATGTTCTCTTTATTGTTTGCCATTGCATTCAGTTTATTATTTTCTCTCAGTATATAGCATCATCTATTTATTGTTTTATAGTCCTTGTCAATTAATTGGAACTGTTATCTGGTTGTACTTTGCTCTAATCCTGACTGAATATATTTTTCAGACTGCGACTTAGAGGACTGGTCTCCAACATATTACGGACCACAGGAAGAGTAGCTGCAGACTTGGACCTTGTAGCTTTGATGTGATTGCCAGAAGGTCTAGCCGGAATCACTAGTTATTTTAGTTAGTTTTTTTTTAGCAGATTTTGGTACCGGATTTGTCTCCGACATATATTGAGACTTTGATGTTATTGTTTGAAGTTTAGATTCATATCATTGTTTAGACTTTGTGTTTGATTATTCTTTTGATATCTTATCGTGCTTTAGTTCTGTGGTTGAGTATTTTATATTATATTAATATATCTGTGTTCCTTATGGAGTTGGATATTCGTGTGAGATTGATTAGATAGTATTGTGACCTAGAAAGTATTCTACCGCCGATGCTGCGGCGTAGGATGGATGTACCCGCGTACTCGTGCCCTATATCGGGCGCGGGTCATGACACATTTTAGTGGTGGCCCATGCAGGTCAGGCTTCGCAAGTAGTACGATGTTGTGGTAGTACAATGTCATGGTTGTACTACTACGAGCCTGTGATAGGATCTCGGATTTCGTATACTAGGATGAGAGCGAATACTCAATCACAATTAGCAACACTTCCAATCTATTGATATTGCAATTCCTTCTGAATATTGCTTCTTTGAATATTTTGTCCTTCCTTGATGATATCGTATTCTTGTGCCTTGGTGACTTCTTCTTGTTTCAATCCGTCTTCAGGATGCCGCCGAAGACCAGATCGCAGCGATCAGGAGCAGCTGCCGTGTCGTAGAGGTTAGCAACTTCTCGACCTCCTACATAGGGAGTGGCAGGGACTGTTCCTTCATTTTTTGTCCGCATAGGAGTTTTAGCAGCTTTCGGGGGTCCTCCTCCCCCACCTTTCCAGAGGGCTGTCCCAGTTTTTGTGGAGGACCTTCCTCTTCCGCCGCAGATTCCTTTTCCTGGAGGTGTGCCTGCTTATGGGGCAAAGGTTTTTACTTTGATCTAGGGCATGATAGATTCCCAAAGGGTGACGGCGGAGGCCCAATGTGTTTAAACTAAGGCTTAGAGGGTAGAGACAGAGGCACACCAAGCGCAGACTGAGCTGACGAGAGAGAGCATGGAGAAAGCTCACCAGATGGCCCTACAGGCAGTTGAGAGAGTTGCCCAGCAGCATCCTGGCCAGCAGTAGCAGCAGAGGCCAGGCACTATAGTTGACTTCAAGAGGATGATACCTCGGGAGTTCAAGGGTATCGAGGGAATACTTTACGCTGATGACTGGTTAGAGGATATGAAGAGAAACCTGCGATTGGCCCAGATTTCAGAGATCTTGCAGATCGAGGCGACCGACAGTCAGATATTCTATATCGCACTCATGTGGTATTGCACGGAGCTAAGACTTACTGCTCAAGGATTTACTTGGAAGACCTTCAAGGAGCTTTTCAATGAGAAGTTCTTTCCCAACGTGGCCCTGGGAGCTTTGGAAAGTCAGTTTCATGATTTGGACCATGGGAACATGTCGGTCGACGAGTACGCCACAGAATTCTGTCGATTGAGCCATTTTGTATTGTCTATGATTCAGGACCCAGAAGATCGAGCCCGAAAGTTTAGCAAGGGGCTTACGAGGGAGATTAGGTCACACACTTCTGGTCGTCGCACCGCTACCTTTGAGGATATTTTGATAGATGCCCAGATTGCAAAGGAGGATCTGGATCTCAGGCCTAAGAGGAGTCACGATATTTCTAGGGATACGAGTGGCAGCATGGGACCGGCCAAGCGTCCCCATATTTTGCAGCAGCCGAGGATGTTTCAGCATCACCACCAGCAGCACCAAGCACCGGTTAGTGTTCAGTAGGATCAGCAGCAGCCTCCGAGGCAGACCCAGCTGGCTTGTCATTTCTGTAAGAAGCCATATCACCTTTAGGAGAGCTGTAGAGTGAGGCTAGGACTTTGTTTGCATAGTGGCACTGCGGGACATCAAGTGAGGGATTGTCTTCTAGCTCCTTATCTTCCCGGCCAGCGCGCAACTCCAAATCAAAGAGGTCCAGTTAGGCCACATGTGGAACCACAGATTGCTCAGCACCCACAGAGGGAGCCACCCCAGTAGGGCAGAGAATTTATGATGATGGTCGAGGAGACCAATACTGCAGGTGATGGGTTAGAAGGTTCTGTTCTTTTCTGTCCCTTTCCATCTATTTGAAAGATTGATTGATTCCTTAGTACCGTAGCTTGTATCAGTAATTTTTCTGCTAGAATATATTTAGTAGTATACCCTGACAGAGACTGAAATACCATGATAAAAAGAGACCATAACCATTCATGTTTGTTTTCTTTCTATAGATTGCATGTTGTATGATCGTAGGTAGGACTTTCTTAGACCTTGATCGTTGGGGGTTTGACTGTAGTAAAGATTAATGAATAGGTTATGACTGGTGAGAGAGACGAGGTGTCTTAAATTTCGAGGACAAAATTTTTCTAGGGGGGTAGACTTGTCACTACCACATTTCCAGAATAGGGGTATTTTTGTTATTTTTTATATTATAAATATTGTGTATATTTTATTTATTTATAATGTGCATGTTATATATATTGTTACTATTATTATTATTATTGTTAGTTGATTAGTCTATTTTATTTAGACTTGACATTAGTGGACCACACTAGACTTGACTTGACCCATTTAAATAGTTAGTCATGATTAGATTAATTCCATTAAACCAATTTAGACTCAAGAATAGAATATTCCTCTAATGGTTTAGTAGATCCTATTCATGAAGGAATGGGAGGGGCACTTGAGTCAATTCAAACATTCCTCAACCTAACCCTAACTCTAGAGGAAGTTTATATAAACCTCTTTATTCATGAGTAGCCTCCATTTATTTCTATTTTGTTCATCCCAAAATTAGAGAGCAAACCCTAGTTTATTTATTCCCAAATTTTATCCCCCTCATTCTCATTCCAATGAGACTAAGGAGCTTGGCATTGCTAGAGGAGCACTTGAGGAGGGAAGCATTGGCTTGAGGATTGTGTCCTTGATAGAAGACATTGGGAATCCATCTCCCAATAGGTAAAACTATTGTCCCTCTTATCATTTCAGTTTTTTAATGGTAAAATAAACTCCTAGAAACCTACCCATGGCTAAGAACTACCCATAGGAAGAAGAACTAGGTTCTTTAGAGACCTATTGTGAAAGTTACATTGAGTTTTGTGCTAATTTAGAAAAACTCCAAATTTGGACCACTAGGTATTTGTAGAAATATTTCATAGGAGATTATGGAGTGTGATGGATGATTTAAGAAGGTACACGTATCCACAAATGGATACGAGGAACCTGTATCATGATACGGTGGTGTTGATGGGTAGTTTCAATGCATTTGGTGTCCTAGCTTGCAATTTCTTTATAGTATATTATAATAATTATTACAAGTGCTATTTATACTATATTTGATGTTTAGATGTGTTCTCATAGTTTTAGTGGTGTTTGGTGATGTTGGAAGGAGTATCTTGAGTGTATCGTGAAGTATCTCATTGGTGCACACCAAGTGTTTGATATTGTGTGTAGGTGTGGGTGTCTATCCATATTAGAGTATTACATATATATATATATATATATATATATATATATATATATATATATATATATATATATATATATATATATATATAGTTTGATATATGCATAGAGGATTGTGGGTATATGTATAAGTGTTTGTGTGGCTTTGTGTTTGTGTGTGTGTGTATGAGAGGTAGTGTCAGTGAGTGAGGGAGGGCAGTGAGTGTGCAGTTTGTGCACAGCAGGAAAAGAGGAGCTGAGCTGCTGTAGCTCGGGGTGCATTGCTCAACAACAAGGGGCCTTGGCACAAGAGAGTTCAGCAGTGCAAGTGAGCAGCAACTCGTACAAGGATGCAGTACCTTGAGGCAGTGCTCGTGCAGTCACTGCATGGCTCGTGCACAACTGGGGAACAGTCAGTCTTGTGAAATTCAGCAGTAACATCAACAAGAGAAAATGGCATTTGCAGCTAGCTGCTAAATATGTGCAGCCAAGGTAAAGAGCACTGCAATCAGTTTAGCAGCAAGCAGTTTCAAATTTGCATCAGTACAACAGTAAAATTCAGTATGCATATCAGTTCAAGAGGGAGTATCAGCAAAGTGTGGCAGTTTCAGTTAGCAAAAGAGGGATGCACAACAGCATTTCAGCACAATGTGCAGCTGCACAATACAGCTCGTACAATGGGTGGCAGTGCAAGCATAGTTCTGGGGAGAGTGTTCTAGTTAGAGTTGCAGTTGGTTTTCTCCACATAGCGAGTGTGATTGGGGGCTCGGGTGCAAGGCCAAGTGAAAGGGAAGTATCTGGAACAACAACAGGAGTATGGAAGATGGAGGTGTCGGGTTTTAGTGTGTATTCAATAAAACAATAACAGTAGCAGCAATAGAGTTTAGGAGAGTTGCCAGAGGTGTAGAGTTAAGGGGAAGCTCGGGTGTAGGGGTTAGTTAAGGGGTGGTTGCAGGTTTCAGTTGTTAGAGTTTGTTAGATTATTGTTCAGTGAATTAGAGTAGTGGACATGCCTCAATGAACTATGATTGTGTGTGTATTGGAGTGAACTGAAATCTAGTATGTGGGGGTTATAATGTATTAGTTAGTGTATTATTTATTAGTGTAGGATATGTATGTATATATATTACTATCATTAGTATTGTTGTGTGTGTCAATCTCTACTATCGAGTATCATATATAATGTAAACTTATACTTTAGTGTATAAAAATAGATTGGTATATATCTATATATTTGTTTGTGTATGTGTATCCCTATGAAATGGATAGATACACATTTGTGTGCAAGTAGTAGTGTGGGTTGGTTGCTATAAGTGTGTTGATGGGGTCGGCCTAGGTAGCTAACAACAAGTATCAACACCAATAACATGTATCAATACAATAAGCACATCAGAAGAAGCAACAAGGTGGAGAGTTACATCTCTGATTTCAGAGATGGTGTTTAGATGTAAGCTCAAGTATTGGGAGACATTAGGATCAGTTGTTCGGGTGTTTTAGAGTATTTTGAGTTTAGGTGTATTTGACTGTGTTAATCAGGAATTTGCATGATGGGGGAAATACTCAAACCTATAGTTAAGTGTGTCTATATTCAGAGGGTGTATCAATGTGAATGTATCCTAGAGTTACAAAGGGAGGGCTTAGGTGTTGCAGAGGGCAATAAGGGAAGATGGCATTTGCAATTTAGTTTTGAGGCACTATTGTGCATTGGTGAGGTATTGGGTCTGCAACAGAGCAGTTTAGAGGAGGGTCTGACCTGATTTTAGGTTTGCCCACTTGAAGGGGGTTTCAGGTTGAAGGATAGGCTCGGGTACAGTCTAGAGCTAGTTGAGGGGTGTTGGAGACCTACAGTTACACTTTTGCACTGCAGATTGTGCTATTTAACACCTGAAGTGGGGGTGATGAGCAGTGGTGAGGGTGTATTACTGGATGTGTTAGGAAGGGGAAATGTGATACTGATACATAAAGTATCACTCCACTGTCAGTGTGTAACTCAGATCTGATACCATGGTATCAATGATGGAGATAGTTGAGTGAGTAGTTAAGGGTAGTGAATTCATTAGGATCAATGGGGGTATTCTTGAACATGCATTGTATCTAGTGGGGAGGGAAAAACCGACTTAGGCTAGTATGTGTAATGTTGGGTTTATCCTAGCAACTGATATGTGTGTATCAGTTAGATATTATAGTTATCTTGATATGATGTAAGAATGTGATGCCGAGTTAGAGTACCCATTGGTGCACATGGGGTGCTTAGTGGTAGTAGGCTTGGTGTATCAGTTGGGTCCAAGTTGAGGTAACAGTTGTAATTAGGATAATAGGTACTAGGATGTCTAGTCATGGCTTAAAGTAGGTCTAGGATCAAAGTATTAAGTCTAGGTAAGGTATTTGGGGTATTATTGTTAGTCTAATAGATAGCTAAGGTAATACTATATAGTTAAGGTAATACCTAGATAAATTATGTATAGAGGTGTTATGAGTATACACTAGTGTTTATGTCACGACCCGCACCCGGATATTCGGGCACGAGTGCGTGGGTACGTCCAGCCTACGCCGCAGAATCGGCGGTAGTACGCTGTCTAGGTCAAATCCAGATTTATTAACTAGCTCATTCACAACAACATAAGCAAGATAATAGTGAGAATGGAAACTTACGATTGCAACTGAAATAAATGTGACAACAGATTCAATTGTTTAGTACAGAAATTCAGAATGAAATCGGGGACAAACCCGATTAATAAGATAAGAAATAGAATAAAGATAGCTACTGCTAACTACTCTGCAGGAGTAGTCTCCTGGGTGGGAACCGGCTCTGCAACTGTATCACCTGCTGGCTCATAGGGTCCATAATAGGTAGGGGCAAGGTTCTCATCATCGCCTAAACAACGGATCCAGTCAGGAAAGGAGCAAAGTACACAGTGCACAACAAGATTAAACTAAATATTTATGACAATTAAATATTGAATATCACGTTAAGGAAATTGCATAAGGAACATCAACATCTCAGAGTTTAATGCTATAAACAGGAATATGAGAAAGCAGGAAAATAAAGTGAAACAGGAAATGAAACTGCACAGTCAGCAAGAAATATAACAAGACTAGAACTATGTGTGTGAACTTGTGTATTTAGAATACATAGTTGGCATGTAGGGGTTTATAAGGCTAATAAGGCCGTCATAGACGACTAGTGTCTGGAATGATCAAGTATAAGGCTGATGGTACAGTCGCGTACCAACAGCTAGTATCTGGACCTGGGGAAGGGTAAACTACATGCCTCCTAGTATTCTCCCACCCGATATGTAAACAAGACATGAACTCCAATATTCAAGACATGAAATACAGTACTTTACGCTACGTGTAATCAACAAGGGTACTAGTAGAGCAGAGAATTAATTATCACAATATAAAGATTAACTTGAAGTGCAGGTACTTGCCTGTTGTTTGGATCTGATTAAATTGGTTCTTGGGGGAAAAGTCCAGAGATGAGTCCAAAAGCTGAAATAGACATTACCCTCACTCTCAGAAGATGTCAAATAGCTAGAAACGCCTGTCCTTGGGTCCAATTTGGAGACAAGGGCAAAAACGGCAGTTTCGGGTCAAAACGGGGTCCGCCGTTGGGCCCGCTTTGCACCGAAAAACGTGTCCGGGTCAAAAGTCTCCAAATTCACCAAACTTAGTGTCAACAGGTCAGGAACGCTGATACGAACCCAACGGAACTTCCAGATTTGGATTCCGATGAGCCGAACACAAAATCGCCCGTCGAGCGGGGCCTGTGGGGCCCACGACACGCGATTTCGTCAACGTTCTCAGAATCGAACCAAACTTGACCCACAGGACCAGCGTATCGCTACGAGTCCGATGGTGCAAGTTTCGTCTCGATCCGACGAGTGTACACGAAATTAGGGTGAATTGCCGAAAAGGCGGATACGGAGCGATGTCCGCGGATACGCGTTGATTCCGGTGTGCACGCACACCCGAATCAGCTTCCGCGAAAACTCACACGTCCGTATCGACGCTGCGCACGTATCTGTGAAGGCCGTGCGCGACCAAGTCATCCCGTTTGGCGGGGCGGACTCAGTTCCGGGGTGAAACAGGGTCTGGTTTTTCCTGTTTTTGGATCGCGGTGTGCGATCACCACAGGACGCGGTGCCCCGAACAGTTTGTCCGGACACCGAGAGGGTCATACAGGCTTCACAACGCAATTTGCGGAATTGAAAACGGAGCTACGAGGCGAAAGTTACACATACCTGAAGGGGACCCGAAAACAGGGTCGAACCGTGTCCGTGTCGTGTCGGACACGACACGAAGAAAAAGGGGATTTAGGGTTTGCGGGACTACGGCGGCCGGCCGGAGGCCTGGGCGGCGCTGGCTGGCCGGTGGTGGTCGGGGAGTGTTCGCCTGGGCGAGGCGGATCCGTCGACGGGCGGGGCGGCGCCGGAGGCCGACGGGAGGCGGCTCCAAGGCTGATGCTGCTGCTGTTCTGCTCGTCGGGGGCCGGCGTGCGGCGGAGCTCGAGGAGAGGGGGAGGAGGAGGAGACGGTCAGGGCCGTCAGGGACGAAGGTGGCGCGGGGCGTGGCGAGGCTGCAGCGGGCGGCGGAGCAGAGAGTGAGCGGCGGAGTGAGCGGCGGAGCAGAGGGGTGAGCGGCGGAGGTTTTATAGGGTGGAGCGAGGGGAGGGAAAGCCGAGCGGGGCGGCGCCGAAGGCGGGGTCAGGCGCTGAGGGCGGGGACGTGGCCGACGTGGCGCGCGGCCCGGGCGGAGCGGCGCCGGACGCGGGCGCCGCCGGAGGACGCGGGGAGAAGATGGGTTCGTGGGGGAGTGGGCTGACGGGTCGGTGGCGGGTCGCTCGGGTCGGGTTCGGGTCTGGCAGACCCGACCCGATCCGCTAGGCCGTGGGCCGGGCTGAGACAGGTGGGTTGGGCTGGGCCTTGTTGGGCCGGGCTAATACAATTAATAACAATAATAATAATAATAATAATAATAATAATAATAAATTAATTTATAAATAAAATAGTTTTAGGTGATTTAAAAATAGGTCCGGGGCCCGATAAATTCCAGAAAAATTTCCCTAAGTCCAGTTTTCCATTTTACATCCAAAAATATTATTTTCATGATATTTTAATAATATTTATTGCCAATTAAAAATTATTTATTTATTGAAAGCCTTGATTTTAATTGCAGAAAATTTCCAGAAAATTCCAGAAAATTGTGAAAAATCCCAATTTTAATAATTTGAAAAATCAGGGGCTTACAATCTACCCAACTTATAAAAATTTCGTCCTCGAAATTTAAAATTATAGCAGGGTTCTCTCTGTCCAATCTCACTTGATTACAGTCCAACGGGTTTCTCTCAGGTAGACATTGCGGTCGCTACCCAACTTATAATTTTTACCCATATATCCTCTAAGGCTGTACAACTAGTAAGGCTAGGTCCAATTTAATAAATCATGGTATTGAATCCTTAAGTCTGCAACACAAAACACATCACCTAGGGTATTGCCTAGTCATAAAGGGTTATCATCTAGCACTACAAATCAAACTTATCTCAAACACAGGATTTTGTCTTTCCGAAATAAGGGAAGACGAGGGTTAATAATAAAGAGTTTAAGGGCGTGGTGGTAGAACAGAGGTATAGGGATCAAGGTGTTTAAAGATTTCTAATGGGGATTGTCAGGCGGTTATGGATTGAGATTCTATTCTGGTAATCATTTCTCCGCATGCTCATATCAGTGTAATTATGTAACTGATACGATATGCTCGGACACATTTAAGGGCAAGTATACTAGTCACTATATCTCTCAATCCACGTAAGGTAGTCGTGCGAAGTGCGAATCAAAATGCACTAAGGTTGATCAGACCGTAGTACACTGATTCTGAGTAGACACTTGTATTAGTGGGGTTGATCAGGCCTCAATAATACATGTGTCATGAACAAGCCCGATAAAGGGTAAGCTTGCAAAACTAGGCTATAAATAGCAGCATATATCAAGTTCAGCAAAATTTAAGTGCGCTAGATAATGATGAAAGGAGGTGCAAATTATTGAAGTCACAAAATAACACAAAAGCACAATAGCAAAAAGTCTCTAAAACAGTTATCAAATTTTAAAAGCATACTAGGTTATTTAGCAAGTTCAAAATTACTAGGTTGGGGCTGAGGTCACGAACCAATAGGCACAAAAACAATACTAGAAGAGATATCTACGAATCACTTACGCGCATTAGCTGCTTCCAGAGTTTGCGCGTTCTCCACGGTCATCACGTAAGCTTGTCCGCGTCCTGGAGCAGTGGGGCAGTCCCTCACTAGATGTTCTGTTGATCCATAATATAGACAGACACCTAGTCTCATCCTACAAACTTGCCAGGTGTGACCTTGTTTTCGACAAAAGCCACAAGTGGGAACTCGTTGGGTCTGCCCTTGAGCTTGATGTTGGGGTGCTGGAGCTCGAGGGAGAGGACGCTGGGCTTGCTGCGGGGACCTCTGCTGTTGTTGTTGTTGTTGAAAAAGGCGTTTGTTGGGTCCCACATTTCCGGTATCTCTCTCTCGCTTTAGCTTATGCCCCATGTCTCTCTCAACGCCTTGTGCCACGCTCAGGATTTCCTCATAGGTGCGAGCTCGGCTGGTGGTGACAGCAAGGCGGATATCCGGAGATAGCCCCTTCTTGAATCTACGGGCTCTGTCCTCCGGGGTACGAACCATGTACTCCGCAAAGTGGCTTAACCTGCTAAATTCAGCAGTATATTCATCAACAGTCATGTTACCTTGTTCCAGTCTCTCGAATTGGCTTTCGAGAGCTTCCCGAGCCACTTCGGGGTAGAATTTCTCCTTGAATAGCCTCTTGAAGTCCTCCCAGGTGATATCGGGAGCAGATAGTTGGGGTTCATCTCTGAACCAGGTTCGAGCAATGTCGAACAGTTGCAGGCTTGCAGACTCCACCTTGAGATCATCGGGAACCCGAGCAGTCTTCAGGAGTCTCTCGACATTCTCTATCCACTCATCCGCGTAGAGAATGCCCTCAGTTCCGTAGAATTCCAGAGGCCTAAGGTTCTTGAAGTCTTTGGCACTTCCTGGCCTCTTGAGTGGCGACTCCTGGGACTTAATAGCTTCCGAGAGGCTGGTCCGCAGAAGTGCAGTCTGTTCTTTCTGGGATTCCACTAGTCCCTGGAACACTCCAAGTAGTTGTGTCCCATCTAGAGTAACTGCTGGAACAGATGGAGGCGGCGGGAGTGCAAGAGTTTCGGGCACATTCTGCTCAGCTGGTTCTGATGTGCCTCCTACTGTGTTCCTGGTCTGGACCATTCTGAAAGATTAAGGGATAGGAGAATCAGAATAGAATACTTGGAAATCAAAGGCGATAGGAAAATTGAGCAGAAATGATATCAAGAATTGAAATAAGGACCCTATACTGTGAATGAGCTTTTCCCTAGAATCCTCAATCTGATTGCAGGCCTGTTCGGTCCCTAAGTTGAAACCGAACAATTTAGTCGTTTGACCTGCATGGGCCACCACAGTTTATAACTTAGTATGACCAATAATTAGCTAGTATGAGACTAGTATTGACCAGTAAATCTTAGTATGACCTTGAACATCTAGAACTAGCTGGCATTAGCTAGTTTGACTCTATAGGTCAACTATATGGGTAGTTATGGACTTTAACCCTAGTATTGACCTAGCTTGACCTAGTTTGACTCGTCTCGACCTAGAAAACCATAATTAGCATATTTAAATTTGTTTATCATTTTATTACACAAAATGACATACAATTTCATATATAGGTCACTTTGACTCTAGTCCAGACACAGATTGGTTTTGTCAGCTCATGACCTCAGGCGAGTATATTCTCTAATAGTTTCCATTATTTGATAATTTTTATATTTCAAGTACTTAGAAATGTTTCATCTGATTCTTGACACTATGATACACGGACTAGAATATAGCTTGGATATTCAGTCATGAGACATTACAATGGTTATCGTATTGACATCATACATGACATTGATATTAGACATTGTACATGGTATTATCATTGGAAAATGATCGTGTATCGTAACGTATCATGGTTGGATCCACTGTACTAGTTAGGACGAGAGAAATTGCTAGTAAGAGATGTGATCATATTCCTATTATAAATTATAAAATATTATTAGTGTCAATCATACACCTCACGTTTGATTAGCCAGGCCATATAGCTATCGTACAAGTTCCCAAGCCGATCACATATCGAAACTAGTATTTCAAACACTTTAATAGTTGCAATTCTCTATATTCAGTTTCATAGATCATATTGCCTTGAATCTGACATTGTAGTTCCTTCCTCTTTCATTTCGTATATGCACTGGCTATACCTTATTGCTTACAATGCATGTTCTCTTTATTATTTGTCATTACATTCAGTTTATTATTTACTCTCAGTAAATAGCATCATCTATTTATTATTTTATAGTCCTTGTCAGTTAATTGAAACTGTTATCGGGTTGTACTTTGCTCCAATTCTGACTGGATATATTTTTTAGACTGCGACTTAGAGGACTGGTGTCCGACATATTACGAACCACAGGGAGAGTAGCTGCAGCCTTAGACCTTGTAGCTCAGGTGTGATTGCCGGAAGGTCTAGCCGAAATTACTAGTTATTTTAGTTAGTTTCTTTTAGCAGATTTTGATACCGGATTTATCTCTGGCATATATTGAGACTTTGATGTTATTGTTTGAAGTTTAGATTCATATCGTTGTTTAGACTTTGTATTTGATTAATCTTTCGATATCTTATCGTGCTTTAGTTCCGTGGTTGAGTATTTCATATTATATTGATATATCTGTGTCTCCTTATAGAGTTGGATATTCATGTGAGATTGATTAGATAGTATTGTGACCTAGACAGTGTTCTTCCGTCGATGCTGCGTCGTAGGCTGGACGTACCCGCATACTCGTGCCCCTATATCGGGCGCGGGTCATGACCCTGCTCAAGTTGAACCGAGGTTCCAGCGTGGAGGCTGCTTAAGCTAGACCTAGGTTCCAGCATGGATCTTGCTCCCGCTGGACCTTGGCTCTAAGCGGCGAGGTTGCTCACGCGGGACTGGTGCTTTAGCGTGACTGCTTTATTGTGCTTTCACGTGGTTGTTTTAGTGTATTCCAGCGTAGTTGTTGTGTGTTTTATGTGACATTTCAACTTTATAATTGTCTACTTTTTGGGAGTAACTGTTGAAACTGCACATGTTATGGGGAGTTATTATCTATATTAACTACCCATTATGATGTTATGGGTGCTATTGGACTTAGCTCCCCTATATATTATCTTAGTTTTGCTCTTAGCAATACACCTTGAGAATATATGCTATGGGATAAGAGTTAGCAGCAGCAGGAAGCCATGAAGTTTTGTCGAAGTGATGTTCGAGGTTCTGTCCGAGTGTCCAAGTGTTTTCCAGTATTCTAAGGGTGATAAGTGGGCGTTCCAGAAGTTCAATTATTTGATCTTGTTAGTTCCTGGGAGTAATCGACGAAAATGGTTGAATCTTGCTTTGAGCAACGATAATTTTAATCACTCCAACAAGAGATTCAATCTCGTGTATCTTATTCTTGATTCTTATTGTAGCAACTTTGTTGCAAAAATTTAAAGTGTTCCATTTTCAGCAACCTGTAATGTTCTACCTTATAATTGTTGTAATCTTTGTGTTGTTTTACATTTTTTTTACAACTTTGTACGATTTTTGTACCCAATTAACCATCTCAAAGAAAGATCCAATACTAAGCAATGAAAAATCGTGGAAGTATTGTAAACACCCTGAATCTCAATCAATCAATTTTATTAACCATAGTTTAGATGAATGTTTCAACCCTAATTTAATTTTAATTAAACTATGGGTCTGTTAGCTTAATACATAACAGTTATTAAATAGCTAGTTAATTATTAAGCATATTAGTACACCTACTCCTTAAAATAATATTATATTTTGACACCATTCTAAAAAGTATATATTTTTGTGATGCCAACTACTATATGCTATCTTGCAAGCTATTACAACATCTTTGCAATTCATAAATTCCTCTATCAAACATTTTTCTAATTCAACCATTAATAGTTATTAAATATTTTTCTCACATTATTGAATATGCACACCAAGATAACACAACTTGTATCCAAGCTATACTATCAGTTAATGCACATAATCAACCATTATTTATTTACCATTTGATCACCACATTCCCTTGACACCTTACCATCCATAACCACCCAATATTTTTAATCTATTAAAATACTTATCAATTATGTACATCCTTATTCTCCCATCCATTAAGACCTTTCTATTTTTATTCATTTACTGTTCAAATTTTAAAGCACACCTACAACTAATTCCTCCATAAAATAATAAATCACTCAAATATTTTCATATTAAACCCTCTTTCTTATTTCCATATGTGCATCCAATAATTCTAATTTATTTTACCATATTTAGTTCACATTGATTCTTTATGAATGCATATTATAGCTACGATTTCATACACATTCCATAGTTGCTCAACAATCTACCAAAAAGTTTTCTACGATAGCATCACCCATTACCTAATAAAATAATTACCACTTATTTTATTTTATTTTATTTTCTATCCGCATATATACTCTCTACTTCTCGATCAATCATCATTCATTGAACATTATTTTAATTATTCAAAAATATGCCAAATTTTTACAATATATCTACTTTTTAACCTACTATTTCCTCCATCCGATCATTCCTACATTTATAGCACAATTATTCCTACATGTATAGATTCAAATACTTACCATACATAACTCGTGATTAACAACTCCTATAATCTCTCCGTCATCAAATAACCACCACATTAACATCTTCCTCTCTCACTCTCCCCCCTTTTCTCTCTCTTTCTCTCTCTCTCTCTCTCTCTCACACACACACACACACACACACACACACGATCTCTCCCATCTTGTAAGCACCCTGATTTTTAGAATTAAAATTTAGAATTTTAATTATTGGTATTTGTAATTACTGAGTTTTAAGGAAAATTTTCTGTAACGTTAGCCATTTATAATAAATAATATTCATAAATTTATAATTATGTATATTTAATTAATTAATTAATATAGTGCAGAAAATATATTTTTGAGTGCACAATTATTTATAGAGTATTATAGAATTTTTCTGGAAATTATGGAGGTCTATATATATATATATATATATATATATATATATATATATATATATATTGGTTATTTATTTTAACCCAAACCAACCCAACTAAACCTAGACCGGAACCCAGAACTTAAACCTAAACCCATACCCGCAGACCCGCTCACCTAATAACCCGAAACCGCCCCTACAGTAACTTTCCCCAGCCCGACCTCTTCTCCTCCCGACAACGACCGACGACCCTTCCTTTCCCCTTCCGTAACGCCCTTCACCCCCCTATATATACACTACCGCTATCAGAGTAACCACCATCTTCTCCTCTTTTATTCCTGACCATCGCCGCCACCATCAACCGCCGACCGCCGCCGCAGGCCGCCGCGCGAACAGGCCGTCCGACTTCACAATCAGCAGCACATAGCGAGGTACCTATCTTCTCTTTCCTATATCTCCCTGTACAGTAGACCAAATAGTAAACCGTCGAGTCCTATGCGAAGACCACATAACCCCCTTGAACCCTGTGTAATTAGTTTAGTGTATCGTGTCCTGTGTCAATCGTAAATCGTGACATAAAATAAAAAAATGACTTATTTTTAGGAACAGAAACTGTCCCAAGTGCGAGTATTTGAGTCCCGTTTTCTTTATAACGGCACACGATACTAAAATTCTGCTTGAACAATAATTTAGACAACATAAACAAGTTTTAATATCTTTAATTAGTTTATTTTATTGTTGATTATGTTGCGATTTATTTGCTGTTGAAATTGACCGAAAACTTGGTTTCTTAAATCCGATTTTTATCGAAATAGGGTGTGTCTCGCTAAACGAGGAAACTTTATCATGTGTGAATTGCATCAAAAGGCGCATATCATTAATGCGGACGTGTGAGATTTTTCAAAATTTGATTTGGATGTGCGTGCACACCGAAATCAAAGCGTATCCGTCAAAAAATACCGTATCGGCATATTCTGACACTTGTCATAATTTTGTATGTGCTTGTCATTTCAGAACAAAACTTATGCCAACGGATTCGAAGTATTAAGATGGTCCTATGACCCAAGTTTGGTTCGATTCTAAGAACGTTGACGAAATACCATTTTGCGGGCCCCACGGTTCCACTTGACGGATGATTTCGTGACCGGCTCATCGGAATCTAGTTTTGGATGTTCCGTTGGGTTCGTATCATCATTCTGAACTCGTAGATACTAAGTTTGACAAATTTGGAGAACTTTATCTCTGGCATATTTTTCGGTGCGAAGTGGGTCACATTTGGACCATGCTTTGACCAGAAACTATCAATTCTGCCCCTGTCTCCAAATTGGACTTATGGGTAGTCAATCCTAGATATTTCATGTATTCTGAGAGCAATGGTGATGTTTGTTTCAATATGCAGAGGCATACTTGGAGATTTCCCTTATATCAGAGCAATTGACGGATCTCAGAACTCAGGCAAGTGTACCTTGCCAACTTGCAGTAGATCCTGTGATATTATTTCCTTGAGTTCTTTCTATATATATATATATACTTCTGTGATGTACCTGTTCAACCTAGGACCGTGAGACGTTGCTTAGCGTATGAACAATATTCGGGTGTCGATGCTGTACGCAGAGTCGGATAACGTCACTTAGAGAGTTAATTCCACAATCATATTCTTTGCGTGCTTGCTTTACCAAGTACGTCATACCATATGACACTTGAGACTATTTATGTAACAGAATCTTTCCTGAGTTATTCATGATATTTCTATATAGTCTTACAGGATTCGTGACATGAGACTTGCATATACATAGATATCATTATGACTCGCTGTACTAGCTAGAGGTCATGATCTTGTGTGTTATAGACATAAGACATTGTGGACTTGAGACGTATGGTTACATTGGGTGGAAAGAGACACACAGGCTACAGGCAGATTATATATATATATATATATATATATATATATATATATATATATATATATATATATACTTTACTACTGGAGGTGCTTTAGTCTATGTACCAGAGCTTGGCCCATTACGTGATATTCTTGTTGTTACGAGCTCCCTGACACAGATCTTGTAGTGGTCTTAGCCTAAGTGCTAGTGATGCTCTCATTTGTATTTCATATAGCTGGTTACATAGCTTGTCTTGAGGATCTATTTTTATATACTGTATTTTATTTGGCTTGAGTGTTTATTGTACCTTGCTATGTCCCCTGAGGACCTGGATCCAGATTATGTCCCCAGGTACAGCAGAGGAGGATTACCCCGAGGTTTACAGGACAGGAGCTGACGTTGGAGAAGTACTAGCACCAGAGGACGAGGTTGTGCCAGAGGATTTCTCCTGAGTATTTAAGTTTCATACTCAGTTATTTATGCTCATTGTTATTTCATATCTAGACTCATGGACATATGTATTGGTGATATTCTCTTTCTTTTATTGTGTCGGGTTATTTTTCGAGATACTATTTATTTAGACTTGTTGAAGGACTTTTTTCTTTATCTATTATCTTGACTGATTTATCATATTGACTTGTGTTTACTTTCTATGGATGAGATTAGAATTAGACTGTGATAAATAGTGTAGACTGCATGTATATTTATTATAGCTTAATTGCACTCTAACGGGTTGATTAATTTGGATTTGTCCATTGGAGTTGTGCTGGTGGTCATTGCACGTGGCTAGTCCCTCGGTATTTTGGGACTGGGGCGTGACACATCTCCTCCCAAGCATTCTTCTCCTATCTCTATTCTTGTCACGCTCCAGTCCCAAAATACCAAGGGGCTAGCCTCGTGGCAATGTTCAGCAGCACAACTCCAATGGAAAAACCCAATTTAATGGACCCTTTAGAGTGCACTTAAGTTATAATACAACTAAAATGGTCTACAATATATATCATAGTCTATGTATCTAATCTCATACACCAATTCATAAACAAGAGACAAGATGATAAACCAGTCTCAACCATCAATACCATAAATAAAACTGTCTATCACAATATAATAAATAAATATTACGGAGAATAACCCGTATCAAAATAATGAGAGAAAATATCCAAATACACAAGTGTCCTATAGTCACAATATCCAAATCCATAACTACGAATCACAAGGCATCATACATAAAGATAATCTAAGAACTCAAGAGAAGTCCTCCGGTACTACCTCGTCCCCGGCTGCTGGTACTGCTCTGATATCATCTCCTGACCCATAAAACTCGAAGTAAACCTCCTCATATATACATGGGGACATAATCCATATCCATGTCCTCAAGGGACATAACAAGGTACAATAAACACTCAAGCCAGAAGTAAACAGTATAATGTTATAAAAATGGGGAAAGCTACTACGACCAACTATGTGATATGCAAATGAGAGTATGGTATCGTACCCCGAGCTGGTGCTCACGAAAGATCTCAAGGGACACTTTCGTAATCTAATAGTACACTCAAGGCTTCGTGTGAGGGAACTAGGAGAAGCTGTATATATATATATATATATATATATATATATATATATATATATATATATATATATACACAATACCTTAGATTCCGCATAGGGAACCTAAAGCCTAATACACATTAAATAGTAATAAGTAAAATATGCCCAGAGCACGATGAAGACTCCCCCCACCCAATGTAACCTCACGTCTAAATCAAGACACGCAATCTAATGACCTCTAACTATCAGCACAAGTCTTAGTCACTATGTATCACTATACTCATCCCTATATAATATATCATGTAGTCCTATCCAGAGTCTAAGTACCTCGAACAAGTCGAGAACGACTCTGCCACATGAATATCATATCCAGTATCCTATGGGTGGATGTACAAATAATGTTTTCACCAACATGGGTTCGTAAATATGACTCTCTGACTACGCTACTCGACTCCGCAAGGGATGTCGGTACCCGAATCTTGTTCGGACACAAAGTATCGTATGACGACCCTAGGCTCAACAAGTATATCAACCAAACCACACAAATATAGTGTCTAATGCATAAATAATATCAAATAAATAATTTAGAAATATAAACATCTTGGCAAGGTACACTTGCCTGGTTCTGCAGTCAATGGTGGTAAAGATGATCCCGCGTCCACTCTTTCAGGATTCAATTGACCTATCAATTAATACGCTTAAGGTTCCAATCACAAATTCTTGTAATTATAAATTAATTATATAATTTTATTCTTTGCATTGTACAACCAAGTCCAATATTATTCCTAGCATCTTACTTTACTTTTACCGTGTATCGGAACCTATTTTCTTGGTTTTTGACTTCCAAAATTTAAGTTTAAGCCCCCAATTAAATGGAATGAACATAAATCATATAATATTGATTTAAATATAATTTATATTTATTTTAACAATTAATTTTTAGATTTGACAAAATAAACATATTTCAAGATTAAGGATACTTTATGTTGACTAGTTTTGTCCGAATCTTGTTCGGAACATTGCCAGTCCATTAGTATGGTTTATATTTATGAAAAAATATTTTATTTTATATTCTTATTTAATCTCAGAAATTATTTACCTCTTTATTCCATCCAAAATATCCTCTATTTACTAGCAACAATGCCACAAAATCACCCGAAAACCTAGGCTAGTGGCCCTTAATTATAGGATTAGATTTGACATTAAAATAATAGAAAATAAATTTTAAAATAATTAATTTCCAGAAATTAAAAACCTATTAATTTATTTTTAAAAATTAATAACGATTCCCAGAGTAATCACATTAAAAGTCTTAAAACTAGTCCTACCGACAAGCGAATTATCACCAACCTATCAGGATAGATCCATATATTCTAATATGAGAACAAGATGGCAAAATATGGGTTCTAAATAAAAAATTTTATATAACCAAAAATGATCATGCCATGGGATTTGAGAAAGAAAGATTTAAAATTTACCGAAAACTTTGGAGGATTGATGGTGCTTCTTCTTGTCCAAGAAATACTCCTCCTTGCTTGTGTTTGGCATGATAATCCCTTCTTGATGGGTTGTTGATGATGACAATGGGTTCTTGATATATTTATGGGAAAGATAGGGTTCTTCTTGGAGGTTTAATGGTGTTTGGATGGAGAGATGGTGGAAGGGGGCTGCTATTATACGTTGGAGAAAGGGCAGGGGTCAACCACAAGAGGGAAAAAGAGATTTGTAATTGTTAGGGTTAGGGTTTGGTGATAAGTTGATATATATATATATATATATATATGAGCTTTTTAAATAGATTTAAATATAGGAGGGGGATTTTCTAGTGCTAATAGGGTTCGGCCACAAGGGGGATGCTCTTGGCCGAATATGAGAGGGGAGGTTGGTTGTTATGGTTAGGATTGGATAAGGTTTGGTTGTTGGGTTGGTTAGAGAATTGGTTAGGTAGTTATTTGCCAACTATGATGACATATAAGATTCTTTCTATCAATAGAACTTCTATAAATAGAAAAAAATTAATTTATATATATATATATATATATATATATATATAATATTTATATGGGGATATTTGGGTGCACTACATACCTACATGTGTTTGAATTGGGTTTGGGTCAAGTTCTAGTGAAAATGAGCAATTTTACGGTAACCGTAATTTTAGACGTTCGTCAATATTTTTGGAGCATGGGGGAGATCAAATAAATGCAACATCCATGTTCCAACTATATTAGACTCAATCAAGATTAATATTATAAATTTTGTTGGAAAAAAAGGTCGTACATTGCTCAAAATATCAAAGCCATGACAAAGGGTCATATATCTAAAAGAAGGTTTTAAAAATTAATACTATAGTCTAATAAATAAAGTGATTAAAATAAAATAAAAATAAAAATAAAATTTCTAAAATAATTCTATTCAAAATAAGGGGACTTACAATCTACCCACCTTAAAGAATTATGTCATCGCAATTAAGAATAAAGCTACTCTATGGAGCTATAAGGAAATAATAACTAAGGCAGTTCTGAGGCCATACATGTAACCTCGAATAAGTGAGGATAACACTGTCGTACGACATCCTCTCGCTCCCAAGTGGATTCACCTGGAGAGTGATTCTTCCAAGCTACGTGAACCAATCTGATCGTCTGGCCCCGCAATGTCTTCTCACTAGTATCCAGTATCCCCACGGGCTGCTCCTCATATCTCAAACTCAGACCTACAACAATCTCGGAATGATCAACTACGTGACTTGGGTCGGTCACGTACCTCATGACCTGTGAGACATGGAATACATCATGCACTCCCTCTAGAGATGGGGGTAATGCAAGATGATACGCTACCTCACCAAAATGCTCGAAGATATCAAAAGGCCCAATGTACCTTGGAATTAGCTTGCCTCTATTTTTGAATCTAATGGTGCCTCGAGTAGGTGAGATCCTCAGAAATATATGCTCGCCTTCCTTGAACTCAAAAGATCGGCGGTGCGTGTCTGCGCAATGCTTCTATCTGTCCTGAGCGGGACTAAGATGGCTCTGGATTTGCTTCACCTTCTCAATTGTCTGCGTCACCAGCTCTGGACCGAGTATCTTTCGTTCATCTACATCACTCTAACATATAGGAGACCTGCACTTCCTACCGTACAATGCCTTAAAAGGTGCCATCTGGATGCTCGCCTGATAGCTATTATTGTAAGAGAACTACCCCAGATGCAAGTCGTCTTCCTAAGACCCTCTGAAGTCTAAAATACAAGATCGCAACATATCCTCTAGGATCTGGATCGTGCGCTCTGACTGGCCATCTGTCTGCGGATGGTAAGCAGTGTTGAACTTGAGTTGAGTGCCTAGACTCTCCTGCATACTCCGCCAAAAGTGGGAACTTAATCTAGAATCTTGATCATGTACGATACTAATTGGCACTCCATGCAACCTCACAATCTGACGCATATACATATCGGCTAGAATCTCTATTAACTGTCCAACTCGGAATGGCAAGAAATGTGCCAACTTTGTGAGTCAATCCACAATAACCCAAACTGCATCCTTCCTACTGGGGCTTCTCAAAAATTTTGTAATGAAATCAATGGTGATATGTTTCCACTTCCATTCAGGGTTGGGAAGTGGCTGTAACATACCAGCGATCCTCTGATGCTCGGCCTTAACTTGCTTACAGACCAAACATTTTACCACAAATCGCATAATCTCTCTTTTCATTCCATGCCACCAGTAATACTGCCTCAAATCTCGGTACATCTTTGTACCCCCCGGATGAATAGAGTAAATCAAGCTATGTGCCTCTGCCATCAACTCCTGTCTCAACTCTTCATTCGGAACATATAGGCAATTTCTACACCTTAGTGTTCTGTCCTCATGGATCCGAAGTCCTGTCTGTATACCGGCTTTAGTCCTCTCTCTAAGCCACCAAAATCTAGCATATGTCGGTAAAGCCACCTTGATCCTCTCAACTAGTGAAGACTGAACCTCAAGGTTAGCCAATTGTCCACCCTGTCTTGGCAGAATAACCTCTATCCCAAGCTTTTGAAGGTCCTCTAATAGCTGGGGATGCGTCGTCAAGAAATAAGCCGTGGGCTTCCTACTGAGTGCATCTACGGTGATGTTTGCCTTGACCGTATAGTACTGCAAATCTATATCGTAATCAACCATCAAATTTAACCATTGACTCTACCTCAAGTTGAGCTTCTTCTGAGTGTAGACGTATTTAGACTCTTTTGATCAATAAAAATCTCCACTCGCACTCCATAAAGATAGTGCCTCCCTATCTTCAATGCAAAAATTACCGCATCAAGATCAAGATCGTGCGTCGGGTAATTTTTCTTATGCACCTTCAACTTTCTCGATGCATAAGCGATAAATTTGCCATATTGCATCAAAACACATCTCAATCCACTGCCTGACGCATCACTATATACTACAAATTCTCCCGATCCTGAAGGAAAGGTCAAGACCGGTGCAGTTGTTAACCGCTTCCTCAACTATTCGAAGGCCTTCTGACACCTCTCTTTCTATATAAACTTCTGGTCCTTATGCGTCAAACATGTCATAGGCTCTACAATTCTTGAGAAGTTCTGCACGAACCTTCGATAATATCCGGCAAGTCCAAGAAAACTCCTAACCTCTGCAACTGATGTAGGTGTAGGCCATGTCTCAATTGCAGCAACCTTCTCCGGATCAACTGAAAGTCCTTCCCTTAAAATTATGTATCCATGAAAAGGTACTATGTCCAAGCAGAACTCATATTTGCTGAACTTGGCATTCAGCCTCTCCTGCCTTAGCGTCTCCAACACGATTCTAAGATGCTCCTCGTATTCTTCATGGTTTTTGGAGTATACCAAGATGTCATCTATAAATATGACCACGAACTTGTCCAAGTACTGGTGGAAGACCTTATTCATTAAGCTCATAAATATAGCTGGCGCATTGGTTAAACCAAACGGCATAACTAAGAACTCATAATAGACATACTTGGTCCTGAAGGCTGTCTTTGGTATATCTTCCTTCCGCACCTTGATCTGATGATAGCCGGATTTGAGATCAATTTTTGAGAATACACAAGCACCATTTAATTGATCGAATAGATCATCAACATGCGGTAAAGGATACATGTTCTTGTTACAGCATTCAGTGCTTTGTAATCAATGCACAAGTGTACTGTCACATCATTCTTTGGTACAAATAGGATAGGCGCACCCCAAGGCGAAATATTGGCTCGAATAAAGCCCTTCTCTAAAAGATCATCAACCAGTATCTTCAGTTCTCCTAATTTCCTTAGTGCTAACCGGTACATAGATGAAGTAATGGGCTATGCTCCTGGAGTCAATTCTATAGTAAATTCTATTTTTCGATCAGGTGGTAAGCCTGGGAGATCGTCGGGAAATACATCCACAAATTCTGATATAACCTTCGGGTATTCTGGCTCCCCTTCCGCAGTGAGTGCCTTAAAAGTAGGCTGGGCACCCTGCTCTCTGGCTCCCCGAAGAAACTCAAACTCTGGATGTCCTGGCGGTCTAAAAAAATACATCCACGCTGGCAGTCTAAAGTTGCATGATACTGACTCAACCAGTCCATACCAAGTACAACGTCATAATCCGGCATGGAAAAAATCAAAAATTGAGCTCGCATCTCACGACCACAAACTACTACTGAACAAGATCTACAAGTATTACTAATGGGGATGATACTGCCCCCCGTAAGAATTCTCATAGTCTTCGGGAGGGGTGAGGTAGCTACTCTCTGCGTGGATATGAAACTAGCAGCTATGAATGAATGAGATGCTGCTGAATCAAGCAATGCTTCAGTAGGTAACAAAGCTACTAGTATAGTACCTGCGATGACCTCTCATGCAGTCTCTGCCTCCTTCACAGTCATGGCGAATGCCTAACCTCGTCCCTGAGCTGGTGTTCTTTGCTGATGTACTTACTGAAAAAGTATTGTCTGTGGTGCCAAGGGTGGCCTCGGATGATATCCTCCCAGAGCTGATGGTCTGGCTCCTCCAACTCCCGTCTGTTGTACTCCAGGTGCTGGATAAGCTAGTCTCTGTGGCTGCTGGATCGACCTCGATGCTAGTAAAGAGGGTCGGTGTATCATTGGCGCTCCTCCTTGGCGCGCTTGGCAACCTCTGGCTGTATGCTGGCTGGATCCGCAAACTAGACAGTCCTAACTTGCGTCGACAATCCCTTGCAAGATGTCCTGTCCTGCCACAGTAATTATAAGTAGGGGTATTTGGCGCAAGTAGTAGGGCTGCTTGCTGTGGTTGCGGCATCGAAGGTTGCTTCACTAGACCTCCCTGTAGTACTCTAGCCGGGGCTATATATAGGCGCTTCAGGCTGGACTCTCTCATGTGGATGCGTTCATGCTTCGAGCTGCAGCAAGGACGTCCGTATAAGAAGTGGGTGCAACGGATCCAATCTGTCTCTGTAACTCAAACCTTAGTCCGTCAAAGAATTTCTCCACCTTTTCTTCTTCTGTCAGGATCAGCGTAGGGACGAAGCGGCTCAACCGTATGAACTCCGAATTGTACTCTTCTACTGTCATATTGCCCTAAGTGAGGCGATAGAACTTTTTTCGAAGTTCCACTCGAGCAATAGATGGAATGTACATCTCCTGGAAGAGCCTAGAGAACTCCTTCCAACTAACTCGGTTTGGCCCAAGTCATTTATCTTCAGAGAGCCAACAGTGATATGCGTTATCCGTCAGTTGCATCCTGACGACAGTCATCTAGGGCTCCCTCGAAAGCTCAGCTGCTTCCAATTGGTTTTGGATGTTAGTTAGCCACTCATGAACTTCAGTGGACTCCTCCTTGCCCGAAAAGGTACGTGCTTCAGTTGGCCAAAGTCCGAGATGGATCCCGTCGATAGCTCTCTAACTGGTGGGGTTGCCTGCTTCAGTGCTGTCACTATACTCTCCCTCAAGTTCTCTGTCTGGCGTTGTTGGACGTCTTGTTGAACCTGTTGTTGGACTTGCATCATTTCATAGAACACCTGGAATAACTAATGTTCATCCATAGTCTGCCCTGGCAGGAAAGATGGTAGCAGTGGTAACGGGGGAGTGAATTACGGTGGTGGTAGAATGTCGTCTCTCCGGAACCTCGAGTCGGGCTGATCTCTAGGGTTTCTTTATAAAGTGGATGGATCTCCACCCCCTTGGTGTTACCCCGTCATCGTAAGTAACCACAGCACCTTGTGGTATACCCGCAGGAGTCTTATCGCTGGCTTGTGGATCCATTACTCTGCACACAAGTAATTATGAGGACCACACAGACTAATCAAAGCATGATGCAAGTTAAGAGATTAAATTTGAATTCGATATAGAGGTCAAGAACGTGTCAACTTATGGATGAGATCCTATAAATCTATCCTATCCGAATTACAGGCTTTCTAGGTCCTTTAGTTGAAACTGAAGCAATATATTCGTAGGACCTGCATGGGCCACCACAAAAACTACGTCACGCCCTAGTCCCAAAATACCAAGGGACTAGCCTCGTGGCAATCCCAACAACACAACTCCAATAGAAAAACCCAATTTAATGGACCCTTTAGAGTGCACTTAAGCTGTAATACAACTAAAATGGTCTACAATATATGTCATAGTCTATGTATCTAATCTCATCCACCAACTCATAAATAAGAGACAAGATGATAAACCAGTCTCAACCATCAATACCATAAATAAAACTGTCTATCATAATATAATAAGTAAATATTATGGGGAACAACCTGTATCAAAATAATGAGAGAAAAAATATCCAAATACACCAGTTTCCTATAGTCACAATATCTAAATCCATAACTAATAATCACAAGGCATCATACATAAAGATAATCTGAGAATTCAAGAGAAGTCCTCCGGTACTACCCCGTCCCCGGCTGCTTGTACTGCTCCGATATCAGCTCCTAACCCGTAAACCTCAGAGTAAACCTCATCGTCTATACCTGGGGACATAATCCATATCCACGTCCTCAGGGGACATAGCAAGGTACAATAAACACTCAAGCCAAAAGTAAACAGTATAATGTTATGAAAATGGGAAAAACTACTATGACCAACTATGTGATATACAAATGAAAGTATGGTATCGTACCCCGGGCTGGTACTCACGGAAGATCTCAAGGGACACTTTCGTAATCTAATAGTACACTCAAGGCTCCGTATGGGAGAACCGGGAGGAAGTTATACATATATATATACAATACCTTAGATTCCGCGTAGGGGACCTAAAACCTAATACACAATAAATATGCCCAGAGCAAGAATAAGACTCTCCTCACCCAATGTAACCTCACGTCTCAATCAAGATACGCAAGCTCATGACCTCTAACTATCAGCACAAGTCTTAGTCACTATGTATCACTATATTCATCCCTATATCATGCATCCTGTAGTCCTATCCAGAGTCCAAGTACCTCGAACAAGTCAAGAAAGACTCTGCCACATGAATATCATGTCCAGTGTCCTATGGGTGGATGTACAAATAATGTTTGCACCAACATAGGTTCATAAATATGACTCTCTGACTACACTACTCAACTCCGCAGGGGATGTCGGTACCCGAATCTTGTTTGGACACAAAGTATCGTATGACGGCCCTAGGCTCAATAAGTACATCAACTAAGCCACACAAATATAATGTCTAATACATAAATAATATCAAATAAATAATTTAGAACTGTAAATATCTTGGCAAGGTACACTTGCCTGGTTTTGCAGTCAGTGGTGGTAAATATGATCCCGCGTCCACTCCTTCACGATTCAATTGACCTATCAATCAACTAATACGTTTAAGGGTCCAATCACAAATTCTTGTAATTATAAATTAATTAAATAATTTATTTTTTGCCTTATACAACCAAGGCCAATATTATTTCTAATATCTTACTTTACTTTTACGGGGTATCGGAACCTAGTTTCTTGGTTTTTGACTTCCAAAATTTAAGTTTAAATCCCCAATTAAATGACATGAACGTAAATCATAATAAATTATATAATATTAATTTAAATATAATTTATATTTATTTTAATAATTAATTCTCAGATTTGATAAAATAAACATATTTCAAGATTAAGGATACTTTAGGTTGACTAGTTTTGTCCGAAACTTGTTCGGGACATTGCCAGGCTAGTAGTATGGTCTATATTTATGAAAAAAATATTTTATATTATATTATATTTTGATTTAATCTCAAAAATTATTCATCTATTTATTCCATCCAAAACATCCTCTATTTACTAGCAACAATGCCACAAAATCACCCGAAAATCTAGGCTGGTGGCCCTTAATTATAGGGTTCAGATTTGACATTAAAATACAAAAAAATAAAATTTAAAATACTTAATTTTCAGTAATTAAACACCTATTAATTCATTTTTAAAAATTAATTAAATACCATTAATTTTTAGTAATCGTATTAAAAGTCTTAAAACTAGTCCTACCGACAAGCGAATTATCACCAACCTATCATGATAGATCCATATATTCTAATATGAGAACAAGATGGCAAAATATGATTCTAAACTAATAATTTTACATAACCGAAAAGGATCATTCTATGGGATTTGAGAAAGAAAGATTTAAGATTTACCAAAAACTTTGGAGGATTGGATGATGGTGCTTCTTCTTGTCCAAGAAATACTTCTTATTGCTTGTGTTTTGTTTGCTACTCCTTTCTTGATGGATTATTGATGATGACAATAGGTTCTTGATATATTTATGGGGAAGATGGGGTTCTTCTTGGAGGCTTAATGGTGTTTGGATGGAGAGATGGTGGAATGATGATGAAAAGTGGAGCTTTTGGAATAGAGGAGGGAGTTTTTGGTGAAGGAGATGATGCTGTGAGGGAGAGATGGTGGAAGGGGATGCTCTTACATATTGGAGAGAGGGGAGGGGTCAGCCACAAGAGGGGGAAAGAGATTTGTTATTGTTAGGGTTAGGGTTTGGTGATAAGTTGATATATATATATATGAGCTTTTTTAAATATAGGAGAGGGGTTTTCTAGTGCTAATAGGGTTCGGCCACAAGGGGGAGCTGCTCTTGGCCGAATATGAGAGGGGGGTTGGTTGTTATGGCCGGAATTGGATAATTTTGGTTGTTGGGTTGGTTAGGAAATTGGTTAGGTAGTTATTTGCCAACTATGATGACACCTAAGATTCTTTCTATCAATAGAACTTATATAAATGAAAACACATTAATTTAAATATAATATATATATATATATATATATATATATATATATATATATATATATATATATATGTATATATATATAATATTTATAAGGGGATATTTGGGTGCACTACATGCCTACATGTGTTGGGGCTGAGTTTGGGTCAAGTTCTAGTCAAATGAGGCAATTTTACGGTAACCATAATTTTAAACGTTCGTCAATATTTTTGGAGCATGGGAGAGATAAAATAAATTCAACATCCATGTCCAAATATATTAGACTCAATCAAGATTAATATTATAAATTTTGTTGGAAAAAAAGGTCGTGCATTACTCAAAATATCAAAGCCATGGCAAATGGTCATATATTTAAAAGAAGTTTTTAAAAATTAATACTCTAGTCTAAAAAGTAAAGTGATTAAAATAAAATTTCCAAAATAATCATATTCAAAATGAGGGGGCTTACAATTCTTCCTCTTAACCAAATATCACCAAAGCCATTCTCCATTACTAGCCGACCGAGTCCTCCCTACAACATGCTGCCTCGGATCCCCTCGTCGCTGTAGAAGCATAAAAAATTCTAGATCCATGTGCATGGCTGTTACGCGTAGAGGTACTCATTCAGCAGTTTGGTCAGGGAAGTCAGTATTAGCCTGATATTTAAGTTGAGTTTTTGAATACGATTAATAGATTATGTTTAGCATTATGATAATCGTACAATCACTATAGTAACTTATACTTAAACTCAGCATTGTCCAACTATGCATTAATGTTATAATATTTGTTAATGTGCATATTACTTTGTTCGTCTAATGTGTATTTGTAGGCAAGCAATAGGCAAGCTCAGATATAGATATATGCATTGAAGAAAATATGATAAGCCAAAGACGGTGTTATACGAGAAGATTTCTCTGAACCGCCTGTGACATCTCCGGAGTCTCGCATGTTGACACAAAGTACAAAACTATTGTCAAGTTGTACAGATTGTTAGTCACAGTCAACCTAATTCTGATAATCGACAAACACTAAATCAAAAGTACAACTACTAGATACAAAGCATGCCTACTGAAGTCAAACCCCACTGCTACCAAAAATAGACATATGCATCAGCTTCTTTATATCTTGTTGTCCAATCTTTTATATGTCAGCAATATAATTTTATATTTTATTGAGTCTAGGACTGATGTGAGTCGAGTCACACTGACAAATAGAAGACCTGAAATCAACCTTGGTCCTCTTACAAAAAGATTATCTAGTCCAGTAAAATGAACCCTAAATCTATTCACCCAAAATAAGACCAAACTCAACCTGAATCAAATCTGGACCTATCTAAAATAGGCAGATCGAACTCTGACAGAATTTTGATCAAATTCTGGTCGAGCTCAGTCAGGCTAATTTAGAATCATATCCAGTTGAGATATACCTGATTTTGTAGCTTCCAACGTTCAAAAATTTGAATACCTGTACCAAAATCTGGCCGAACTTTGTTTGGTGATAACCTATAAATAGACATGAATTTCTCATATTTGAAATCAATCCAACTCACTCTTCTATTCATATTTATATCTTCTAGTGAGAAATACTATGATCTTTAACATTTCCATCTCCAAGATCAACTCTCTATCCTTCTAAGTGCCAAGTGTGATCTCGGTTAGAAGTCTACTTGAGTTATAATAGCTTGGTTCATCAAGTCTCTCTTCCGTTGTGAAGTTATCAAGCTCTTCGTATCAAAATCTTGAGGAAGTTAGAAAGCCTTCGGATCAAAGCTTATGGTTGTAAGAAGTGACAAGCCTTCGGATCAAGGCTTGTGATTCACTATTGGTGATTATAGTTGATACAACTTCGAGCAAGAGTTCTCGGGCCTGGACTAGTCCTCTCAGAGGAAAACCAGGATAAAATTACGGTATTTTGTTTGCTCTCTTCTAAACTCAACTGCATATATATATATATATATATATATATATATATATATATATATATATATATATATATATATATATATATATATATATATATATATATGTTTTGCTTCTCCTTACTTACATATATTTTTAGTAGCAACTACTTATATAACTATTTTATTTACTGTCAGTAGTTGATTACTATTTGCACATCACATAAATTTTAATTAGTTATTTTATTTTGCTGCATACACACACTCTATTCACCCCCCTCTATAGTTGCCATCATTGTTCTACAATTGGTATCAGAGTGAGTTCTCTTGACACCGGATTAACATCCAAAGAGTATAGCACATGGCAATAACATGATCATCTTTTCTTGTTAACGGAGAAAGTCAACATCCAGATAAGCCATCCATATTTAATGACACTGACTACACCTTCTGGAAAGCACATATGAGTATTTTTCTAAAATATCTTGGCTTTGATTTATGGTCATGTATCACTAATGGTTACAAAAAGATTGACAAGGCAGATGATGAGTACATTGAAGAACAAAAGAAAGCAGCAAGCTATGATGCAAAGGCAATATATGCTCTTTACTATGCTCTGGGCAAAGATGAGTTCCAACGTATTTCCACATGCAGCACATCATATAAAATATGGAAACTACTGAAAGCAACTTATGAGAGCAACAATGAAGATAAAGAAAGCTACTCTGAAGAAGGATAACCACATGACACTGCAAGCCTATACCCAGATGAGAAGGCAATAAGCTTGGAGAAAGATACAAGCATTTATGCGAGAATGAAGCAAGCAACTCGAAGGAAGAAAACCCTCAACATACTACAGATCTATGCTTAATGGTAAGCGAGGTAAATGATGATTCATCAGTTAAAGAGTTTTCCTATGATGAATTATCTGATTCTTTTAATGATTTATTTGAAGATTTTCAAAAGCTTAGGAATAATTATAAGCTAGCTCGAAAGAAAATAAATTCCTATCAGCTTAGGAATAAGCAGCTTGTTTGCTTACTTAAGGAAGCTAGAGATAACTCATCTTCTGATGACTCTGCTAAAATCTCCAAACTTAAGCTTAGATTACAAGAAGCTCTTGACTGCTTTGATGAAAGCAGTCAATAAAATGCTAAACTTAAGGAGGACCTAAAATAGGAAATGAGAAGTACTCTAACGCCTTACTTATAATTGATACTCTTACTGCGAAATATGATGATTTATGCACTAGCTATAAAAAGTTAGAGATCAGACTAGGTCAGCAGGTTGTTCAACCTAATGCTCAATGAAGCACCAAATACATGTGACACGTGACTCAACAAAAGGTCACCAACACAAAAAAAATTCAAAAGAAATATAGAAAGTCATACAATCATGCTTTCATATACACAAAACCATATAAAAATGTTCATGTCACACATCACGATTACACACCTATTTCAAACATAAATAGTCATATTACATGTCACTATTGCGGTATAAAAGGACACATCTCACAATTATGTAAGGCTAAAAAAAGGATAAATATGAATATGTTTATTTGGGTTCCTAAAACTGATCACTGTGGATCCAAATCTTGGATACCAAAGTATTTTCCTAATCGTGTAGGTGGAACGCTCTGCGTCACGATGTAATACCAAGGAAGATGTTGGTGATTACAAAAAGCTACAAAGGGCATTTTTATGGAAATTATACCAACCTAAATATGACTAATAAAGTCATTCGGTAACATGTTGAAACGGTTTACATTACTTTATTGTCTAGTAATTAAATATTTTGATATGGTTACATAAATCTCTTGCTAAGATTCTGATAATGTACGAAGAAATACTTTATTTAAATTCTTTTAAAATCTGAGCTCTCTAAAGGTTAAAATTATCATCGGATAATAGCCAAAAGGGTCCTTTTGTCAACAAATGTGTAAACAACCTTAAGCGACATAGTACTTAAGCGTCTTCGGACCAGCGCTAGCTAAGAATCGGCCCCTGTAGCTAATTCATGATATTTGAGACCTCACCGAGCAATGATGTACAAAAAATTATTTACATATATTTCTGAAATACAAATATTATCATTCATTCTACAATGATTACACATTTAAAGGATTTACAACTATTTAATTTGAATAATCTGTCCTTACACTATCAGGAATTCAATACTAATTAAATTATGCTAAGACAATTTTTTGTCATATCCTTGTATACAGTCTTGTTTCCTATATGTATATAATACTCTTATTGACACTCATAATACTTTGTATTACGGACTACTCAATTTCTTATAAATAAATATGAATTAATGACATATATTTACAAGCCTTAAATTGCTTTAAATCTATAATGCATTAGAACATGTCTTTAGAACCTAGGGAGGGACAAAACTTGGACCGAGTTTGGTCCCTAACCGAGTTTGGGCCAAACTCGGTATGGGTATTTCCAGTAGCAACAGAAGCCCTCAGTCTTGATATAAACCCTTCAAACCCCTCTTCTTCCCCATCCGAACAGCCTCCTCTCTTCGTAAACCCTCACCATAGATTAGTATTCTGTGAGACACGTCTCACTATTCTAGTATACGTACCTGATATACGTAAATTATACATGTATAGCTTATTTATTATTTAATTTCTTACATCATGTTTTATGCCATTCATACGTTGTTTAGGTTATTTTTGTAAGTTTTTCTTAGTTACAAGTTTTGGACCGTTGGTCCCTTGATTTTCTTGGTGTGTTGCTGTGATGAACCCAGGTAAGAGGAATGGATTATGATCCAATGACCTACAATTAATCCCTTGGCTATATAAGCAATCCCATTATCTTTCTTCCACTTTTTTTCTTTTCCTTTTATTTCTATTTTCTTCTTCATTTCTTCCCTAGCAGAGAGCAGCAGCTGAGCTTGGCCTTGGCTGTGGAAGACCTTGGCAGTGTTGGTATTAGGCTAAAATTTGACCGTAGGCAAGTACATCTTGCCAACGAAAGGAACAATCATGGATCTTGCTTTGATTCTTAGTATAACTTGTTTTATTATTTGATCAAATTTTTTTTGGGTAACACTTAGAACTTGTCTCATTGATGATTTTGTTTTTTCTGAATTGGATTGCTTATGGAGTCCAAGAACAGCAAGTCGAAGAATGCAAAGTTGTTCTGAGAATGTATATAAAAAGTATGCAGGGAACCCTTGTCGCGTAAGTGAAGTTCTAGTGAGCTCACTTGTGTGTGTTTCAAAATTTCTTAGAAAGTGCGTCAAGGTATGTTAAGTACTCTGGGCATATTTCTCTACTCCTACATACCTATGGCAATTCCTTCAAAAGCACGCCAATCCTACTTGACGTACTTTTGAATGGGTCTGTAAGTCATCAAGAATGTACGCTACTGCTTAAATAGCCAACTTTGCGCACTTTGAAGATATTGCAGAGTTGGCGCACTTTGGTAAAATTTCCTTACCGGCACACTTTGTCCCTTCTGGAGAATGGCACACTTTGTTGTGTGGCGCACTATGTAGAATTCTCCAGAGTTGGCGTACTTTGTAGCCCTTCGTAATTACTTAATGACTAAGCAATAACTTTTTACCATTCCCGATAATTATGTTCTCGACTGCAGGGTCATACCTTGAAACTTGTGTTTTATCTTTTAGTAAACCTTTTTGCGCTTGTTTGTGCACCAAACCACACTACTGGCATACTTGGCGAAAGTGCATCAAGTTCATAGCTTGGGTACATTCATTTGTGCGCCAATGATAGATATATGCGAAAAGCTCCTGACTCGTACACTTCTATCATTGTGTGCTAAGTTTCTTGAAGTGCGCTTTAGTATGACCACCTTTATGCTCAGAGCATATTTGTATCAAAGTACGCTAGAACTGCCCGGATTAGTGATTTGTGCGCCAAAACTATTTTTGGCCATTTGTGCGCCAATAGTAGTCTTTCGTCCATTGTGCATGGATATTATTTTCTTGTCTGATTTTATGCGCTAACCCTGAATTGATAATTTATGCACATGTATGCCAATATTCTCTTTAATATGCTTAACTCTTGATGATTCTCTAGTTCTCTTTTATCCCATTATTTTAGTTAATCATGGCTATTTCCTGAACATGACATTTTTGATATTAATCTTGATTTTTTGACTTGATCTAGTGATTGTACATTATAAATAAACTCATGAATCATGACATTATACCTGATAAATCTATACTATGTACCCGTTCGTCTGGATAATCCGGATAGTCTGCAGGATATGTGGCTGTAAGAAATTTCAAATTACAAGTGTTAGTAACTAGGACTGTGATAACCCTTGTTAGCTAATGGTAGCAAGCCGTAGGGCATGATTGGCCGTGATCGTTTGATTTCTAGTCTAGTCCCGTCATGATTTATTTAACAACTGATCCGATAATGGTAACATGAGTACTGATTCCAGATATCCTTGTTTAAATACTTAAAACTGTTTAACTGTTACTTTATCTGCTATTCTTATTGATTTGTCTGCATGCTGGTTTTAGTTCATAAGTTTGGCTCCCTTATGGTAATTGTTATTTTGGGGTCTGACCCCACTAGTTTTGTATGGACAAATTTTGGAGCAGGACCACAGTATCTTCCGTACTTCCCGTCTCAAGATGGTGAACACGAGGAGCACCCGAGGAGATGAGTGGATTTCTTTTTCACCACCCACTTGATCTTGTACATTATTCTTTTAAGGCATTTAGCTACCGAGCACGTGTTTAGCTCGTATTTTGGAGACTTGACATTCTAGCATATGGGCCTACATGTAAAGCATATTCTAGACTATAGCTAGAGATGATCGTTTAAACTTGTTGCTTGCTTGAGATTGAGACACCGAGAATTCTTGAACTTGGATTGCCTGATAGATTGTAGATTAAACCCTCACATGTCTAGACAACTGTGATCGTATCTCGGGATATTGAGTACTATGGTATACATAGCTGTTTTTGTCAGCTCCCGCTCTCCAGTATTCTGGTTTTGAGGCATGATACAGTTTGAGTGGTGGCCCATGCAGGTCTAAAAATTCAGAAGTGTGGGGGTTTTACCAATATGTTTTAGATGTCTCAATCATACTACACATTGATCTCCTCCAGTGTTGAATTTATATCCCTGAAATCTTGATTCAACATCTACTTTGATCCTCGATCATTCATGTTCGTCCCTTTGATGATCCTTATGTCATTTATCTTTCAGGGATATTGTTTATGGTCCTTATGATCATCCAACTATAATTCCTTCAGTAGCAGGACAGCAACCTGATGCCCAACAAACCCTTGAGGTTCAGCCTCAGCATTCCGGGGCCAGGTCCAGAACAGCTCAAAATGAGGAACCTCAGATCCAGCCAGTACCTCCCGTGCTACCAGTACCTGATGCAAGAGGGGACAATAGTGTACTAATTGGTATCCTTCAGGAATTATTGATATCTCAAGGACGTCGAGAGGACGTACTCATTAAGTCATACAAGGGTCTTTGGAAAGAGACGGACATCGTGCCAATAACTCGACAAGCAACTTCAAGTGCCTCCAACCCTCATATTTCTACTATACCGATGATGCGATTGCAGTAGACGCTTGACTTTAGGACACTAATGCTATTCTAGAGGCAGCCAGAGTTTCGGCTAGGTATTAAGTCTCGGTGGTTCGGTTGTAGTTGCTAGATCTGATCCAAGATCGGTGGACAGCATAGATAGTTTTACTAACAGTACCCGTCCCCTAGCCCGTATTCAGTAAAAGGTTTCAGATCAGATACTTTGATACGGTATCACATTATGATCTACAATGAAGATTTAATAACTTGAAGCAGATGGACAAGACTGTCGATGGCTATGCGACAGAGTTCTGCAGGTTAAGTCGGTTTGCTCCCACTTTGGTAGTGATCAAATTAGACAGAACGAGGAGGTTCCAGCATGAACTTTACCTGGAGATCATATTGGCAGTGGAACAACACGAGTTTCAGACTTTTGATGTTGTGTTAAGAGCAGAAAGGAGGCATGAGTATACCTCCCAGAGAATAGTGGATAGGACTATAGGTCGTAAGAGGATCCATACTTCAGATGATTCTTACACCCAGTCTTCAGCACCAGCTCCAGCAGTGCAAAATTTGACGATTGAAACCCCGACCAGGACAACTTCGATAGCATCGTTTTAGCGACCAGCTCTAACACATCCTCAGCAGCAGAGGTCATCTCCTTTAGTGGGATATTCTCATTGAAGAAAACCAGGTCACATTTTATCATAGTATCGCAGAGCACAAGGGTTGTGCTTAGCATGTGGAGACCCAGGCCACATGATTGGATCTTGCCCATACAGAGCTAGTTCATCATCATCTTCCCCGACAGGACCCCATTATAGGTCTTCAGTGCTGGTTCAGCAACACCAGGGTCAGAGGCCTTTGTACCCAATCTCATATATTCCAGTAGCATAGGCCACAACAGTATGCGCATGCCCAAGCTCAAGTACAAGCCAGGCAAAGAGGTCCATAATAGCGAGGACCAGCAGCGAAAGGATGAGGCCATGCTATGGCATTCACCGTGGAGAGCAGCTAGCTTCAGGTGAGGTGGTGGCAGGTACCATTTTCGTTAACTCTCATTCAACTTCAGTATTATTTGATTATGGTGCATCATATTCCTTTATGTCTGCACGATTTGTAACACGAGTTAGATTGGAACCCGAATTATTATCATTAAGACTCGATATACTTACTAGTAACGGTATCATGGGAGTAGATAGAGTTTATACCCTGAGTCGGGTCTTAGTGTGCGGAAGAGATTTTTTTTGCTAGACTGATAGAGTTTTATATGGAAGATTATGACGTCGTCCTAGGAATATATTAGTTGAGTGCCCGATACGCGATGATAGATTGCCATGATGGCAAAGTTATCTTTTGTATCCCCGAAGTAGAAGAATTCTTATTTTCTAGATGAGAGATGGAGTCTTCGTCAGAAATCATGAGAATGACAATAGCAGAAGGAGTACAATTCCTCATATTGGTCAGTGAGTTTCCAGATATGTTCCCAGAAGGACTTCTAGGCATGCCACCAAAAAAAGAGAGAGAGTTTACCATTGATCTACTTTCAAGAACAATACCAGTGTCAGAGAGAGTCTACAGGATGGCACCATCAGAGTTGGAAGTCTTGTACCGAATGATTGAAGAATTAAGAACCAAGGGATTCATTCATTATAGTGGATCGTCTTGGGGAGCCCCAATGATACTTCTGACACTGATAATCCTAACACTGTACTGATAATCCTAGTATTGAACTTAATCTTGATATTGTACTGATAATCTTGATACTGTACTGATAACCCTGATACTCCTGATCCTGATAATCCTGATAGTGGCTCGGCATAGTGCACCATCATGATACTCCTGATCCTGATAATCCTGATAGTGGCTCAACGTAGCGCACTTCTGACTTGAGAATTCCTGTAACTGTCCTGATCAAGGCTATTACTAGCACCTGTATTGTATGACATGTATTCCCGTAGTTGATTTTGATTGTACCCGTCAAGTTACTGTTCTGTCTTGAATCATGTCTAAGGAAGATTCCTGAGCACCACGGTCAAAAATCCTTGATAATTATCTAGGCTAATAACTAGAATAATAATCTAGACAACATCTAGAGAATTTTTTTGGCTATATGCAATTTCGGTATCCCAATGACACTTTATGGATTTGGAGCTCTCCGTCATGAGGGGCACACTTCCAGCACCGATGAATATTGTACTACCAGAAAAGACAAGAAAATGATTATACTTGATAAATCTATTATGTACTTGTTCGTCTGGATAACCCAGATAGTCTGCAGGATATGTGGTTGTAAGAAATCTCAAACTATATGTTTTAGTAACTAGAACTGTGATAACCCTAGTTAGCTAATAATAGCAAGCCGTAGGGCATGATTGGCCATGCTCATTTGATTTCCAGTCTAGTCTAGACCCGTCCTAATTTATTTAACAATTGATCCAAAAATGGTAACATGAGTACTGATTTCAGATATCTTTGTTTAAATACTCAGAACTGTTTAACTATTACTTTACAAGTTATTCTTATTGATTTGTCTGCAAGCCGATTTTAGTTCATTAGTTTGACTCCATTGTGGTACTTGTTGTTTTGGGGTTTGACCCCACTGGCTTTGTATGGCCAAATTTTACAGCAGGACCGCAGGGCTTCTTTTTTTTACCCACTTGATCTTGTACATTATTTTTTTGAGGCATTTAGCCACCGAGCATGTGTTTAGCTCATATTTTAGGAAATTAACATTCTTGCATACGGGCCTACATATAAAGTATATTCTAGACTATAGCTAGAGCTGATCATATAATATTGTACTATGTTAGTTCTTCATTTTGGTAACTGCTTCATGATCATCTGGGTATGTATAGTTTGGGATGCCTAACTATTATATATTGGTGATCATACATCTTGTAAACTTGTTGCTTGCTTGAGAATGAGACACCTAGGATTCTTGACCCATGATTGCCTGATGGATTGTAGAGTAAACCCTCACATGTCTAGACAGTCGTGACCGTATCTCGGGGTATATAGTACTTTGGTATACATAGTTGGCTTTTTTTGCCCCCGGTATCCAGTATTTTGTTTCTGGGATGTGACATATTCTTCATCCCTAGAGGATCTCTTCTCTCAAATCCTTGGATCTAGGCTCTCCTTTTGGTTCTCCATCATCCTAATCCATCTTTTTGAGGTATATCTTTCCATTTTCTCCTAGATTTTTTATGGTACCTAAATTTGGTAAAAAGAAGAGAAAAGCTAATGAAGCTTTCTCTTCTTATCCTTCTCACGAGGATGTTCAACACTCCTTATTTTCTCCTAATATGCACAACCCCGGTAAATTTGATGAATTCATCTTCACATCAATTGAAGCTTCCAACTCTTGGTTTAGTGATTTTATTGGAAGAAATATTTGCAAAGGTAGCCCTATCAATTTTACCACTTTTCATGAACAAAAACTAAAACTTGTTGAATTTCATCTTGATCGTCTAGTTACCAATAGAAAACCTATATAACTTAATGTAATTAGAATGTTCTATTGCAATCTTGTTCATATTTGGGGAACTATATTCTCAAGGGTTTGTGGTATAGACATTAAGTTTAATGATGTAACTTTAGGCAAAATTCGTAAAATCCCAAACGAGGGTGATGCCATAGTTAGCCTCGATAAATTTAACTTTGTGGATGACATTACCATCGATTCTATTAAAGATATTTTGTATCACCCTTATCGTTGTCCCACCAGAAAGTTTCATGTTCATTACCTTAACCAATACTTCTATGAACTTTATCGGATTATCTACTCAACCATCCTACCCAAGCAATCCTCCAAAGATGAAGTCTCTTATCGAGAGATAGCATTCTTGTATCATATGTATACCTCCACTCCCTTTAGTCTACATAAGACCATCATCAGACAGATGATAAACTGTTGTGCGGCTAAGCGCCAACTTTCTTATGCTATGTACCGACCCATCATCTTCGAGCACTTTCATATTCCTATGGATGAGCCGTCTTATCTCTCTGACTCAGCCTACCTCTTTAAGGCTCGCAGAACTGAGCCAACTTTTCCCTTTGATGATTCTGCATCTGATTCTAATGACACGACTGTCGCTGTTGACCCCATATTGCACCTCATGCAACATCCACTCCAGCAGCATCTTCACCATCCTCCTCTGCACCTCCTGCTACATTCACTCCAGCGACATCTTCACCATCCTCCTCTGCACCTCCTGCTACATTCACTCCAATAGCATCTTCATCATCCTCCTCTGCACCTCCTACCACCTTGGACTCCATCTAGGAGATATTTTGCGAGCAGTTCCGACTGCAAAATGAGTTGATGACTTCTCAACATCGTGAACATAATGCCTTCATAGCTTCTCAGCTCCGGGACCAGAACAACATGTATATCACTCATCTCCGCGAGCAGTACTACCGTACCACTATTCAGGCCCACTCCCTCGCCAACTCCATAGTAGACCTGCACTACCATCACGCTCATCATGCAGTCACTCCATCCCTAGTGGTTCGTGATCCTTCTTGTCCAGGCTACCGAGTCGACGATCCCTTCGTGCAGCAGTACTTCGACCCGACGGGATCTTACTTTGACGACCACCCACCTGTTGATGACCCTACAGATGATGACGATCTGTGACTATTGTTATGCTGATATCATAGTTTGCGTTATTTTTATGACATTTTGGTTATTGTATGGATCTATATTATTTCAGTTTTATGGTTGTAGTAGAAACATTTATGCTCTATTTATGACATTTCCTTGTGTCTGGTGAAAATCTTCTAAATATTTCCTTTAGGCTGATTTGTACTCGCACTCAGGATATAAATATTTTAATCTCTTTACTATGATGATTTGTTCATTTTCACACACATCATATTACTATTTGGTTCTTTCTTTCACTTCGTCATTCACTTCGGGGGAGCCTTCTTTATCTCCTCATGATATAATAACAAAGGGGGAGAAATGACAAATACATGCATGATATACTAGATAGATTCATAGTTAAAATAAATAACTTAAAACTTGAACTTGAGATACTAGATTTATTGTAAAATAAGATTTATGAATATGATTCTGACTATATTTCCAAGATTAAATAACTTTTCAGGTTTACAGAATAATCCTCTCAGCTCTGTTCGTCATTAAAACCAGTTTGCACAAACTTTTGGTGTTTAATTCACGAAAAAGATTACAAAAAAATCCTTAACAGAAAATCTAAGTATAAGTTTTTTTGATTATGGGGTGTGGGACGATGAAGATCGAGCACTGTAGTGGCTCCTTTACTCCGTGGACGATCTAAATAAAGAAGGAAAATGCTTTCTCTCTCCTGCCTGTGTGTCTGCCTCTTTGTGGATGCCCTTGTCTGTGTGTGTGGGGGTATACCACCTTGATATTTATAGCCATCGTGTTAATCATGCGCGCACATGTACCATAGGAGCATGGATGTTTGAAGCTTCTACGTGTACATCCTTAACAAGATGCAATTCCAACCGTGGGAGCGAGTCCATGCCGAGCTGCCACGTGGCCGTTTGTTGCGATTTGTTGTTGCTGAAGATCTGGGCGGTTCTCATCTTTTGTGTCCGTGACTTAGTCAGCTTGACACGTGGCCCACACTTAGTTGGAGAGAATTAGTTCAGTCATAACAGAAAGATTTTATCTCAGGGAACCTTGCCATATTTGACGCATGGAGTCTGAGCCGCATGTGACATATGGAACACATGGAGTCTGGAATGCATGGGGCCAGTGACGCATGGGACGCATTGAGTCTAGGACGCATGGGACCATAAACGCATGGGACGCATGGATCCTTTATCGTATTATACATGTGGCACCCGTTAGGAGTAAAGTTTATGCTAGCATAAGGTTATGTCGTTTAGCGTGCTTACGTCTTTCAAGACATTCAGAAAGTCATTTTTGTCAAGATTCTATGTCAGACGTAATATAGTGTCAGGTCTTTATGTGGCCAATATTGAGGCGTATGGATGCGGTTTTTCTAGACCGTATAGTCATTATGTGGCATAATTTCTTCTGAGTCAAACTTGGGGCACGTGTTTGTTAGACGCATGGATCTGGATTTTTGATGCTTCTACAAGATCCACTTTAAAGTTTTCAAACTTATAAGTTTGAAATACTTTGAATAAGAAGCATGAAGGAGAAAACTTTGGACCGCATGGACGATGGGCCGCAAGCGCTTATAGGCTGTCACCTCTGTAATTAATGAAGGGAATTTGACTCGATCTCCGAGTCGACGATGATTTCTAGGAGATAAAGACGAAAAGGCCGCCAACAGTCACATGGATAAAGGCGGTTCTGAACCCGAAGTGTCATTTTTGACCAAGTATAACCGTTTGACCGCAAAAAATAAGGCATCAAATTTATTTTTAGAACAACTCGGTTTATTTCCACGATCCTTTCACACGACCCTTTTTAGCCTATAAATAGGTCGCTGAGGGGTGAGAGAGAACTTCGTATTATTCTGTTCCTTCTTATTTTATGATGTAGAGGGATGCTATCCTTTTCGCTTGGGGGTTCGTCAGGGGCGGACTTAATCTGTGGCTCGCCGACGCTGGCAGATCGTACAGAGGTGAAGGAGTACTCCGACCTTCAGAGACACAGAGACACAAGTACACGGTCATACAGCCTCGCAGTGTAGATAAGAAATAATCTAGAACACGCGCAGACTCCCCCAAAATTCTATCGCATAGATGAAACAATTATCCTGAATATGCGTAGAGTATTCACAAAGCCCTGTCACATGCGCGCAGAGCCTATCCTTAGCTTGGCCGCATAGATGAGGCATCGTCTGTGACATGCGCGCGGAGCCTATTCTTGGCTTGGCCGTAGGGGTAAGGAATCATCTACAACATGCGTCTTTGAGATATTCGACCCTACTCATGGTCGCAAAATAGAAGCGACATGCGACAGGTGTTTATTTTCTTACAGACTTCGTTGAGACTGATGCATGTCTTCTTTATGCAGGTTTTACCTCCTTTCCTGGTGCCCATGATGGAGCATGAAAAGATATCATAGAATCCGTCATTCGAAGAGAATAACAATGCTATGCGACGGTTTGCCAAGAACTGATCCAAGAGACGAGGATGAACATCCTGCGTAGATGTCCCTGTTCATGCAACGCGCTAGTTGCGTTTCTTCCCTTTATGCGGCTTGCTATCGGCCGGGGGCCTGCGTTATCGATAACAGAATTTGGATTAATTGTCATTCATGTCTTCGGTCTTTCAGCATGGTTGAAAAGCGCCTGATCTCGCTCCTCCCTTGCTATCCATCAGTATGGATTCTTTTTCATATACTGGAGTTTGCACTATGGAGGGATGATCCAGAATGTATTGCTGCCTGCTGCTGGCTTCACTTGTGTCAGTAGCAAAAATAGCACGAAGGAACACCTCTAATGTAAAAGGTTTGTATCAACGAAACTTCATGGAGACCCTTAAAAATATATTTCCATCATATGTGCTCATGACCTTGAATACCAAAAAAAAATTCTCCAAAATGGATTTTCATCATATGTACTCATGACCTTGAATATTAATGATAAAGTCTCTCATTTCTCATAATTTCTTCTTGTATTTGTCATATTACATTTTATGGACTTTGGGTATTGTACTAGAGCTAATATGGACGTAGCACAATACTGTAGTTTGTTAAGGACATCTCATTGGGGAACTTTTTGGTGGACCTTATTACCTTCTACGTACCTGAGTACAAGTAATAAATTCGAAGCAAAAACCCTATCAGAGGTGATATGGATGTGATAGATTTTGTGGACCCATTACTTCTTGCACACCTGAGTGCCAGTAATAAGTTCAAAATAGAACCCTATCATACGTGATATGGACGTGATAGGTTTTATGGACTTAGAACCATTGGCATACTTAGGGTTAAGTACTGGTGATAAGTTTAGATAAAAATCGATATCAGATGTATTATGGACATGATAATCCATAGTCAATTAGTAAAGTTTGCTTAGAGGTAATGTGGACATGCCAAACTCTACTGGGGAAAAAGTTAGGATACTAGTTCAGAGGTGATATGGACGCGAACTAATGTCCAAAAAAATGGAACTAACTTTTGAATGGTCTACCTGAGAGTGTAGGTAGAATTGAGGGTTACTCCACTGGAGAACTTTTGAGGATCCATTATATATTGTGTATTCAGGACTCCTGAATATAGATAATGGATTTTAAAGTATTTGTAAAAAAAGTCCATATTGTAGTTATGCATTTGTTGGGAATGAACAACGGGAAATATAAATATTGTACACCTTAGCTGTCCTACTGGGGATAAAGGAAGTACAAGCCTAGTTCAGACATAGTACTTTTTAAGGAACTTATCGTTCATAGGTATCATGTGCAAGTCTCCATTGGATTTTGCTAGCCGGTAGGCACCGTTGGAGAATACGAACTCCACAATGAACGAGCCCTCTCATTTGGGTTAGAATTTATCGGTTGTCTTGTGGGTCATACCATTGGTCTTCTTACTGTTAAGACGAGGTCACCTACCCAAAATGTCCTTTCTTGAATCGTTTGTTAAAGGTTCCGGAGAGACGTGCTTGGTACAGCTAAATATGTTGTTGAGCTAGGAGACGCTTCTCATCGAGTCCCTCCAATTTTTGTAGCCGTCGACGGTAATTGTCGCCAACGGTTAACTGCTGGAGAGGGACACTCGGAGTGATAGAATTTGGATCTCGAGAGGGAGGACTGCCTCGCTCCCGTAGACTATGGAGAATGGCGTGCTGTCGGTTGGTATTTGGACCGTCGTACGATAGGCCCAAAGACATTCGTTGAGATTCTCGTTCCAGTCACGTTTGTTGGATGACATGAACTTCTTGAGTAACTTAACAATGGTCTTGTTGAATGCTTCTGCTAGACCATTTGCTGCTGGGTTGCAAGCAGTCGAGGCTACGTTCTGAATTTGGTTTTTGTCACAAAATCGGTATAAAGCATGACTTGCAAACTGCGAACCATTATCGTGGATGATCCTCCGTAGAAAACTGAAGCAGTATATAACATAATGCTTGATGAAGCTGATTAAGTTTGATGTCTTTACTTTAACAAGTGGTACGGCCTCCACCCATTTGGAGAAGTAGTCGATGATAGCCAAGATAAACCAATGTCCTTTAGATGATGGTGGACTAATTGGTCCAATAATGTACATTCCCCATGCTTCAAACGGCCAAGATGCTACCGTTGGGTGCAGGAATTCTGAGGGCTGGTGGATTAAGTCTGCATGGATTTGACACATTCGGCATTTTCTTGCATATTCGACTGCATCTGCTACCAATATCGGTCAATAGTTATCCATTCTCCGAAGATGGGCCTGAAGCTTAGGTTCGGGCTGTTGGACACTGCAAACACCGTCGTGAGCTTCACGGAGTGCTTGCTTTGCCTCTGCATTTTATAAGCATCATACCAGAAGCCCATTATAGGAACGATGATACAAAATCTTAGTAGCTGCATTGTAATAGAACCGGAGGGACCGTCTTCCGATTTAAGTGGCCTCCTTTGGGTCCTCAGGTATGATCCCCATAGACTGCGTAGTCGATGAATAAGAGTCTCCAGTCTTGTGTGTTAGTATCTGTCTCCACCGAATAGCTCAGGCACGTGCTGAGGTTGTTCTTTGTATAGACTAGTTCTCGACCGACCACAGTTATCAATTCATGCGTATTGAACAGGACGACCAAAGAGGCTGCGAGGCCGGCGAGGGCATCGGCCTCGATATTATGTAGTCAGGGTACGTGCTCTATAAAGAAGCAGTCAAAAATAGATATTAAACTGAGTGTGTCTTGATGCTAGGGGATCAAATCCTCATGTCAGACTTCGTACTCTCCTTGAATTTGACTGACGAACATCTTTGAGTCGCCATATGCCTTCAAGATTCCACCCCCACTTATTTAGCAAGTTATAGTCTAATAATGAGAGCGTTATACTCTGCTATATTGTTAGAGCATGACTTTATGAGAGATTAAGCACGATGAATTACCAAATTATAGGGAGAAATTAGTACTATCCTGACCCCCAGCGACGATATTGCCTTTGGGTCCTGTTCTTGAAGCATCGTAAAAGAATGTTCGCTAGACGGCCTCGTATGTGGTCATATTTGAGTCCACTACTTCTTCTGGGATTTTATCATAGAGCTTCAAGGTTTCAGGCATTGGATGACCTGCCAAAAAATTGGCCAATTGGCCTTTGACTACCTTCTGCGAAACGAATACTATGTCGTATGGAGACAATAATATCACCAATGTGACTAGGCGAGAGTTGAGCGCTCTGAGCCTAGTCATGAGAATGAAGGCACGATCATGTATTCATGTATCCATGGACGTCCCAACAAGATGTTATACGATACATCTACGTTTATGACTAGCAAGTGACCTTTGTTCGTAAGTCGCCAATTTAGCATTTTAAGCAAATCTTTCCCAGAGGATAGCTTCTTCCGACGTTGAATCCACTAATGGTGGTGTTATTCAACGCTAACCAATGCATTGGGATCCCGAGAGTCTGAAGCAAGCTGTAGGGGATGATATGGATAGAGGAACAAGGATCGATGTGCATTTGATCCACCTTAATGGCCCCTATGTAACCAGTGTGATAAAGAGGGTGATCACGACTCCTATTTTTAAGCAACATTTCATGTTCTAAAAATATAATATTTGGTATTGCTTCCATCGCATTATGACAGTAGGGGCATGCAACGGGGTCCTCGGCCAGCGGCTTGACCTGGGACAGATAAGAATCGATATTCTGTAACGCCTTACTTAGAGCATCTCGAGTATCTTTGGAGAGTCAGAGGATCTCGAAGAGTGATAACTTTGCCGGAGCATTGGCAAGATATGCCAATATGTCAAAGTTGTAGGGCTTGTCGAGCCCTTAAGCCATTTTCTTGCGCAACGACGTATCGAAGCAAGTCTCCTTCTGCTTTAACTTATTTGCTGTTGGGGGCTGGAATGGATTCGGATCATATGCAGTAGGTACAGATACAATGGTCGGCCGAATATAGTCTTTCGGGTCATTGTAGTCCTGTTGGTAGGCGAGGCCTGACCAAGTTGCCCCTGCCATGGCCTCTTCGATGGTGGAAGAAACCATGTGACAGGACTTGCCCTTCCGTTCCTTGGACTTGGTGGCAGAAGGTTCTGCTTGTTTCATCAGGTCCGAAGCAAGGTCTGGGTGAACCCACATGACCTCACCCCGAGGTATAGTATGAGGTATCAACCCATCTATTTGGTTGCAAGTTGTGAGGATATTGACAACCTCTATTGTTGCTTTAGAGATCGAGACCACTCCATCTTAGGCTTTCGTAGCAGGAAAATTACCAAACTGGAGGGACACCATATTGGCAGCGACTGTCTTGTCTTTAAAGTCTAAGTTGAGAGCTTTGTTGTCAATCAGGCGCTGGATATATCTCTTCAACACGTAGCAGTCCCGTGTCGAGTGGTGGATGTACCGGTGATAATAGCAATATTTGGGGTCGTTGACCTTGCCTGCCTGGTCCGGACGTCTAATATCGGGGAGTCCGAGCTTGTTCCCCTTCATTAGTACGTCAAAGATTTCCATGACGTCATCGTCTTTGAAAGAGTAGGTCTCTTTGGTTTTTGGAGCCTCTGCGGGCTTCTACTCAGGCTTCTTGGTTATATTGGCAACAAGGGGCGGGCGGTATTATCGCTGTTATTTTTGTTGTTGTAAGAACGTTTTCCCCTATCATCAACGATGGGGATCTGTATTCCCAAGAGGCGGGCATCCTTCACTTTCTTCTCAGCACCAAAAGCATTTATGATGAACGTCGTTCAGTCTTTGAACTAAGAGTCGTTCATCCAGAGTCTGACCGCGGGAAGAAGATTTCTCTGGCTGGCGTCCATCAGCATGGACTCAGGATTACCGAGGGATAACTTTAGCGCAGCTTGTCTGTGCCGCTCGATGTACTCCGGTACAGACTCTTTCTCTTTTTGTGTGATGTCCATTAGAGAGGACATCGTCATGTTATTTCATCCGTCATAGAATCGAGCGAGGAAAAGACCCTTAAGATCGCCAAATGACATAATATAGTTGTCTTGGAGGCTGCAGAACCAATTGAAGGCTACTCCAGACAATGCCCAAACAAAGAGCATGGTGAGGAGAGCGTCACTACGAGGAAGATGTCCCGTTGCCATCTCGAAGTAACTCAAGTCTTAACAAGGGGATATCTTCCTGTCAAATGGATTCAAGTTAAAGGGCTTGTACTTAGGAGGGTACGATACATCTCTGCACTCGAGGGGATACGGTTATCGAATTCTGAGCTCACGCAGTGAGTCTTGATTGCCCATTGAGTCTAGGCGGACCCGGAGTTCTCGTACCTCCCGTATTGCTTCCCGGGCTTCATATGCTGCGGAAGGAGCAGATGATCCAGGCAAGAGATGATTATCGCCAACGAGGGGAGCAGTTGCATTTGAATTCCCGTTGGTCCCGGGGTCCAGGCTTGCTTGACCAGAGGCCCTTGCGGGTTGGAAGGCCATGTTTACTTTGATCTCCAACATCGTCTGGGTCAAGGCTTGCATCAACGCACTCAGGGTCAGCAACAGGGTCTCGAGGCGCTATCGATCGCTAGGGACCTCGTGATCGCCCCTTCCATGTATACGGTTCTCATGTGGGGAGAGATGGATGGGACGGTAGATGCTGCACTTTTTGCCTCGGACCTTGTAGTGAGTAATTCTCAGAAAAAGTTGACAGTGTTGCATCCTCTTCAAAATCAGAGAAACACTACTCCCAACATAGTAAGATGCTTCTTATGGATGAGGGTGGCTACCCAGGGGTCTCAAAGTCTGTTCCTTAGGAATCATTGTCTCCTCGGAATATCGGGTTGTTGTAGAGTCCTAGAGGATCGCTACCCCCAGCTTGCAAAGCTGTCTGGGATCTCAAGAAGGAACTACCCCCAGCCGTTGATAGTTTCTTCTTTGAACGGGTGCCCAGGAAAACTCTTTATGCAGGTACGATTATTTTTCCTCTCAGGACCCGTCTTCTCGACCCGCTGGCCGAGAGTGGGGGGTTAAAGATGATGTATTTTCGGCCGCCTCTTGTGGAGGGGAATTTCCAGGCAGAATAACACGAGGCAAAGGACAGATCCTCCTCCCCCGGTGCTTGCATCTGTTGTCCGAGACGTTGCCGAATGGGTGCCTTGGGTTGTAGTCGTTGAAAAACCAACTTCCTATCTGTAGGTACTGCTACTTTGGTACATCAACAGTCGATGATGATGCTGGCACAGTGATGCCCTAAAGAGGATACCTCACATGCCATAGTTGTTTCCCTCACCTGGCGCTTATGATTGATCACGTTGCGCAAGTCAAGCGAGGGCTGACTCACCTTTACATCCTCTTTGTGAACGCGGGTGAACCGAGCACACGGACATATAAGTGTTTCTTTTGCTCCCTGACCTGGGGTTCATACAAAAACTAGCCCTAAGATACAGGCGAAAGACTTTTGAGACTGGCCATGTCTGCTTGCCACTGTGGGCAGGATGCATGGGTCGGTCTTGCATAAACTTTCATCAAAAGCGCGCAAAACAGTTAGCGGTGCATGCTGACGGTCCGTCAACTGAGCAGTTGCTTGAGCATTGCGACCTTGCACTATCCTAGACTTTTTTGACCTAGACACGCTGGCGTATAGTATGAAGAGTCCAAGTTGGAGTTTTTTCCATTTTTAGCAAGACGCATGGAGTCATCGCCTCATGAGATTCTGTAGAAGACAAAATCTTTATTATCGTCTGGGTGCATGCAACTATCTTCACAGTAGGCCGCGTACAGCTCAGTGTTGCATGCTTCTTTTTTTACTTTCTTCGAAGCAGGCTCATGGAGAGTGCATCAGCCCCTGAGTTTCTGGCATCATAGTGCTTTCCTCTGCCAGAGCTTAGGTGCTGAGCACTCTTCTCTTCAGTGGTGGCTGCGGCCTGAGCAGGGGCCGCATGTGTGGGCATGTGACGTGCCTCTTGAGCAGCAGGCAGAGAGGCAGGGAGCGCATGCTCCACAGTTGGGTGAGGCACAGCGGCCTTGGAGAGCCATGTCCTACGGTACTTCTTAGGCTTTGATAGCCTTGGTGAAGGGCTCGTGCTACCCTCCGACAACATCTCCTCGAAGGCTTGTTGGTCGAAGCGTACGACTAACATCCTCTGGGTAGACCCCAATTTCGTTGAGTCAGACTGCGTCACCAACTTTTTATCAGTGGAAAAGCTCGTCCCAGTAGAGTCTCCATCTTGTTCGCCATTAAAACCAGTTTGAACAAACTTTTGGTGTTTAATTCGTGAAAAAGAATACAAAGAAATCCTAAACAGAAAATCTAAGTACAAGTTTTTTTTTGTTCTAGGGAGTAGGCAATGGAGATCGAGCACTGCAGTAGCTCCTTTACTCCTTTGACGATCAGACTGAAGAAGAAAAATACTTTCTCTCTCTTGCATGTGTGTCTGCCTCTTTGTGCCTTCTCTTGTCTATCTGTGTGTGGGTATACCATACTAATATTTATAGCCATCGTGTAATATGACCAAGCGTGCGCATGTACCATAGGCGCATGGATTTTGGGAGCTGCCATGTGTATATCCTTAACAGGATGCAGTTCCAACCGTGGGAGCGAGTCCAGGCCGAGCTGTCACATGGTCGTTGTTGCGATTTGCTATTGCTGAAGATCTGGGAGGTTCTCATCTTTTATGTGCGTGAATTGGACAGCTTGACATATGGCCCACACTAAGTTGGAGAGAATTACTTCAGTCATAACAGAAAGATTTTATCTCTGAAAACTTTGCCACATTTGATGCATGGAGTTTGGGTCGCATGTGACACATAGAATGCATGGAGTCTGGAATGCATAGGGCCAGATACACATGGGACGCATGGAGTCTGGGATGCATGGGGCCAGAGACGCATGGGACGCATGGAGCCTTTGTCATGTTATACACGTGGCTCTGCATACCCTTCAGGAGTAAAGTTCATGCTGACGTGAGGTTCTGTCGTTTAGAGTGCTCACGTCTTTCGAGGCATTCAGAAAGTCATTTTTGTCAGAATTCTGTGTCAGACACAATCTAGTGTTAGATCTTTATGTGGCCAATATTGGGGCGCATGGATGCTATTTTTCTGGATCGCATAGTCATTCTGCGGCATGATTTCTTCTGAGTCGAATTTAGGGCGCGTGCTTGTTGGACACATGGATCTGGATTTTCCATGCTTCTACAAGCTCTTTTTAAAGGAAATATTCTCTTATGTGGGATCACTTTTTAAAACTCGCATCAAAGGCTACCAAGTATTAAACTTGTATTTTGTATGGTTTGTCAATTATCATAATGGGAGAGATTGTTGACACAAAGTACAAAACTATTGTCAAGTTGTACAGATTGTTAGTCACAGTCAACCTGATTTTGATAATCGACAAACACCATATCATGACCCGCACCCGAAAAATCGGGCATGAGTCATGGGTACGTCCAGCCTACGGGTCAGAATCGGCGGTAGAACGCTGTAAAAGTTCGTTCTAGGTCACAATCTATATCTCACAAAACCTGTCAATATCCTTTCCAAAAGAAGGGCAACCACACAATATATATATGAATACTCAATCACAATAAATAGGGGAAGAGTAAAAGCACGATATGATAGCAAAAGGAAACCAGAACCAAAGAGCAAGACAATATCCAAAATATACAAACCAAGGCTAAAATCCTACAACATCTCACAGGCAACAAAATAATAAGTACAATCATCCAAAATAACAACTGGGACAACCCAGGAAAATCCACCTAGCTAACTAGGGCGTTAAAGGCGTCTCCTCGACGGGCTCCTCCTCAGTCTCGGGGTCGCAACACTCCTCGACACCTGGATCGTAGAAAGTCGGGCAGAAATCCTCAGGATCCTCTGAAAAAAATATGTCCAGTCAGGACTGGAGCGAAGTACATAACTCTGAAAGCAACTCCAAATACATGGTAAGGTGTATATGACTAGCAATAGAAAAGTATACAAGATGCACAGGAAAATAAATACATGCTGGGGCAGATAAAGTAGCTGCAATATAAACTGGAGAACAATACAAGTAGAGAAGTAACTGCATATGAGAAAACATGAATACTAGCTAAGTGCCTTGAGCACAAGTTCGTTATGTGATCGGCTTAGGTTGCACATGAATAAACTACGATAACTCCGTTATGCGTGAGTTGCATAACCGACATACACATGAATATTGTTTGGCTTTGATCACATAACCAACTCCTACTCCCCTCCCCCACTAATACTCTTGGATCCAACCACGGCATGCTACGTACATGATAAATAGCTCACGCACATGAAGGCGAGAGCACAACAAGCACATGATAGCACATGAGAATCAATACCCGAAGCACATGATGAAATACACGTGATAGAGTACCCGCTGAACACGGTAAGGGGGATAGCATCTCATGACGGAATCCACTAGTACCATCTCGTGTAATAATATGTCAGAATCAAGTATTACAGTTCTAGAACAGGTGATATAAACGCTATCATAAAATGAAAACTATCAGAGGTAGGTACTCGCCTGACGTCCTGAGCAACTGATGAGGATCGAGATCCGGACCGGTGTCGCAAGAACCTATTGCGAAAAGCAAGATTAAATAGGTTTCTAAGGAGTTAAACTGATATAAAATAATTAAAAATAGGCTTCTAGGGATATTCTAGGTCGAACGGGTCAAACCGGTGGAATTCGGGTCAAAAAGTCAACCCGGGGTCCAAAAAGTCAACTCTAGGTCAAAACTAGGTCAAACGTCGACTTTTACGGTCAACGAGGACAATTATGGTCAATACTAGGTCAAACTAGGGTGCCCCTAAAATTCTTGGTCAAAACTAGCTCATTAAGCTAGTAAACTCTCAAACTCGCCTCCTCTAGATACCGGGATACCCTCGGTATCCGATACCTCGACCTAGGTTACGCACCCCGCCTATACCCGCTAAAACATATGCTAGCACGCGTAAATATATACACATATACATAAAAACCTATCTCTAAACTTATCCCTAGGCAAATGCTTAAAAATCCCGCTCGAAACTCAATACCTTGGATATCTCAAGGTATTGAGATACCATGATATCTCAAGGTATTGAGATATCGCCCAATACCCCTCTAACTAACTATTTATGAATATAGATATACCCCTAGTTAATAATCTAGGATAGAATATATATATATCTTACATATACATACATACACCTACGTATCTATATGCATATATATAGATATATCCACAAACACACATATATATATCCACCTCAAATACATATATATCTATATCTAATTATAACATATATCTATCTAGTTATATGTATATATACCTATACCTATACATATAGATATATATATATATATATATATATATATAACTACCTACCTATCTATCTATCTATCTATCTATCTATCTATCTATCTATCTATCTATCTATCTATCTAATATCTATCTATCTATCCATAAATCTATCTATCTATCTATCCATAAATCTATCTATCTATCTATCTATCTATCTATCTATCTATCTATCTATCTATCTATCTATCTATTCCTAAACCTCTCTCACCCTCGCTACTAGCTGCTACTGCGGCGAATGCCGCACACGCTGCTGCTGCTTACACTGCTGCTGCTGTGCACTGCTCCCCCGCTGTACTGCCTTGCTGCCCCCACAAGCACACGAACACGCACACACATAAACACATACACAGACACACACACATATATACATATATACTTACACGTAAACACATACACAGATTGTCTGAGTGCAGCGGAGTCATAAACGTATAGCGATTTGATAACAGGTTCACTGAGTTGACAAATATAGCGGAAGCATTGAAACACAAGTTGAAGTAAAGCAAGCTCTTTTATTGATATGAACATGTGTTACAGGCGGCGTATAGCCGAGATTACAAGTCGCTCAAGTCTCTCTCTCTGAAACAGTAAAAGCGTGCCAAGTGGCTACAACTGTGGAATGAATGTACAGGCGATGGTCAGGCGATGCTCCAACATTATGTCTTGTATACGTGCTTCAGTTCCGGATGCACCGTTGCAAGGCTTTAGAGGGATCTCCTGGCCTTAGCACGCACGTTGGAGGCATCCGCACCGAACGAGGTTCTCCCGCACCCTGCATACAAACTGGTGGATTATCAGTACATTGAATGCACTGGTGGGGAAGCTACTCGCCCGCTCGAAAAATCCAAACACGTAATACAGGTTCCATGCACAACTATTAAGTTGTCTTTCTAGTTGCCTTAGGATCAGTTTCATGCAAACATTGAATAGCCTAACGTGTCGGGCAGTGCGCCGTGCAACATGAGAGAAAATACGGCGAGACTTACCAACTTACCATTCCTTTCCTGTCCAAGGCAAACATGATTAATTCAAGCACGGTAAGTATAAACATTCAGGAGGCATAGCATATGCAAACAGGAGGGTTCTTATAACATGATCGTTCAGGTGTTAAGTTATTCATTGATGCTATGCAATGACTCGCACGCGGATAGCCGCTAAGCGAGGATGACTTGTTTATCTTCCATTTTACAAGCAAGCATTGAATAGTTATAATGTTCAAGTTTAAACACACGAGGTGGACAGAGTCATGGATAAGGATAACATGCAACGAGAGCATACGATGAACACACGATACACTGCAAGTTATCCCATCCGCACACGATGACTAAGCCACAAGTTTAATTGCACACGATGATCACTGGCTTGATGCCATAATGGACTAGTCATGGACATGGATAGCAAGCAAAGGGAGCTCATATTGAATACACGATAACACACGATGCGTTGCAAGCTATCCAGTCCGCACACGATGACTACACACGAAGTCTGCCCGGATCGGATCGGTGCCAGTGCCCCAGCACCGTCCGCAGAACTTATACCCTTGTGCACAAGTTGTCCATGATCGAACACGATTATTAATTTATACACGAGCACACGAGATTCATTTAGCTATTGGATATGCACAGTCTCCTGGGCTGCTGTAAGCCCGTACACGAGGGAGACTTGCAGGGAGATCCGAATACCTGAATGAGTCTTGCCACAGGAGCATGATTCTTTTACTTGGCATGATACAGTCCCCTGGATCGGGAACTGCCTTGGTGACCTAACGGTCCCGAATACTTGCGGGTTCATTCAGGCACGGAATGACTACTTTGTAGTCTTCCGAGGTTTGGATAAAAATAATGCACATTCAAGCAGACAAGCATGCATTTCTAAGGAACATAAGCAGACACGTTGCTCGGACCCGAAGGTAAGCCGAGAATTGAAACCGTTAAGGGACTTAGCATGCGAGGGTCTGAATATAAGCAGTATTTCAATTTCCATGTTCTAACAAGCAATACAAGTTGGGATTATTCCCTTAGCTAGGTGCATTGGATTTATTAGCATGCAGGGGGTGAATCACCTAGCGACTAGCATGAATATTCCAGATTTTATGTGTGCTGGCTAAGCAAAGACAAGTTTACCGTAGCCACCCACCTTAGCGATGATTCGCCTCGGTAGAGCGATACGTCTGAGCGAGCCTCTGAAAGCCTAAGCCAAATTCATGTAGGGACAAGTCTGGATATCCTTTGCTTCTTGTTTGAGGCAAAGCGGGTCGGGACAGTTGCACTATTGTCGTTTGAGACGGCAGTCCGCTTGAGCTGAACGGGGTGTTAGATCCTACCCAAGTTAGAAAAAGTCTCGTCCTCGAGACTTACTGAGGACAAGCAGTAATCTAGGGTTGAGGTAATCCTAGACAAGTTATTGTACTTGTTCATTTGGATATTCACTTGCACAAGCTTCGAAATCAGCATATCGCTTAGATTGGATCGTACGCACTTTCGAAGGGCCCCTCTAGCGTGAACACGTCAACCAGCTCAGTGATAGCGAAGTCTTAGCACTCGAGTTTCACCTTTTCTTAAGTCTTGGATGGTGCACTAGTTCAAGGCGTCCCTCGAATAGATGCATTCAACCAAACTTAGGGTTAGTAAAAATCGGACAAGCTACTAGCGATACTCTCAAGGGTTCGCACAGGTTGGCACAAAGGCCACTCGCAGCATACAACCAGACAAGCAAGCATAACATTCAAAACGTATTTTGAAAGTATTTAGACTTATTGTTGGAACATCCCATCGAGGCATAGAGAGAGAGCGTGCACATAACCCACGAACGAGCTTTCGAAACAGAGATATCGAATTGAGGCCAAAGGCGTAGAAGCCAGGCTCCGATACCAACATGTCACACCCCGATCTCCCGCAGGCTATTTCGGCCGTTCCCGCTAGGCGGGAATCACCCTCGCCAGCGCTCCCGCGGAACGATCGCTTTGACCCATCCGGATGTGATGCCGCACGAGCGTGATCCACGCCCGTGCAAGGCCATGGTTCATTGGCTGGCGGCAAGATTTCTAAGCCACAGAGTCGCACAGATTGTCTGAGTGCAGCGGAGTCATAAACGTATAGCGATTTGATAACAGGTTCACTGAGTTGACAAATATAGCGGAAGCATTGAAACACAAGTTGAAGTAAAGCAAGCTCTTTTATTGATATGAACATGTGTTACAGGCGGCGTATAGCCGAGATTATAAGTCGCTCAAGCCTCTCTCTCTGAAACAGTAAAAGCGTGCCAAGTGGCTACAACTGTGGAATGAATATACAGGCGATGGTCAGACGATGCTCCAACATTATGTCTTGTATACGTGCTTCAGTTTCGGATGCACCGTTGCAAGGCTTCAGAGGGATCTCCTGGCCTTAGCACGCACGTTGGAGGCATCCGCACCGAACGAGGTTCTCCCGTACCCTGCATACAAACTGGTGGATTATCAGTACATTGAATGCACTGGTGGGGAAGCTACTCGCCCGCTCGACAAATCTAAACACGTAATACAGGTTCCGTGCACAACTATTAAGTTATCTTTCTAGTTGCCTTAGGATCAGTTTAATGCAAACATTGAATAGCCTAACGTGTCGGGCAGTGCGCCGTACAACATGAGAGGAAATACGGCGAGACTTACCAACTTACCATTCCTTCCCTGTCCAAGGCAAACATGATTAATTCAAGCACGGTAAGTATAAACATTCAGGAGGCATAGCATATACAAACAGGAGGGTTCTTATAACATGATCGTTCAGGTGTTAAGTTATTCATTGATGCTATGCAATGACTCGCACGCGGATAGCCGCTAAGCGAGGATGACTTGTTTATCTTCTATTTTACAAGCAAGCATTGAATAGTTATAATGTTCAAGTTTAAACACACGAGGTGGACAGAGTCATGGATAAGGATAACATGCAATGAGAGCACACGATACGCTGCAAGTTATCCCATCCGCACACGATGACTAAGCCACAAGTTTAATTGCACACGATGATCACGGGCTTGATGCCATAATGGACTAGTCATGGACATTGATAGCAAGCAACGGGAGCTCATATTGAATACACGATAACACACGATGCGTTGCAAGCTATCCAGTCCGTACACGATGACTACACACGAAGTCTGCCCAGATCGGATCGGTGCCAGTGCCCCAGCATCGTCCGCAGAACTTATACCCTTGTGCACAAGTTGTCCATGATCGAACACGATTATTAATTTATACACGAGCACACGAGATTCATTTAGCTATTGGATATACACAGTCTCCTGGGCTGCTGTAAGCCCTCACACGAGGGAGACTTGCAGGGAGATCTGAATACCTGAATGAGTCTTGCCACAGGAGCATGATTCTTTTACTTGGCATGATACAGTCCCCTGGATCGGGAACTGCCTTGGTGACCTAACGGTCCCGAATACTTGCGGGTTCATTCAGGCACGGAATGACTACTTTGTAGTCTTCCAAGGTTTGGATGAAAATAATGCACATTCAATCAGACAAGCATGCGTTTCTAAGGAACATAAGCAGACACGTTACTCGGACCCGAAGGTAAGTCGAGAATTAAAACCGTTAAGGGACTTAGCATGCGAGGGTCTGAATATAAGCAGTATTTCAATTTCCATGTTCTAGCAAGCAATACAAGTTGGGATTATTCCCTTAGCTAGGTGCGTTGGATTTATTAGCATGCAGGGGGTGAATCACCTAGCGACTAGCATAAATATTCCAGATTTTATGTGTGCTGGCTAAGCAAAGACAAGTTCACGTTGCCACCCACCTTAGCGATGATTCGCCTCGGTAGAGCGATACGTCTGAGCGAGCCTCTGAAAGCCTAAGCCGGATTCCTGTAGGGATAAGTCTGGATATCCTTTGCTTCTTGTTTGAGGCAAAGCGGGTCAGGACAGTTGCACTATTGCCGTTTGAGACGGCAGTCCGCTTGAGCGGAACGGGGTGTTACAGCCTATACGCCACGGCACCGACCCTCTCAAGGATACGGAAGGGTCCGACGAAATGTGGGCTAAGCTTCCCGCCTCCACCAAAGCGAATTGTGCCCCGCGTCAAAAAAATCCTCAGGAACACCAGATCTCCAACCTAGCACAAACAAGGTCTCTGCACTTAGTCTAAAATAAGCAATCACAAGCAAACATAAGAACAAAATCTAGATTCTAAGCTATACCTCGAACTCCAAATGTCTCCGGTGGCTATCGGCCCAATGTCGCTACATGTCCGGCACCACCCGAAGTCTATCTCTAATGAGCTTGATCTTCTCCGCTGCATCAATCACCATCTCCGGGCCAAGCAAAGCTCTCTCGCCTATATCATCCCATGATAACGGAGTGCGACACCTACGTCCATACAATGCCTCAAATGGTGACATCTCGATACTGGCTTGGTAGCTGTTGTTGTAAGCAAAATCTACCAAGTGCAAGTGATCCTCCCAAGAGCCTCTGAAATCCAAAACACAAGTGTGAAGCATGTCCTCAAGTGTCTGAATGGTCCTCTCTGACTGACCATCTGTATGTGGATGATATGCACTACTAAACTTGAGCTGGGTGCCCAAGCTAGCCTGCAGACTCCTCCAGAAATATGAGGTAAAGCGACTGTCCCGATCTGATACTATGCTCACAGGGACTCCATGCAGTCTGACTATCTAGCGCACATACATCTTTGCAAGTCTCTCTGTAGACGTACCCACTTTGAATGGTAAAAAATGGGCCGATTTGGTCAACCTGTCCATGATGACCCAAATCGCATCCTTCCCGCCTGGAGAACAGGGAAGTCCAGAAACAAAATCCATGGTCACATGCTCCCATTTCTACTCCGGAATGGGTAACGGCTGGAGCAATCCTCCTGGCCTCTGCCTCTTCGCCTTCACCTGCTGGCACACTAAGCATCGGGATACGAAGCACGCTACCTCCCACTTCATCCCGTACCACCATACATGCTCTCTCAGATCTCTATACATCTTATTGGCACCTGGATGCATAGAGTACTGGGATCGATGCACCTCCTGAAGAACCTCCTCGCGCAACGACCCACTCGGTACACACAACCTGGTACCGTGCCGCAATGAACCATCATCAGCAATGGTGAAGTCATCTGACAATCCAATCTGAACCTGCGCCCTGATGCTCCTCAGGGACTCGTCCTCAAACTGTATAGCCCTGATCCGGTCTACCAACTCTGACTGAATCTGCAGTCCCCACATTTGCATCTCAACTCCAGGCACTATCACCTCAATGCCCAAGCTCTCTAGATCTGGCAGAAGATAATGATCTGTAGTCAGGCACATAGCTACCGGATACCTGCTCAGTGCATCCGCAACTACGTTCGCCTTCCCTGGATGGTACTGCAACAATATGTCGAAGTCTTTCATCAACTCCAACCATCTCCTCTGCCTCATGTTCAGCTCTTTTTGGGTAAACACATACTTCAAGCTCTTGTGGTCTGTAAAGATCTCCACACGCTCTCCGTATAAATAGTATTTCTATAACTTCTGAGCAAAGATGACCGCTGCCAACTCTAAATCGTGGGTAGGGTAGTTCTTCTCATGAGGACGTAATTGCCTAGAAGCATAGGAAATCACCCTCCCATTCTGCTGTAACACACAATCCAGTCCCTTCCCCGATGCATCACTATAGATAGTGAATCCTCCAGATCCTGATGGCAACATCAACACTGGAGCTGTCGTCAACCTCCTCTTCAGCTCATCAAAGGCGATCTGGCACTCCTCTGACCAAACAAACTCCACGTCCATCCGAGTTAGCCTGGACAATGGCTCTGCAATTCGGGAAAAATTCTGAACAAATCTCATGTAGTAACCTGCCACTCCCAGGAAACTCCTGACCTCGGCTACTGAACTCGGAGCACCCCATGCCTCAACTGCCATGATCTTCCTCGGATCCACCGAGATCCCCTCTCCAGTCACCACATGACCAAAGAATTCAACCTTGTCAAGGAAAAACTCTGTAAACCCCCTGAATTTTTAAAATTTTAAAAACTGGATTTTTCATAATTTTCTGGAATTTTCTGGGATTTTTCTGTAATTTAAAAACAGGGTTTTAATTATTCAATAATTTTTAATTGATATTAAATGATATTAAAATAGTATGAAAATAATATTTTCGGATGTAAAATGAAAAACTGGACTTAGGGCAATTTTTCTGGAATTTATCGGACCCCGGACCTATTTTTAAAACACCTAAATTTAATTATTTAATTATTTAATTATTTATTAAATTAATTATTGATTTTTAAAAAAAAAGTTATTATTATAATTATTATTATTATTTTTTAAATAAAAATAAACCCAGCCCAGCCCGTTGGGCCGGCCCAGCCCGGCCCAACAGAGCCAGCCCAACCCGAGCACTAGCGGGTCGGGTCGGATCCAACAGACCCGACCCGGACCCGCAAAAAAACCCGACCCGCCACGATCCCTCTCCCCCGCTCGGCCCGCAACCGCCCCGCGTCGCGCGCCGCCTCCGCCGCGCCCGCGCCGCGCTGCCCGCCACGACCCGCCCCACGTCGGCCCAGCCCTCCGCCTCGCCCGGCCATCCCCCAGCCTATAAATATCCCCGCTCCTCTCCCCTCCGGTCCCCCACCGTGCCACCACCCTCCACCGCCTCGACCCCCCCTAGCCCCGCCCGCGGCCACCGCCATCGCCACCGCCTCTGCCCACCGCTGCGACGCCGCCGCAGCCCGGCTCCTCCCTCCTCTCTTCTCCCCTCCAGCGTCCCGCTCCACCGTCCCCGTCGACAGCTCCAGCAACAGCAGCAGCGGCAGCTCCGCCGCCCCCGCGCCGCCGGCAAGCCTCGAGCGCCGCGCCGCCTCGCCGCCCGTGCCCCAGCCTCCTCCGCCTGAGCACCGGCCGCCCTCCGCCGCAGCACCGCCGGCCAGGGGAGAAAACCCTAACCCTAACCCTAAATTGGATCCCCTGTGTCTGACACGAGTCGGACACGTGTCGGACACGATTTTGACCCCGGTTTCTCGGGTCCCTTCAGGTGCGTGTAACTTTTTGCTCGTAGCTCCGTTTTCGATTCCGCAAATTGCGTTGCGAAGCCTGTATGACCCTCTCGGTGTCCGGATAAACTGTTCGGGGCATCGCGTCCTGTGGTGATCGCACACCGCGATCCAAAAACAGGAAAAACCCAGACCCTGTTTTACCCCAGAACCGAGTCCGCCCCGCCAAACGGGACGACTTGGTCGCGCGCGGTCTTCACAGATACGTGCGCCTCGTCGATACGGACGTGTGGATTTTCGCGGAAGTCGATTTGGGTGTGCGTGCACACCGGAATCAACGCGTATCCGCGGACATCGTCCCGTATCCGTCTTTTCTGCAATTCATCCTAACTTTGTGTACACACGTCGGATCAAGACGAAACTTGCGCCATCGGACTCGTAGCGATACGCTGGTCCTGTGGGTCAAGTTTGGTTCGATTCTGAGAACGTTGACAAAATCGCGTGTCGTGGGCCCCACAGGCCCCGCTCGACGGGCGATTTTGTGAACGGCTCATCGGAATCCAATTTTGGAAGTTTCGTTGGGTTCGTATCAGCGTTTCTGACCTGTTGACACTAAGTTTGGTGAATTTGGAGACCGTTGACCCTGACGCGTTTTTCGGTGCAAAGCGGGCCCACCGGTGGACCCCGTTTTTGCCCGAAACTGCCGTTTCTGCCCTTGTCTTCAAATTGGACCCAAGGACAGGCGTTTCTAGCTGATTGATACTTTCTGGATCTGATGGTGATGTTTGTTTCAGCAACCGGACTACCGCCTGCAATTCCCGCCGAGGTCAGAACTGCAACCCGAACCGGAACCACAGGCAAGTGTACCTTGCCAAATCCTGCAGCTTGCTAATTATTTTCTGGATTTAATTATGCAATAATGGACAAGTAAAGCTTGCCAATTCTCAGTAATTCTTGACATAGTATTGTACTTGATTTCATTAATTGTAAACTTGTTTAACTGCTTAACCTAGGAAACGGGTGACGCGCTTAGTGTCCGATCATAGTCGGGTGCCAACTCCGTACGCGGGGTTGTGTAACGTCACATAGACATGGATAACGAGACTCGATAATTCTCGTACTTGTCCTATCAAGTACACCAGAACCCAGGACACTTGACACTATTTCATGAGACAGAGTCTTCCTGAGACATTCGAGGTAATTCTGTATAGGATGCATGGTTATGACATAGACTTTACATTCTTCGACATTTGATTCTTAGATATTAGACTTGCTGCATTAGTTATAATCGTGCGTGACATGGACATGAGGCATCGTGGACATGAGACGTGGGATTACATTGGGTGGAAAGAGACACACAGACTACAGGCTGATATTATATATAAAACATAGTATATAACATAGTGTAGTTCATAGTTATTGCCGCTACCGGCTCCCCGACACAGAGCTTGTAGTGGCTTCAGCCTGAGTTCTAGTGCGGCTCTCATGTTGCATATCACTTAGCTGGTTACATAGCTTACCCCCTTGTTTAATTAACTGCTGCACTGTATTTATTTGGCTTGTATTTTCTGTACCTTGCTGTCCCCTGAGGACCTGGATCCGGATTATGTCCCCAGGTACAGCTGAAGAGAACTACCCAGAGGTGTACGGTACCGGAGCGCTCCTTGGAGCAGAACAAGGAACAGAGGACGAAGTAGTGGCCAAAGATTTCTCCTGAGCACCGGCTTCTACTACACAGTATTTCCACTTTTCAGCATTCATTCCTGTCTATTTTTCCTTAAATGTAACAGAATAATTCTCGGAATTGTTTCCCGAGATAACTTTATTTGATATTGCATACTTATTTCTATTGCATTTATTTTCTGGCAATTAATCTGTGTTATTTCTGTGGATGAGATTAGGTTTACCTGAGACTTGTAACATATTACTGTTAGACTACAGCTTAAGCGTGCCCTGATGGATCCATTAAATTGGGTTGTCCATCGGTGCGTGCTGCTGGCCATTGCTCACGCTTCTCCAGTCCCTCGACATTTTGGGACTGGGGCGTGACATGGTTTTTGTGGTGGCCCATGCAGGTCTACGACTAAATTGTTCAGTTTTAACTTAGGGACCGAACAGGCCTGCAATAAGATAGGATAAGTTTTTAGGATCTCATCCACTTGCTTGAATCGTTTTTGATCTCTATATCGACTTCAAATAATTTACTTGCATCTTGCCTTGATTCCTGTACGCCTCTTACTGGGTATTTTGGATACAGGAAGATGGACCCACAAGAATGCAACGAGACTCCCGTCGGAATACCCCAAGCTACAGGTGTCACCTACGACGACGAAGTGACACCAGTCGGAGGAATTCCCACAACTAGCCAGCAGGCAGGTCAACCTACCTCCCGATTCCGACGCGATGACATTCCACCTCCGTCGCAGTTCGTCCCACCAACGCCCGTACTCCCACAAGGACAGCCAATTGACGGGCAGCAGATATTCCAAATGATCTACGCGATGATGCAAGCTCAGCAACAAGTCCAACACGAGGCACAGCATCGCGAAGCTAATTTCTGGAGGGACAGCATCGTAACTGTACTGGAGCAGGCCAACCTACCAGCCCGACGGCCATCTACAGGCTCTATCACTGACTTCCGCCAACTGAAGCCCCGTACCTTCTCAGACAAGGAAGAGCCCACAGAAGTTCATGAATGGCTCACCAACATTCGGCATCAACTTGAAGCAGCTAAGCTACCACGGGAACGTTGGATGACTGCCGTCCGAATGCAATTGATGGATAATGCTCATCACTGGTGGCTATCCGAGGAGACACGACTCGGACCAGACCGAGTCACTTGGGAAGAGTTTTCCAGGCTCTTCCAGGAGATGTACATTCCGGCTATCGCACGATCAGAACTTCGGGACAAATTCAACCGTCTCACTCAGGACTCTATGACAGTGGAAGAGTACAACGCGGAATTTATTCGTCTGAGCCGCTTCGCCCCAACCCTGATCCCGACAGAGGAAGAGAAGGCCGAGAAATTCTTCGACGGACTGAACATTGAGCTACAGAAACTCATCGGATCCGTCGCACCTACCTCCTACTCGGATGTTCTCGCTGCAGCCCGACGCATGGAACGCGTCACCAGGAGAGAGTCTCGCCTCAAGCGGCCAATCACCACAGCACCAGACAGATCATCACCGGGAGAATCTGTAAAGAGATCTCACATGCACCAGCCACCGAGGACAGCTTCGCAGACCCTTCCTACCTGTCACTACTGCGGCAAGATAGGCCATGTCGAGAGGGACTGCAGACGCAAGTTGGGATTGTGCCTGATTTGCGGCACCAATCGGCACATAGCCAAGGACTGTCCTCAGCATCGAGATGGAGCACCAAGGGCAAACCAACCTGCTTTACCAGCACCTAGGCCACCTCTGGCTCCTCAGGCAGCACTCTTCCAGCAGGCCCAGCAGCAGCAGAGGAATCTACCTCAAGGACGAGGGCAAGCTTATGCGTTGACTGTGCAGAACGCTGATGCGAGTAAGTGATTTGTAGTTATTCGTTTTAGTCTTGTTGTAGTTCGTGCCCGCTGGTTCGTGACCTCAGCCCCAACCTAGTAAATTACAACCTGTTAATAACAACCTGGTTTTCATAAAAGTTGTAGATCTTTTGTTTTAACTAGATTTTCAGGAAGTGCATAACTTTCATTTTTAGGGAAACGGTATTTCCCTAAGTATCTTGTGATGTGTTTTCAAACGATGCTTGCGACCGCGTCATCTCTGTTGACCGGTTATTCTTTTGATTGCGAGGACGCAATCCTCTTAAGGGGGGTAGATTGTAAACCCCCTGAATTTTTAAAATTTTAAAAACTGGATTTTTCATAATTTTCTGGAATTTTCTGGGATTTTTCTGTAATTTAAAAACAGGGTTTTAATTATTCAATAATTTTTAATTAATATTAAATGATATTAAAATAGTATGAAAATAATATTTTCGGATGTAAAATGAAAAACTGGACTTAGGGCAATTTTTCTGGAATTTATCGGACCCCGGACCTATTTTTAAAACACCTAAATTTAATTATTTAATTATTTAATTATTTATTAAATTAATTATTGATTTTAAAAAAAAAGTTATTATTATAATTATTATTATTATTATTATTTTTTAAATAAAAATAAGCCCAGCCCGTTGGGCCGGCCCAGCCCGGCCCAACAGAGCCAGCCCAACCCGAGCACTAGCGGGTCGGGTCGGATCCAACAGACCCGACCCGGACCCGCAAAAAAACCCGACCCGCCACGATCCCTCTCCCCCGCTCGGCCCGCAACCGCCCCGCGTCGCGCGCCGCCTCCGCCGCGCCTGCGCCGCGCTGCCCGCCACGACCCGACCCACGTCGGCCCAGCCCTCCGCCTCGCCCGGCCATCCCCCAGCCTATAAATATCCCCGCTCCTCTCCCCTCCGGTCCCCCACCGTGCCACCACCCTCCACCGCATCGACCCCCCTAGCCCCGCCCGCGGCCACCGCCATCGCCACCGCCTCCGCCCACCGCTGCGACGCCGCCGCAGCCCGGCTCCTCCCTCCTCTCTTCTCCCCTCCAGCGTCCCGCTCCGCCGTCCCCGTCGACAGCACCAGCAACAGCAGCAGCGGCAGCTCCGCCGCCCCCGCGCCGCCGGCGAGCCTCGAGCGCCGCGCCGCCTCGCCGCCCGTGCCCCAGCCTCCTCCGCCTGAGCACCGGCCGCCCTCCGCCGTAGCGCCGCCGGCCAGGGGAGAAAACCCTAACCCTAACCCTAAATTGGATCCCCTGTGTCTGACACGAGTCGGACACGTGTCGGACACGATTTTGACCCCGGTTTCTCGGGTCCCTTCAGGTGCGTGTAACTTTTTGCTCGTAGCTCCGTTTTCGATTCCGCAAATTGCGTTGCGAAGCCTGTATGACCCTCTCGGTGTCCGGATAAACTGTTCGGGGCATCGCGTCCTGTGGTGATCGCAAACCGCGATCCAAAAACAGGAAAAATCCAGACCCTGTTTCACCCCGGAACCGAGTCCGCCCCGCCAAACGGGACGACTTGGTCGCGCGCGGTCTTCACAGATACGTGCGCCTCATCGATACGGATGTGTGGGTTTTCGCGGAAGTCGATTTGGGTGTGCGTGCACACCGGAATCAACGCGTATCCGCGGACATCGCCCCGTATCCGTCTTTTCTGCAATTTACCCTAACTTTGTGTACACACGTCGGATCAAGACGAAACTTACGTCATCGGACTCGTAGCGATACGCTGGTCCTGTGGATCAAGTTTGGTTCGATTCTGAGAACGTTGACGAAATCGCGTGTCGTGGGCCCCACAAGCCCTGCTCGACGGGCGATTTTGTGAACGGCTCATCGGAATCCAATTCTGGAAGTTTCGTTGGGTTCGTATCAGCGTTTCTGACCTGTTGACACTAAGTTTGGTGAATTTGGAGACCGTTGACCCTGACGCGTTTTTTGGTGCAAAGCGGGCCCACCGGTGGATCCCGTTTTTGCCCGAAACTGCCGTTTCTGCCCTTGTCTCCAAATTGGACCCAAGGACAGGCGTTTCTAGCTGATTGATACTTTCTGGATCTGATGGTGATGTTTGTTTCAGCAACCGGACTACCGCCTGCAATTCCCGCCGAGGTCAGAACTGCAACCCGAACCGGAACCACAGGCAAGTGTACCTTGCCAAATCCTGCAGCTTGCTAATTATTTTCTGGATTTAATTATGCAATAATGGACAGGTAAAGCTTGCCAATTCTCAGTAATTCTTGACATAGTATTGTACTTGATTTCATTAATTGTAAACTTGTTTAACTGCTTAACCTAGGAAACGGGTGACGCGCTTAGTGTCCGATCATAGTCGGGTGCCAACTCCGTACGCGGGGTTGTGTAACGTCACATAGACATGGATAACGAGACCCGATAATTCTCATACTTGTCCTATCAAGTACACCAGAACCCAGGACACTTGACACTATTTCATGAGACAGAGTCTTCCTGAGACATTCGAGGTGATTCTGTATAGGATGCATGGTTATGACATAGACTTTACATTCTTAGACATTTGATTCTTAGATATCAGACTTGCTGCATTAGTTATAATCGTGCGTGACATGGACATGAGGCATCGTGGACATGAGACGTGGGATTACATTGGGTGGGGAGAGACACACAGACTACAGGCTGATATTATATATAAAACATAGTATATAACATAGTATAGTTCATAGTTATTGCCGCTACCGGCTCCCCGACACAGAGCTTGTAGTGGCTTCAGCCTGAGTTCTAGTGCGGCTCTCATGTTGCATATCACTTAGCTGGTTACATAGCTTACCCCCTTATTTAATTAACTGCTGCACTGTATTTATTTGGCTTGTATTTTCTGTACCTTGCTGTCCCCTGAGGACCTGGATTCGGATTATGTCCCCAGGTACAGCTGAAGAGAACTACCCAGAGGTGTACGGTACCGGAGCGCTCCTTGGAGTAGAACAAGGAACAGAGGACGAAGTAGTGGCCGAAGATTTCTCCTGAGCACCGGCTTCTACTACACAGTATTTCCACTTTTCAGCATTCATTCCTGTCTATTTTTCCTTAAATGTAACAGAATAATTCTCGGAATTGTTTCCCGAGATAACTTTATTTGATATTGCATACTTATTTCTATTGCATTTAATTCCTGGCAATTAATCTGTGTTATTTCTGTGGATGAGATTAGGTTTACCTGAGACTTGTAACATATTACTGTTAGACTACAGCTTAAGCGTGCCCTGATGGATCCATTAAATTGGGTTGTCCATCGGTGCGTGCTGCTGGCCATTGCTCACGCTTCTCCAGTCCCTCGACATTTTGGGACCGGGGCGTGACAAACTCACACTTCGAAAGCTTTCCATAAAGCTTCTCCTTCCTGAGAGTCTCCAGCACTATCCTCAGATGCTCCTCTGGGGTCTTCGAATACACCAAGATATCATCTATAAACACTGCTACAAACCTGTCCAAATGCTGGTAGAACACCTTGTTCATCAGATTCATGAACACTGTCGGGGCATTAGTCAACCCAAACGGCATCACCATGAACTCATACTGTCCATACCTAGTCCGAAAAGCTATCTTCGGAATATCCTCCCGCCTGACCTTCACCTGGTGGTAGCCTGTCCTCAGATCAATCCTGGAAAACACCCTCGCTTCGCTCAACTGGTCAAAGAGATCATCAATACGTGGCAGCGGATACTTGTTCTTGATTGTGAGGTTGTTCAGAGCCCTGTAGTCGATACACATCTGTATCGACCCATCCTTCTTCGGCA